>CM022297.1:296638954-296967057 GCA_011799875.1 Thinopyrum elongatum | reverse complement strand
GCAGGCACCCACGCAGTGTGAGGATATTGATCAGGTTCCCAGTAGGAGCCATCTTCATTAAACATGCTGACTTGTCATTATCAAAAGTGATTACTGTGGCTAATGACATGGGGTGTTACAATTCTCCTCATCTATCAAGAATTCTCGTCCCGAGAATTAAGAGGAAGACTGAAAGAAAGTGGGGTATTCTTCACGAAGACGATCCTCGCGTTCCCAAGTGGCCTCATCTTCAGAATGATTTGACCACTGAACCTTGAGGAATTTGATTGACTTTTGACGAGTCCGACGTTCAGCTTCATCAAGAACATGGATGGGATATTCTGGATAAGACAGATCTTCCCGTAATTCAAGCACTTCGTGATCCACAGCTCGAATAGGATCCTTGAAGCAGCGACGGAGTTGGGATACATGAAAAACATCATGTACTTGAGAAAGATTTGGCGGCAACTGCAATTGATATGCCACTTCTCCTCGACGGGCAAGAATACAGAACGGGCTAATGTAACGAGGAGCTAACTTGCCTTTGATTCCGAACCTATGAGTGCCTTTCAACAGAGTGACGCGGAGGTAAGCTTGCTCGCCAGGTTGATAGACCATTTCCTGGTGCTTTCGGTCATAGTTGCTTTTCTGACGAGACTGAGCAGTTTTCAAATGTTCACGGACAATGCGGACTTGTTCTTCCGCTTGCTGAATAATGTCCGGTCCGACGAGTGAGCGTTCCCCAGTTTCTGACCAATTCAGAGGGGTTCGACACTTACGATCGTATAGAACTTCAAACAGTGCCATCTTCAAACTAGCCTGATAGCTATTGTTGTAAGAGAATTCGGCATACGGGAGAGATTCCTCCCATTTCTTACCAAAGGAGATGACGCAAGCTCGAAGCATATCTTCGAGCACTTGATTAACTCGTTCAACTTGACCCTGTGTCTGAGGGTGAAAAGCGGTACTGAACGACAGATGTGTTCCCATAGCTTCTTGGAAACTATTCCAGAATCTGGAGGTGAAGAGGCTGCCACGATCAGAACTGATTTCCAACGGAACACCGTGGAGTGACACAATTCGGGAAACATACAAGTCTGCTAACTGGCAAGAGAGAGGGGTCGTCAACGGGCTGCTCGTCGGTAGTGTAGTCGTATCCAGGTGCAGCGTCGTCGGTCTCAGCGTCTATCGAGAGAGAAGGAGGTGGGAGAGAAACAATAAATTCACGGCAATAATGCAAACATTATGTATGACATGCCTAAACGATATGCCGGGGTGTTCTACTGCCTAACTAAATGATTTAGTTAATTTAGAAATTTATTCGAATTTATTTAATTAATGTTGGGCACTATTCATTTATCGAAATCGGTCTAAAAGTTCAATGTTCTTATAGCTAGAGACACCTGACAGGAATACGGAGGGCGTATTTGGGTTCGTATCGAAATTCTGAGCAAGTTTCATGTATAAAGTATTTTCATCGGAGTTACGGATTATTTAATATGATTTTCTAAAAAAATTATTAATTTCTGGAATTTAATTATTTATTTAAATTAAACATTATCCGAAACAGTAGTTGATGATGTCAGCATGACATCATGCTGACGTCAGCAGTCATCTGACACGTGGGTCCCACCTGTCATAGACTGGTTAGTTAATTAGGGTTTAACTAATTAATTAATACTTAATTAAACTAATTAACTAAATTAGATTAACCTAATCAGGATTAATTAACTTAATTAATTAATTAATAATTTTTAATAATTTTGTTTTATTTATCTTTTTTTATTTCTTATTTTCTAAATTCGTTTCAGGGCTGGGCCCCATGTGTCATTGGGCCAGGGGGGGACTGGCCCACTGGTCAGTGGCACAGGGCCACGGACGCGGGTGACGGGCGCGGCGCGCGTGCGCGGGCGCGTGTGCGTGCACGGCGGCAGGGGCGCGGCAACGCGGGCGGCAGTGCGTGCGTGCGGGCGCGTGCGCGGACAGGCGCGGGCGAGCGCGGGCGGAGAGCGGGCGAGGTGCGGGTGCGGTGCGGGGCCGCGGTGAGCGCGGCGGAGCACGAGGCCAGCAGCGGAGGGCGCGGTGGCGAGCGCAGCGAGGGAGCGGCCACGGGCGCGCGAGCGAGGCAGAGGAGGGGGGGCTCACATGCGGTGCTGGGAAGAGGGGCGGCGTGGCTCGGGGAGGCCGGCGAGGGAGAGTTGGGGGCGAGCAGTCCGACGGGGAGGTCCGGTGGCGGCGACGGGGCGCGGTCGGCGCGAGCAGCGCCCGATCCAGAAATGGATCGGGGGGGAGGAGGGAGCGAGGGGGGGTGGAGTGTCGGTGGGGGTGGGTTAGGGTTCGGCCTGGGGGAGGCCATATAGGGAGGGGGGAGCTGGGCCGGCCTGGTGGCCGTGGCCCAGTTGGGCCAGGGGGGAATTTTTTTTCTGTTTTGTTTTCTTTTGTCCTTTTCTTTTTATTCATTCATAACTCCTGTTTAGTAAATAGTTAGGCCTCAAATTGAATTTTGTAAAACATGGGAATTGTTCCAATAATTACTAGGCATCCTCTTCTACTACCAAAAATTAGTTTGGAGTCAATGTGAGTTCACACAATTTTTATAATAAATAAAATGCATTAATCCTTGCTGTTTTGGTAAAGTTTGAGCCACCTAATTAATTTATTTATTGTTGGTTACAATTTTAGAATGGTCTCTGCAATATTTGCTATTTATCGAACATTTTAGTTTCGATGTTGGACAACTTTTATTTTCCACTTTCATTTAAATTTGAATTTGAGTTAGGAGTTGAAATGCAATATGATGCTAATGATGATTATGCAATGTTAAACATGCTGACTTGTCATTATCAAAAGTGATTACTGTGGCTAATGACATGGGGTGTTACAGACCCTTAGAGAAATCCACAATATATAAATCACCCTTTCTATTTCCCTCGAAGACGGAGGAATTGTCAGGGGCCATAAAGACAAAGCATTTGGATATGGAAAATAGAACTAGCATGCCTAGATCACAAAGCTTGCCAACTGACATGAGATTGAATCCAAGAGACTGAACAAGTAAAACATCATCAATGCTCTTATCTTTGGAAATAGCAACTTTACCTAACCCACTTACCTTTCCTTTGTTGTTGTCGCCAAAAGTGATATACTTCATAGATGAAGCAGTTAAGTTGGGGTCGACAAACAACGACTTGTCTCCGGTCATATGACTAGTGCATCCACTATCCATTATTCATTCGGTACACCCGAAGACATAGTCATGCAGACGAATTAGGTTTTCTTAACCACCCACATCTTTGCAGGTGGCTTCGAAACAAGAGAGCGAGCAGGATATGATTTCTTTCGGTAACCATAATAGTTACTCGATCTAGTGCGAGCATAATCGAAAGAATAGGCATTGAAATTCTTTCCAGACGAGTGAGTATAGTGGTTGAATGAGGTATGCATGTACTCATTATGTCGAACTTCTTTACGAGTATTTTCTGCCTGCATGGTTAGTACATCAGTAATAGGCAAAGTGTCAATAGTTTTCCTTGGCACCCAGATAGCTTTCTTTGGGGGGGGGGGGGCATTTCTGCTCTTTGGTCTGACATAGCGAGCAACAGTCTCACCACGTTGGTTTTTGAAGAGCCTATAGTTGTTCAGAGAATATTCAGGAATGGGAGAGTCATATCCCGAAAGCAAAGCTGGATCGAGCGTTTTGCTCTTGGCAGGCACCCACGCAGTGTGAGGATATTGATCAGGTTCCCAGTAGGAGCCATCTTCATTAAGTTTCCTTCCGAAACCGACACCTTATTTCCTGGGATTTTTGTGAAGAATGGAATTCTTCAGAACATCACAAAGGGTTTGATGCCCTTTGAGTGACTTGAACATTCCTGTCTGAATAAGATCCTTCAACCTAGCATTCTCATCAGACACATAATCATTTCCTTCGACAGAAGGGTTAGGATTCACAGAAGATTCAGCATTGTTGCGTTCAAGACATTTCAAGCAAGGTGGTATAAACACCTTAGGTTTCTCTTTGAGTTGTTGGGTGAGAAGAGAATTTTCTCTGATCAAGTCATCATGAGCCTCTCTCAGCGACTCGAGTTCCTATTTCCTTTTCAGGTAATCATAGGTCAATCTCTCGTGGTCAGCCGAGAGAAAATCATGACGAGTTGATAGTTCTTCCATTAGTGACTTGAGAGTGGAATACTCTTCAACCAACGACTGATTTTTCTCCATCTCCTCAACCAACAACCCTTCAGATTTCCTGAGGGTTTTCTCAATTTTCTCAAGAGAGTTTTGTTGTATATTAGCAATTTTGATCAGTTTAGCATGGTCATCCTCATCCAAAGAATATTGATCACTAGAGTGAACTTTGTGATGTTTGGAGGGTACCTTTTCTTTCGAGGCTTTGGCCATGAAGCAGTAGGCAGGAGATTCATCATCGCTTGAGCGATACTTGAAGAAGTTTGATGTAGGGGTGGAGGCACATGCTATGCCAGCCATGCCGGAATCAGAATCCTCATCGGATTCATCAGGTTCTTCGGAATCAGATGATTCTTCTTCATCGGAATCCATCTCCTTGCCGATGTATGCCTTGGCCTTGCGAGAGATGTTCTTGCGGTTGGAGGAGGACTTGGAAGGATTCCTTGAGGAAGATCTTGATGAAGACTTGGAGGTGGAGCTGTCCTTCCTCTTGAAGAACTTCTTCGTTTTCTTCTCATCATCGGAGTCGTAGTTCTTGCTCTTGCTTTTGTCATGGTAGTTTCCTGAATCATATCTTCCACTGGCACAGATTTCAGCTTCCCAGAGAGGACAGTCCGAAATGAAATGTCCTGGCTTTTTGCACTTGAAGCAGGTGTAATCTCCAGTAGGTTTTGATGAAGATTTTGAACCGCCAGAGTTGCTGGATCCCTTCTTCTGAAACTGGTTCTTCCTATGAAGGTGCTGGAATATTTTCTTGATTAATGTGAGATCTTTGCTGATCCTTTCTGGGTCATCTGAATCTTCTTCGGCATTTCCTTCGGAGGAGGAATCAGCCACAACCTTGAGAGCATGACTTTTGCGGTGACTTGAGCCATAGAGATCTCTCTTTTCTTCTTCTTGTTCTTCGTGAGTGTTTAGCCTTTCCATGATATCAGCAGAGTCGTGGTATTTGAAATCAGCTCGTTCCCTGATCATCAGAACTAGTGTGTCAAATGAACTGTCAAGAGATCGGAGCTTTTTCTTCACAACTTCATGGTCAGTGATGTCTTTGGCACCGAGACCTTGTAGCTCGTTTGCAATGTCACTCAGACGATCGAAGGTTTGCTGACAGCTTTCATTTCCGATTCGCTTGAATCGATTAAACTTCACCCGAAGAGTATCAATGCGAGCTTCTTTCTGAGTTGAAACACCCTCATTGATCTTCTCGAGAATGTCCCACAATTCCTTTGTAGTTTCACACTGACGATACCGAAGAAATTGAGCACGAGAGAGATGGCCACCAATCTCATCTTTGGCTTGAGTGTCCAACTGAGTGAGTCTCTTCTCACGGTCAGTGGGAACTTGAGGCACTTCAATCGTGACTCCATTCTGCACCATGTTCCACATATCATCGTCAATAGCTCGGAGACGGATCTTCATCTTCTTTTCCAGAAGGGATAGTCCGTCCGATCGAAGATGTGAATCTTGAGATGCGACTTGTAGCTCACTGAAGACATACTTAAACTCCAAGGTGGTTAGACCAAAATGAGCAGAGTCAAGGAGTACCTTGCTCTGATACCAATTGTAGGAACGAATTATGTCTAGCGGAGGGGGGTGAATGGGTGTTTTAAAATTTCTTTTGAAATATCAAAACTCTCGGAACCCAGCAGCGGAGCGAATGTAAACTAAGAACAGTGAGCGAGTAAAAACTACCGAATGGAAACTAAGAGCATGCATCGAGACAAATCACATGATTGAAACAGATCGAATGAAAAGAGAAGTAGTAGATGTAACCAGTGATGCTCGATGGCGACAAGGAATTTGGTAGACCAGTTCATCCTTCTGCACAAGGACTACATCTGGTTGAAGGGGTTGTGACTTAACACGGAAGATAAACTCTCTTCACCCTATTCTCCTTGACAATTGGTTCGTCAACCAATGTCGATTACTCGTGGTAGATACTTGAGGTGATCTTCGAACCTTTACAGACTTCTTCTTCGAGAACCACAATTACTCTTGGTCTCTGAACAAATTGACACCTAACCGTCTAGAGAGTTTGCAGCTCTCAAGAGTAATAGGATGAGCATACTGGACTTAGATTCGAGTGATGCTGAACCACTATCTAATTTTTGGCTCTACGGGTTTTCTCTCGGTGGATTTTAAACTCAGATCACTCCAGAGAGGGGGTTGCTCAACAATATTCTCACAATCGAACGGAGCAGTCACCGGACAACGTCGGCGCGGGGTAGCTATTTATAGCCACAGCCTTCCCTGGTGGGAAATGACGATTTTGGACAGGCGGTCCAGCCAATGGCCAACCGACATGTTTGCAACGGTCAGATTTTAAAGAGCAATGGTAACATTACTTGAGGACCAAGTAATGCTAACTCCTCAGTCAGAGACAAATATCTCGTAGCGAAGAAGATCACAGTCTCTTGCTGGCAAGTATTTGCTCAGAACACAAAGAGATTTCTCTCGCAACTTTCATAGGACTTGGGTTTAGCATCAGAGAATCAAAGCTTCGAACGCTACACCCCTCTTAATAGTACGGTGGTCCTGTGACTCAATAAAGAGAAAAGAAACAACGAAATAAATGCTACGTCTTCACTCCATCTTCAATCTTCTCGGTCGCAGTCACTTCCTTCGGACAAGCACCGAACCAATTGCTTTGCGTCGGCAATTTTTGAGGGGTCACTCTTGTTATCATAATCTTCGATGATAACCTTCACTGCCACGCAGAGGATTATCTTCGTCGTTTGAATCAAACTCCTCTTCGGTACTGTGCATTGCCCTTCTTGAAGGAAATATGCCCTAGAGGCAATAATAAAGTTGTTATTTTATATTTCCTTATTCATGATAAATGTTTATTATTCATGCTAGAATTGTATTAACCGGAAACTTGATACATGTGTGGATACATAGACAAAACACCGAGTCCCTAGTAAGCCTCTACTAGACTAGCTCGTTAATCAAAGATGGTTAAGTTTCCTAACCATAGACATGTGTTGTCATTTGATGAACGGGATCACATCATTAGGAGAATGATGTGATGAACATGACCCATCCGTTAGCTTAGCATATTGATCGTTCAGTTTTATTGCTATAGCTTTCTTCATGACATATACATATTCCTTTGACTATGAGATTATGCAACTCCCGGATACTGGAGGAATACCTTGTGTGCTATCAAACGCCACAACGTAACTGGGTGATCATAAAGATGCTCTACAGGTATCTCCGAAGGTGTTTGTTGGGTTGGCATAGATCGAGATTAGGATTTGTCAGTCCGAGTATCGGAGAGGTATCTCTGGGCCCTCTCGGTAATGCACATCATAAGAAGCATGCAAGCAATGTGACTAATGAGTTATTTGCAGGATGATGCATTACGGAATGAGTAAATAGACTTGCCAGTAACGAGATTGAACTAGGTATGAAGATACCGACAGTCAAATCTCGGGCAAGTAACATACCGATGACAAAGGGAATAACGTATGTTGTCATTACGGTACGACCGATAAAGATCTTCGTAGAATATGTGGGAACCAATATGAGCATCCAGGTTCCGCTGTTGGTTATTGACCGGAGAGATGTCTCGGTCATGTCTACATAGTTCTCGAACCCGTAGGGTCCGCACGCTTAACGTTCGATGACGATTTTATATGAGTTATGTGATTTCGTGACCGAATGTTGTACGGAGTCCCGGATGAGATCACGGACATGATGAGGAGTCTCGAAATGGTCGAGAGGTAAAGATTCATATATAGGACGATGATATTCGGACACCGGAAGTGTTCGGGGTGTATCGGGTACATATCGGAGTACCGGGGGGTTACCGGAACCCCCGGGGGGAAGATATGGGCCATATGGGTCATAAGAGGGAGGCACACCAGCCCACAAGGGGTGGCGCGCCCCCCTTAGGCATGTGGCCGAATTGGAGAAGGAGGAGAAGGGGTTCGGCCCCCCTTCCTTCTCTCCTCCCCCCTTCTCTTTTCTCTCCGGCTAAAAAAGGAAGGGGGGGAAGCCGAATTGGACTAGGGGCCCAAGTAGGATTCCTCCTACTTGGGCGCCCCAAGGCTGTTCCCCTCCCCCTCCCACCTATTTATACATGGGGAGGGGGCGCCTAGAACACACACCAACATTTGTTAGCCGTGTGCGGCGCCCCCCTCCACAGTTTACGCCTCCGGTCATATTCACGTAGTGCTTAGGCGAAGCCCTGCGCGGATCACTTCACCATCACCACGCCGTCGTGCTGATGGAACTCTCCCTCGACACTTTGCTAGATCAAGAGTTCGAAGGACGTCATCGAGCTGAACGTGTGCAGAACTCGGAAGTGCCGTACGTTCGGTGCTTGATCGGTCGGAACGAGAAGAAGTTCGACTACATCAACCGCGTTAACAAATGCTTCCGCTTTCGGTCTACGAGGGTATGTGAACACACTCTGCCCCTCTCGTTGTTATGCATCTCCTAGATAGATCTTGCGTGAGCATAGGAAATTTTTTGAAATTGCATGCTACGTTCCCCAACAGTGGTATCAGAGCCAGGTCTATGCGTAGATGATATGCACGAGTAGAACACAAAGAGTTATGGGCGGTGATAGGCATACTGCTTACCACCAACATCTTATTTTGATTCGGCGGTATTGTTGGATGAAGCGGCCCGGACCAACCTTACATGACCACGTTCATGAGACCGGTTCCACCAACAGACATGCAACTAGTTTTGCATAAAGGTGGCTAGCGGGTGTCTATTTCTCCAACTTTAGTTGAATCGAATTTGACTACGGCCGGTCCTTGTTGAAGGTTAAAACAACAAACTTGACGAAACACCGTTGTGTTTTTGATGCATAGGTAAGAACGGTTCTTGCTAGAAGCCCGTAGCAGCCACATAAAACTTGCAACAACAAAGTAGAGGACGTCTAACTTGTTTTTGCAGGGCATGTTATGATGTGATATGGTCAAGACATGATGTGATAGACATTGTTCTATGAGATGATCATGTTTTGTAAAAGTTATCGGCAACTGGCAGGAGCCTTATGGTTGTCACTTTATTGTATGAAATGCAAACGCCATGTAATTGCTTTACTTTATCACTATGCGTTAGCGATAGTTGTAGAAGCAATAGTTGGCGAGACGACCACGACGCTACGATGGAGATCAAGGTGTCAAGCCAGTGACGATGGAGATCATGACGGTGCTTTGGAGATGGAGATCAAAGGCACAAGATGATGATGGACATATCATGTCACATATTTTGATTGCATGTGATGTTTATCTTTTATATGCATCTTATTTTGCTTAGTACGGCTGTAGCATTATAAGATGATCCCTTACCAAAATTTCAAGGTATAAGTGTTCTCCCTGAGTATGCACCGTTGCGACAGTTCGTCGTGCTAAGACACCATGTGATGATCGGGTGTGATAGGCTCTACGTTCACATACAATGGGTGCAAGACAGTTTTGCACATGCGGAATACTTGGGTTAAACTTGACGAGCCTAGCATGTACAGACATGGCCTCAGAACACTGGAGACCAAAAGGTCGAACATGAGTCATATAGTAGATATGATCAACATAGAGATGTTCACCATTGAAAACTACTCCATCTCACGTGATGATCGGACATGGTTTAGTTGATTTGGATCACGTATCACTTAGATGACTTGAGGGATGTCTATTTAAGTGTGAGTTCTTAAGTAATATGATTAATTGAACTTAATTTATCATGAACTTAGTCCTGATAGTTTTTGCATATCTATGTTGTAGATCAATGGCCCGTGCTACCGTTCCCTTGAATTTTAATGCGTTCCTAGAGAAAGCTAAGTTGAAAGATGATGGTAGCAACTACACGGACTGGGTCCGTAACTTGAGGATTATCCTCATTGCTGCATCGAAGAATTATGTCCTTGATGCACTGCTAGGTGAAAGGCCTGCTGCAGGATGCTGATGTTATGAATGTCTGGCAAGCTCGATCTGATGACTACTCGATAGTTCAGTGTGCCATGCTTTACGGCTTCGAATCGGAACTTCAAAGACGTTTTGAACGTCATGGACCATATGAGATGTTCCAGGAATTGAAGTTAATATTTCAAGCAAATGCTCGAGTTGAGAGATATGAAGTCTCCAACAAGTTCTATAGCTGCAAGATGGAGGAGAATAGCTCTGTTAGTGAACACATACTCAAAATGTCTGGGTATCATAATCACTTGACTCAGCTGGGAGTTAATCTTCCAGATGATAGTGTTGTTGACAGAGTTCTCCAATCACTGCCACCAAGCTATAATTCGTGATGAACTATAATATGCAAGGGATGGAGAAAACAATTCCCGAGCTCTTCGCGATGCTCAAAGCTGCGGAGGTAGAAATCAAGAAGGAGCATCAAGTGTTGATGGTTAACAAGACCACTAGTTTCAAGAAAAAGGGCAAAGGAAAGAAAGGGAACTTCAAGAAGAACGGCAAGCAAGTTGCCACTCCCGGAAAGAAGCCCAAGTCTGGACCTAAGCCTGAAACTGAGTGCTTCTACTGCAAAGGGACTGGTCACTGGAAGCGGAACTGCCCCAAGTATTTGGCGGATAAGAAGGATGGCAAAGTGAACAAAGGTATATTTGATATACATGTTATTGATGTGTACCTTACTAATGCTCGTAGTAGTGCCTGGGTATTTGATACCGGTTCGGTTGCTCATATTTGTAACTCGAAACAGGGGCTACGGATTAAACGAAGATTGGCTAAGGACGAGGTGACAATGCGCGTCGGGAATGGTTCCAAGGTCGATGTGATCACCGTCGGCACGCTACCTCTACATTTACCTTCGGGATTAGTTTTAGACCTGAATAATTGTTATTTGGTGCCAGTGTTGAGCATGAACATTATATCTGGATCTTGTTTAATGTGAGACGGTTATTCATTTAAATCAGAGAATAATGGTTGTTCTATTTATATGAGTAATATCTTTTTTGGTCATGCGCCCTTGAAGAGTGGTCTATTTTTGTTGAATCTCGATCGTGGTGATACACATATTCATAATATTGATGCCAAAAGATGCAAAGTTGATAATGATAGTGCAACATATTTGTGGCACTGCCGATTAGGTCATATTGGTGTAAAGCGCATGAAGAAACTCCATGCGGATGGACTTTTGGAATCACTTGATTATGAATGATTTGATGCTTGTGAACCATGCCTCATGGGCAAGATGACTAAAACTCCGTTCTCCAGAACAATGGAGCGAGCCACTGACTTATTGGAAATAATACATACCGATGTATGCGGTCCGATGAGTGTTGAGGCTCGCGGCGGGTATCGTTATTTTCTGACCTTCACAGATGATTTGAGCAGATATGGGTATATCTACTTGATGAAACACAAGTCTAAAACATTTGAAAAGTTCAAAGAATTTCAGAGTGAAGTGGAGAATCATCGTAACAAGAAAATAAAGTTTCTACGATCTGATCGTGGAGGCGAATATTTGAGTTATGAGTTTGGCCTTCATTTAAAACAATGTGGAATAGTTTCACAACTCACGCCACCTGGAACACCACAGCGTAATGGTGTGTCCGAACGTCGTAACCGTACTTTATTAGATATGGTGCGATCTATGATGTCTCTTACCGATTTACCACTATCGTTTTGGGGTTATGCATTAGAGACAACTGCATTCACGTTAAATATGGCACCATCTAAATCCGTTGAGACGACACCATATGAACTGTGGTTTGGAAAGAAACCTAAGCTGTCATTTCTTAAAGATTGGGGTTGCGATGCTTATGTGAAAAAAACTTCAGCCTGATAAGCTCGAACCCAAATCGGAGAAGTGCGTCTTCATAGGATACCCAAAAGAAATTGTTGGGTACACCTTCTATCACAGATCCGAAGGCAAGATTTTTGTTGTTAAGAATGGATCCTTTCTAGAGAAGGAGTTTCTCTCGAAAGAAGTGAGTGGGAGGAAAGTAGAACTTGATGAGGTAATTGTACCTTCTCTCAATTTGGAAAGTAGCTCATCAGAGAAATCTGTTCCCGTGATGCCTACACCAACTAGAGAGGAAGCTAATGATAATGATCATGAAACTTCAGATCAAGTTACTACAGAACTACGTAGGTCAACCAGAACACGATCCGCACCAGAGTGGTGCGGGAATCCTGTACTGGAAGTCATGTTACTAGACCAAGGCGAACCTACGAACTATGAAGAAGCTATGATGAGCCCAGATTCCGACAGATGGCTTGAGGCCATGAAATCTGAGATAGGATCCATGTATGAGAACAAAGTGTGGACTTTGGTGGACTTGCCCGATGATCGGCGAGCCATAGAAAATAAATGGATCTTCAAGAAGAAGGCTGACGCTGATGGTAATGTTGTTGGGGAACGTGCAATTTAAAAAAAAAATCCTACGCTCACGCAAGATCTATGTAGGAGATGCATAGCAACGAGAGGAGGAGAGTGTGTCCACGTACCCTCGTAGACTGAAAGCGGAAGTATTAGCTTAACGCGGTTGATGTAGTCGAACATCTTCGCGATCCAACCGATCAAGCACCAAACATACGGCACCTCCAAGTTCAGCACACGTTCAGCTCGATGACGTCCCTCGAACTCTTGATCCAGCAGAAGGTCGAGGGAGAGTTTCATCAGCACGACGGCGTGGTGACGGTGATGGTGATGTGATCCGTGCAGGGCTTCGCCTAAGCACTACGACGCTATGACCGGACGAGTAAACTGTGGAGGGGGGCACCGCACATGGCTAAGAGAATATCTGATGTGCCTTTGGGGTGCCCCCTGCCCACGTATATAAAGGAGGGAAGGAGGAGGCGGCCGGCCTAGGGGGCGCGCCAAGTGTGGGGAGTCCTACTAGGACTCCCTAGTCCTAGTAGGATTCCCCTTTCCTTTCCGGAGAAGGGGAGAAGGGGAAAGAGATGGAGGAGAAGAAGGAAAAGGGGGGCCGCGCCCCCCACCCCTAGTCCAATTCGGTTTGGGCTGGGGGGCGCGCGCCTCCACCTGGCCGCCGCCTCCTCTCTTCCACTAAGGCCCATGAAGGCCCAATAGTCCCCCGGGGGGTTCCGGTAACCTCCCGGTACTTCGGAAAATGTCCAAACCTTTCCGAAACCATTCCGGAGTCCGAACATAACCTTCCAATATATCAATCTTTACCTCTCGACTATTTCGAGACTCCTTGTCATGTCCGTGATCTCATCCGGGACTCCAAACAAACTTCGGTCACCAAAACACATAACCCATAATACAAATCGTCATCGAACGTTAAGCGTGCGGACCCTACGGGTTCGAGAACTATGTAGACATGACCGAGACACATCTCCGGTCAATAACCAATAGCGGAACCTGGATGCTCATATTGGCTCCTACATATTCTACGAAGATCTTTATCGGTCAAACCGCATAACAACATACGTCATTCCCTTTGTCATCGGTATGTTACTTGCCCGAGATTCGATCGTCGGTATCTTCATACCTAGTTCAATCTCGTTACTGGCAAGTCTCTTTACTTGTTCCGTAATGCATCATCCCGTAACTAACTCATTAGTCACATTGCTTGCAAGGCTTATAGTGATGTGCATTACCGAGAGGGCCCAGAGATACCTCTCCGATACACGGAGTGACAAATCCTAATCTTGATCTATGCCAACCCAACAAACACCTTCGGAGACACCTGTAGAGCATCTTTATAATCACCCAGTTACGTTGTGATGTTTGATAGCACACAAAGTGTTCCTCTGGTATTCGGGAGTTGCATAATCTCATAGTCAGAGGAATATGTATAAGTCATGAAGAAAGCAATAGCAATAAAACTAAACGATCATTATGCTAAGCTAACAGATGGGTCTTGTCCATCACATCATTCTCTAATGATGTGATCCTGTTCATCAAATGACAACACATGTCTATGGTCAGGAAACTTTAACCATCTTTGATGAACAAGCTAGTCAAGTAGAGGCATACTAGGGACACTCTGTTTGTCTATGTATTCACACATGTACTAAGTTTCCAGTTAATACAATTCTAGCATGAATAATAAACATTTATCATGATATAAGGAAATATAAATAACAACTTTATTATTGTTTCTAGGGCATATTTCCTTCAGTCTCCCACTTGCACTAGAGACAATAATCTAGTTCACATCGCCATGTGATTTAACACCAATAGTTCACATCTTTATGTGATCAACACCCATAGTTCACATTGACATGTGACCAACACCCAAAGGGTTTACTAGAGTCAATAATCTAGTTCACATCGCTATGTGATTAGCACCCAAAGAGTACTAAGGTGTGATCATGTTTTGCTTGTGAGAGAGGTTTAGTCAACGGGTCTGCCATATTCAGATCCGTATGTATTTTGCAAATTTCTATGTCTACATTGCACTGCACGGAGCTACTTTAGCTAATTGCTCCCACTTTCAATATGTATCCAGATTGAGACTCAGAGTCATCCGGATCTGTGTCAAAGCTTGCATCGACGTAACCCTTTACGACAAACTCTTTGTCACTGAAGGAAATATGCCCTAGAGGCAATAATAAAGTTATTATTTTATTTCCTTATGTCATGATAAATGTTTATTATTCATGCTAGAATTGTATTAACCGGAAACATGATACATGTGTGAATACATAGACAAAATAGAGTGTCACTAGTATGCCTCTACTTTACTAGCTCGTTAATCAAAGATGGTTATGTTTCCTAACCATAGACATGAGTTGTCATTTGATTAACGGGATCACATCATTAGGAGAATGATGTGATTGACTTGACCCATTCCGTTAGCTTAGCACTTGATCGTTTAGTATGTTGCTATTGCTTTCTTCATGACTTATACATGTTCCTATGACTATGAGATTATGCAACTCCCGTTTACCGGAGGAACACTTTGTGTGCTACCAAACGTCACAACGTAACTGGGTGATTATAAAGGTGCTCTACAGGTGTCTTCGAAGGTACTTGTTGAGTTGGCGTATTTCGAGATTAGGATTTGTCACTCCGATTGTCGGAGAGGTATCTCTGGGCCCACTCGGTAATGCACATCACTATAAGCCTTGCAAGCATTGTAACTAATGAGTTAGTTGCGGGATGATGTATTACGGAACGAGTAAAGAGACTTGCCGGTAACGAGATTGAACTAGGTATTGAGATACCGACGATCGAATCTCGGGCAAGTAACATACCGATGACAAAGGGAACAACGTATGTTGTTATGCGGTTTGACCGATAAAGATCTTCGTAGAATATGTGGGAGCCAATATGAGCATCCAAGTTCCGCTATTGGTTATTGACCGGAGACGTGTCTCGGTCATGTCTACATAGTTCTCGAACCCGTAGGGTCCGCACGCTTAAAGTTCGGTGACGATCGGTATTATGAGTTTATGTGATTTGATGACCAAAGTTTGTTCGGAGTCCCGGATGAGATCGGGGACATGACGAGGAGTCTCGAAATGGTCGAGAGGTAAAGATCGATATATTGGAAGGCTATATTCGGACATCGGAAAGGTTCCGAGTGATTCGGGTATTTTTCGGAGTACCGAAGAGTTACGGGAATTCGTATTGGGCCTTAATGGGCCATACGGGAAAGGAGAGAAAGGCCTCAAGGGTGGCTGCGCCCCTTCCCCATGGACTCGTCCGAATTGGACTAGGGAAAGGGGGCGCCCCCTTCCTTCCTTCTGCTTCTCCCTTCCCCTTTTCCTATTCCATGTGGGAGGTGGAATCCTACTAGGACTAGGGAGTCCTAGTAGGACTCCACACCTTGGGCGTGCCCTGTGAGGGCCAGCCTCCTCCTCCCTCCAACCTTTATATACGTGGCCAGGGGGCACCCCATAGAGACAACAATTGATCATTGATCTCTTAGCCGTGTGCGGTGCCCCCCCTCCACCATAATCCACCTCGATCATATCGTAGCGGTGCTTAGGCGAAGCCCTGCGTCGGTAGCATCATCATCACCGTCACCACGCCGTCGTGCTGACGAAACTCTCCTGTGAAGCTTTGCTAGATCGGAGCTCGCTGGACGTCATCGAGTTTAACGTGTGCTGAACTCGGAGGTGCCGTGCGTTCGGTACTTGGATCGGTCGGATCGTGAAGACGTACGACTACATCAACCGCTTTGTGCTAACGCTTCCGCTTTCGGTCTACGAGGGTACATGGACACACTCTCCCCTCTCGTTGCTATGCATCACCATGATCCTGTGTGTGCGTAGGAAATTTTTGAAATTACTACGTTCCCCAACAGTCACCTCCATAACAGAGAAACATTTCCTTAGTCCTCTTAGGTAACTAAGGATAATTTTGACCGCTGTCCAGTGATCCATTCCTGGATCACTATCGTACCCCCTTGCCAAACTCATGGCAAGGTACACAATAGGTCTGGTATACAGCATGGCATACTTTATAGAACCTATGGCTGAGGCATAGGGAATGACTTTCATTCTCTCTCTATCTTCTGCCGTGGTCATGCTTTGAGTCTTACTCAACTTTATACCTTGAATACAGGCAAGAACTCTTTCTTTGACTGGTCCCTTTTTGAACTCCTTCAAAATTTTGTCAAGGTATGTGCTTTGTGAAAGTCCTATTAAGCGTCTCGATCTATCCCTATAGATCTTGATGCTCAATACTTAAGCAGCTTCACCGAGGTCTTTTTATTGAAAAATTCTTATTCAAGTATCCTTTTATGCTATCCAGAAATTCTATATCATTTCCAATCAACAATATGTCATCCACATATAATATTAGAAATGCTACAGAGCTCCCACTCACTTTCTTGTAAATACAGGCTTCTCCAAAAGTCTATATAAAACCATATGCTTTGATCACACTATCAAAGCGTATATTCCAACTCCGAGATGCTTGCACCAGTCCATAAATGGATTGCTGGAGCTTGCACACTTTGTTAGCACCTTTAGGATTGACAAAACCTTTTGGTTGCATCATATACAACTCTTCTTTAAGAAATCCATTAAGGAATGCAGTTTTGACGTCCATTTGCCAGATTTCATAAAATGCGGCAATTGCTAACATGATTCGTACAGACTTAAGCATCACTACGGGTGAGAAAGTCTCATCGTAGTCAACTCCTTGAACTTGTCGAAAACCTTTCGTGACAAGTCGAGCTTTGTAGACAGTAACATTACCATCAGTGTCAGTCTTCTTCTTGAAGATCCATTTATTTTCTATGGCTTGCCGATCATCGGGCAAGTCAACCAAAGTCCACACTTTGTTTTCATACATGGATCCCATCTCAGATTTCAAGGCCTCAAGCCATTTCGCGGAATCTGGGCTCATCATCGCTTCCTCATAGTTCGTAGGTTCGTCATGGTCTAGTAACATGACTTCCAGAACAGGATTATCGTACCACTCTGGTGCGGAACGTACTCTGGTTGACCTACGAGGTTCGGTAGTAACTTGATCCGAAGTTTCATGATCATCATCATTAACTTCCTCACTAATTGGTGTAGGCATCACTGGAACTAATTTCTGTGATGAACTACTTTCCTATTCGGGAGAAGGTACAATTACCTCATCAAGTTCTATTTTCCTCCCACTCACTTCTTTCGAGAGAAACCCCTTCTCTAGAAAGGATCCATTCTTAGCAACGAATATCTTGCCTTCGGATCTGTGATAGAAGGTGCACCCAACAGTCTCCTTTGGGTATCCTATGAAGACGCATTTCTCCGATTTGGGTTCGAGCTTATTAGGTTGAAGCTTTTTCACATAAGCATCGTAGCCCCAAACTTTAAGAAACGACAGCTTAGGTTTCTTGCCAAACCACAGTTCATATGGTGTCGTCTCAACGGATTTAGATGGTGCCCTATTTAACATGAATGCAGCCGTCTCTAAAGCATAACCCCAAAACGATAGTGGTAAATCGGTAAGAGACATCATAGATCGCGCCATATCTAATAAAGTACGGTTACAACGTTCGGACACACCATTACGCTGTGGTGTTCCAGGTGGCATGAGTTGCGAAACTATTCCACATTGTTTCAAATGAAGACCAAACTCATAACTCAAATATTCACCTCCACGATCAGATCGTAGAAACTTTATTTTCTTGTTACGATGATTTTCCACTTCACTCTGAAATTCTTTGAACTTTTCAAATGTTTCAGACTTATGTTTCATTAAGTTGATATACCCATATCTGCTCAAATCATCTGTGAAGGTCAGAAAATAACGATACCCGCCACGAGCCTCAACACTCATCGGACCGCATACATCAGTATGTATTATTTCCAATAAGTCAGTTGCTCGCTCCATTGTTCCGGAGAACGGAGTCTTAGTCATCTTGCCCATGAGGCATGGTTGGCAAGTATCAAGTGATTCCAAAAGCCCATCAGCATGGAGTTGTTGGAAATATGCCCTAGAGGCAATAATAAAGTGGTTATTATTATATTTCCTTGTTCATGATAATTGTCTATTGTTCATGCTATAATTGTGTTATCCGGAAATCGTAATACATGTGTGAATACATAGACCACAACATGTCCCTAGTGAGCCTCTAGTTGACTAGCTCGTTGATCAATAGATGGTTACGGTTTCCTGACCATGGACATTGGATGTCGTTGATAACGGGATCACATCATTAGGAGAATGATGTGATGGACAAGACCCAATCCTAAGCATAGCACTAGATCGTGTAGTTCGTCTGCTAAAGCTTTTCTAATGTCAAGTATCATTTCCTTAGACCATGAGATTGTTTAACTCCCGGATACCGTAGGAATGCTTTGGGTGTATCAAACGTCACAACGTAACTGGGTGACCATAAAGGTGCACTACAGGTATCTCCGAAAGTGTCTGTTGGGTTGGCACGAATCGAGACTGGGATTTGTCACTCCGTATGACAGAGAGGTATCTCTGGGCCCACTCGGTAATGCATCATCATAATGAGCTCAATGTGACTAAAGAGTTAGCCACGGGATCATGCGTTACGGAACGAGTAAAGAGACTTGCCGGTAATGAGATTGAACAAGGTATAGGGATACCGACGATCGAATCTCGGGCAAGTATCATACCGGTAGACAAAGGGAATTGTGTACGGGATTGATTGAATCCCTGACATCGTGGTTCATCCGATGAGATCATCATGGAACATGTGGGAGCCAACATGGGTATCTAGATCCTGCTGTTGGTTATTGGCCGGAGAGATGTCTCGGTCATGTCTGCATGGTTCCCGAACCCGTAGGGTCTACACACTTAAGGTTCGGTGACGCTAGAGTTGTTATGGGAAATAGTATGTGGTTACCGAATGTTGTTCGGAGTCCCGGATGAGATCCCAGACATCACGAGGAGTTCCGGAATGGTCCGGAGGTGAAGATTTATATATGGGAAGTCATCATACGGTCACCGGAAGTATTCGGGGGTTTGCCGGTATTGTACCGGGACCACCGAAGGGGTTCCGGGGGTCCACCGGGAGGGTCCACCTGCCCCGGAGGGCCCTATGGGCTGTATGTGGGAGGGAACCAGCCCCTAAGTGGGCTGGGCGCCATCCCCCCCTAGGGCCCATGCGCCTAGGGTTGGGGGGAAACCCTAAAGGGGGCGCCCCCCTTGGCTTGGGGGGCAAGCCCCCTCCCCTTGGCCGCCGCCCCCCCTCTAGATCTGATCTAGAGGGGCCGGCCCCCTTCCCCCTTGGCCCTATAAATAGAGGGGAGGAGGGAGGGCAGCAGCACCTCATCTAAGGCGCAGCCCTCCCCCTCTCCAACACCCCCTCCTCCTCCGTTGAGCTTGGCGAAACCCTGCCGGAGAACTGCAAGTTCCACCACCACGCCGTCGTGCTGCTGGAGTTGTCTTCCCCAACCTCTCCCTCCTCCTTGCTGGATCAAGGCGAAGGAGACGTCACCGGGCTGCACGTGTGTTGAACGCGGAGGCGCCATTGTTCGGTGCTTAGATCGGAATCGCTGCGTGTACGACTCCTCCAACTGTGTTCTTGCAACGCTTCCGCATCGCGATCTTCAAGGGTACGAAGATGCACTCCTCTCTCTCTCGTTGCTAGTCTCTCCATAGATTGATCTTGGTGATGCGTAGGAATTTTTTTTGATTTACTACTACGTTCCCCAACAGGAGTTTCTTCATGCGCTTTTACACCAATATGACCTAAACGGCAGTGCCACAAATAAGTTGCACTATCATTATTAACTTTGCATCTTTTGGCTTCAATATTATGAATATGTGTATCACTACAATATAGATTCAACAAAAATAGACCACTCCTCAAGGGTGCATGACCATAAAAGATATTACTCATATAAATAGAACAACCATTATTCTCTGATTTAAATGAATAACCGTCTCGCATCAAACAAGATCCAGATATAATGTTCATGCTCAACGCTGGCACCAAATAACAATTATTCAGGTCTAAAACTAATCCCGAAGGTAGATGTAGAGGTAGCATGCCGACGGCGATCACATCGACTTTGGAACCATTTCCCACGCACATCGTCACCTCGTCCTTAGCCAATCTTCGTTTGATCCGTAGCCCCTGTTTTGAGTTGCAAATATGAGCAACAGAACCAGTATCAAATACCCAGGCGCTACTACGAGCATTAGTAAGGTACACATCAATAACATGTATATCAAATATACCTTTCACTTTGCCATCCTTCTTATCCGCTAACTACTTGGGGCAGTTCCGCTTCCAGTGACCAGTCCCTTTGCAGTAGAAGCACTCAGTTTCAGGCTTAGGTCCAGACTTGGGCTTCTTCCCGGGAGTAGCAACTTGCTTGCAATTCTTCTTGAAGTTCCCCTTCTTCCCTTTGCCCTTTTTCTTGAAACTAGTGGTCTTGTTAACCATCAACACTTGATGCTCCTTCTTGATTTCTACCTCCGCAACCTTTAGCATCGCGAAGAGCTCGGGAATTGTCTTTTCCATCCCTTGCATATTATAGTTCATCACGAAGCCTTTATAGCTTGGTGGCAGTGATTGAAGAACTCTGTCAATGACACTATCATCAGGAAGATTAACTCCCAGCTGAGTCAAGTGGTTATGGTACCCAGACATTTTGAGCATATGTTCACTGACAGAACTATTCTCCTCCATCTTGCAGCTATAGAACTTGTTGGAGACTTCATATCTCTCAACTCGGGCATTTTCTTGAAATATTAACTTCAACTCTTTGAACATCTCGTATGCTCCATGACGTTCAAAACGTCTTTGAAGTCCCGATTCTAAGCCGTACAGCATGGCACACTGAACTATCGAGTAGTCATCAGCTTTGCTCTGCCAGATGTTCATAACGTCCGGAGTTGCTCCTGCAGCGGGTCTTGCACCTAGCGGTGCTTCCAGGACGTAATTCTTCTGTGCAGCAATGAGGATAATCCTCAAGTTACGGACCCAGTCTGTGTAGTTGCTACCATCATCTTTCAACTTAGCTTTCTCTAGGAACGCATTAAAATTCAAGGGAACGGTAGCACAGGCCATTGATCTACAACAACATAGATATGCAAAAACTATCAGGTACTAAGTTCATGATAAATTAAAGTTCAATTAATCATATTACTTAAGAACTCCCACTTAGATGGACATCCCTCTAGTCATCTAAATGATCACGTGATCCATATCAACTAAACCATGTCCGATCATCACGTGAGATGGAGTAGTTTTCAATGGTGAACATTTCTATGTTGATCATATCTACTATATGATTCACATTCGACCTTTCGGTCTCAGTGTTCCGAGGCCATATCTGCATATGCTAGGCTCGTCAAGTTTAACCCGAGTATTCTGCACGTGCAAAACTGGCTTGCACCCGTTGTATGTGAACGTAGAGCTTATCACACCCGATCATCACGTGGTGTCTCGGCACGACGAACTGTAGCAACGGTGCATACTTAGGGAGAACACTTATACCTTGAAATTTAGTGAGGGATCATCTTATAATGCTACCGCTGTACTAAGCAAAATAAGATGCATAAAAGATAAACATCACATGCAATCAAAATATGTGACATAATATGGCCATCATCATCTTGTGCCTTTGATCTCCATCTCCAAAGCATCGTCATGATCTCCATCGTCACCGGCTTGACACCTTGATCTCCATCGTAGCGTCGTTGTCGTCTCGCCAACTATTGCTTCTACGACTATCGCTACCGCATAGTGATAAAGTAAAGCAATTACATGGCGATTGCATTTCATACAATAAAGCGACAACCATAAGGCTCCCGCCAGTTGCCGATAACTTTTACAAAACATGATCATCTCATACAATAACGTATATCACATCATGTCTTGACCATATCACATCACAACATGCCCTGCAAAAACAAGTTAGACATCCTCTACTTTGTTGTTGCAAGTTTTACGTGGCTGCTACGGGCTTCTAGCAAGAACCGTTCTTACCTACGCATCAAAACCACAACGATTTTTCGTCAAGTGTGCTGTTTTAACCTGCAACAAGGACCGGCCGTAGTCAAACTCGATTCAACTAAAGTTGGAGAAACAGACACCCGCCAGCCACCTGTGTGCAAAGCACGTCGGTAGAACCAGTCTCATGAACGCGGTCATGTAATGTCGGTCCGGGCCGCTTCATCCAACAATACCGCCGAATCAAAGTAAGACGTTGGTGGTAAGCAGTATGACTATTATCGCCCACAACTCTTTGTGTTCTACTCGTGCATATCATCTACGCATAGACCTGGCTCTGATGCCACTGTTGGGGAACATGCAATTTCAAAAAAAAAATCCTACGCTCACGCAAGATCTATCTAGGAGATGCATAGCAACGAGAGAGGGAGAGTGTGTCCATGTACCCTCGTAGACTGAAAGCGGAAGCGTTAGCTTAACGCGGTTGATGTAGTCGAACATCTTCACGATCCAACCGATCAAGCACCGAACGTACGGCACCTCCGAGTTCAGCACATGTTCAGCTCGATGACGTCCCTCGAACTCTTGATCCAGCAGAAGGTCGAGGGAGAGTTTCGTCAGCACGACGGCGTGGTGACGGTGATGGTGATGTGATCTGCGCAGGGCTTCGCCTAAGCACTACGACGCTATGACCGGAGGAGTAAACTGTGGAGGGGGGCACCGCACACGGCTAAGAGAATATCTGATATGCCTTTGGGGTGCCCCCTGCCCACGTATATAAAGGAGGGGAGGAGGAGGAGGCCGGCCTAGGGGGCGCGCCAAGTGTGGGGAGTCCTACTAGGACTCCCTAGTCCTAGTAGGATTCCCCTTTCCTTTCCGGAGAAGGGGATAAGGGGAAAGAGGTGGAGGAGAAGAAGGAAAAGGGGGGCCGCGCCCCCCACCCCTAGTCCAATTTGGTTTGGGCTGGGGGGCACGCGCCTCCACCTAGCCACCGCCTCCTCTCTTCCACTAAGGCCCATGAAGGCCCAATAGTCCCCCGGGGGGTTCCGGTAACCTCCCGGTACTCCGGAAAATGTCCGAACCTTTCCGAAACCATTCCGGTGTCCGAACATAACCTTCCAATATATCAATCTTTACCTCTCGACTATTTTGAGACTCCTCGTCATGTCCGTGATCTCATCCGGGACTCCGAACAAACTTCGGTCACCAAAACACATAACTCATAATACAAATCGTCATCGAACGTTAAGCGTGCGGACCCTACGGGTTCGAGAACTATGTAGACATGACCGAGACACATCTCCGGTCAATAACCAATAGCGGAACCTGGATGCTCATATTGGCTCCTACATATTCTACGAAGATCTTTATCGGTCAAACCGCATAACAACATACGTCATTCCCTTTGTCATCGGTATGTTACTTGCCCGAGATCAATCGTCGGTATCTTCATACCTAGTTCAATCTCGTTATTGGCAAGTCTCTTTACTCGTTCCGTAATGCATCATCCCGTAACTAACTCATTAGTCACATTGCTTGCAAGGCTTATAGTGATGTGCATTACCGAGAGGGCCCAGAGATACCTCTCCGATACACGGAGTGACAAATCCTAATCTTGATCTATGCCAACCTAACAAACACCTTCGGAGACACCTGTAGAGCATCTTTATAATCACCCAGTTACGTTGTGATGTTTGATAGCACACAAAGTGTTCCTCTGGTATTCGGAAGTTGCATAATCTCATAGTCAGAGGAATATGTATAAGTCATGAAGAAAGCAATAGCAATAAAACTAAACGATCATTATGCTAAGCTAACAGATGGGTCTTGTCCATCACATCATTCTCTAATGATGTGATCCTGTTCATCAAATGACAACACATGTCTATGGTCAGGAAACTTTAACCATCTTTGATGAACAAGCTAGTCAAGTAGAGGCATACTAGGGACACTCTGTTTGTCTATGTATTCACACATGTACTAAGTTTCCGGTTAATACAATTCTAGCATGAATAATAAACATTTATCATGATATAAGGAAATATAAATAACAACTTTATTATTGCCTCTAGGGCATATTTCCTTCAAATGTTACTGTCTACAAAGCTCGAATTGTCGTGAAAGGTTTTCGACAAGTTCAAGGAGTTGACTACGATGAGACTTTCTCACCCGTAGCGATGCTTAAGTCTGTCCAAATCATGTTAGCAATTGCCGCATTTTATGATTATGAAATCTGGCAAATGGACGTCAAAACTGCATTCCTGAATGGATTTCTTAAAGAAGAGTTGTATATGATGCAACCAGAAGGTTTTGTCGATCCTAAAGGTGCTAACAAAGTGTGCAAGCTCCAGCGATCCATTTATGGACTGGTGCAAGCATCTCGGAGTTGGAATATACACTTTGATGAGGTGATCAAAGCATATGGTTTTATACAGACTTTTGGAGAAGCCTGTATTTACAAGAAAGTGAGTGGGAGCTCTGTAGCATTTCTAATATTATATGTGGATGACATATTGTTGGTTGGAAATGATATAGAATTTCTAGAAAGCATAAAAGGATACTTGAATAAAAGTTTTTCAATGAAAGACCTCGGTGAAGCTGCTTATATATTGGGCATCAAGATCTATAGGGATAGATCGAGACGCTTAATTGGACTTTCGCAAAGCACATACCTTGATAAAGTTTTGAAGAAGTTCAAAATGGATCAGTCAAAGAAAGGGTTCTTGCCTGTGTTACAAGGTGTGAAGTTGAGTCAGACTCAATGCCCGACCACTGCAGAAGATAGAGAGAAAATGAAAGTCATTCCCTATGCCTCAGCCATAGGTTCTATCATGTATGCAATGCTGTGTACCAGACCTGATGTGTGCCTTGCTATAAGTCTAGCAGCGAGGTACCAAAGTAATCCAGGAGTGGATCACTGGACAGTGGTCAAGAACATCCTGAAGTACCTAAAAAGGACTAAGGATATGTTTCTCGTTTATGGAGGTGACAAAGAGCTCATCGTAAATGGTTACGTCGATGCTAGCTTTGACACTGATTCGGATGACTCTAAGTCACAAACCGGATACGTATTTATATTGAATGGTGGAGCTGTCAGTTGGTGCAGTTCCAAGCAAAGCGTCGTGGCGGGATCTACGTGTGAAGCGGAGTACATAGCTACTTCGGAAGCAGCGAATGAAGGAGTTTGGATGAAGGAGTTCAGATCCGATCTAGGTGTAATACCTAGTGCATCGGGTCCAATGAAAATCTTTTGTGACAATACTGGAGTAATTGCCTTGGCGAAGGAATCCAGATTTCACAAAAGAACCAAACACATCAAGAGACGCTTCAACTCCATTCGTGATCAAGTCAAGGAGGGAGACATAGAGATTTGCAAAATACATACGGATCTGAATGTGGCAGACCCATTGACTAAGCCTCTTCCACGAGCAAAACATGATCAGCACCAAGACTCCATGGGTGTTAGAATCATTACAATGTAATCTAGATTATTGACTCTAGTGCAAGTGGGAGACTGAAGGAAATATGCCCTAGAGGCAATAATAAAGTTGTTATTTTATATTTCCTTATTCTTGATAAATGTTTATTATTCATGCTAGAATTGTATTAACCGGAAACTTGATACATGTGTGGATACATAGACAAAACACCGAGTCCCTAGTAAGCCTCTACTAGACTAGCTCGTTAATCAAAGATGGTTAAGTTTCCTAACCATAGACATGTGTTGTCATTTGATGAACAGGATCACATCATTAGGAGAATGATGTGATGGACATGACCCATCCGTTAGCTTAGCATATTGATCGTTTAGTTTTATTGCTATAGCTTTCTTCATGACATATACATATTCCTTTGACTATGAGATTATGCAACTCCCGGATACCGGAGGAATACCTTGTGTGCTATCAAACGTCACAACGTAGCTGGGTGATCATAAAGATGCTCTATAGGTATCTCCGAAGGTGTTTGTTGGGTTGGCATAGATCGAGATTAGGATTTGTCAGTCCGAGTATCGGAGAGGTATCTCTAGGCCCTCTCGGTAATGCACATCATAAGAAGCCTTGCAAGCAATGTGACTAATGAGTTAGTTGCGGGATGATGCATTACGGAATGAGTAAAGAGACTTGCCGGTAACGAGATTGAACTAGGTATGAAGATACCGACGATCGAATCTCGGGCATGTATAACATACCGATGACAAAGGGAATAACGTATGTTATCATTACGGTACGACCGATAAAGATCTTCGTAGAATATGTGGGAACCAATATGAGCATCCGGGTCCCGCTGTTGGTTATTGATCGGAGAGGTGTCTCGGTCATGTGTACATAGTTCGTGAACCCGTAGGGTCCGCACGCTTAATGTTCGATGACGATTTTATATGAGTTATGTGATTTGGTGACCGAATGTTGTTCGAAGTCCCGGATGAGATCACGGACATGACGAGGAGTCTCGAAATGGTCGAGAGGTAAAGATTCATATATAGGACGATGATATTCGTACACCGGAAGTGTTCCGGGGTGTATCGGGTACATATTGAAGTACCAGGTGGGTTATCAGAACCCTCGGGGGGAAGATATGGGCCATATGGGCCATAAGAGGGAGGCACACCAGCCCACAAGGGGTGGCGCGCCCCCCCTTAGTCATGTGGCCAAATTGGAGAAGGAGGAGAAGGGGTTCGGCCCCCCTTCCTTCCCCCTTCCCTTTTCTCTCCGACTAAAAAAGGAAGGGGGGAGGCCGAATTGGACTAGGGGCCCAAGTAGGATTCCTCCTACTTGGGCGCCCCAAGGCTGTTCCCCTCCCCCTCCCACCTATATATGCATGGGGAGGGGACGCCTATAACACAGACCAACAATTGTTAGCCGTGTGCGGCGCCCCCCTCCACAGTTTACGCCTCCGGTCATATTCACGTAGTGCTTAGGCGAAGCCTTGCGCGGATCACTTCACCATCACCGTCACCACGCCGTCATGCTGACGGAACTCTCCCTCGACACTTTGCTGGATCAAGAGTTCGAGGGATTTCATCGAGCTGAACGTGTGCAGAACTCGGAGGTGCCGTACGTTCGGTGCTTGATCGGTCAGAACGAGAAGAAGTTCGACTACATCAACCGCGTTAACAAACGCTTCCACTTTGTCTACGAGGGTACGTGGACACACTCTCCCCCTCTCGTTGCTATGCATCTCCTAGATAGATCTTGCGTGAGCGTAGGAATTTTTTTGAAATTGCATGCTACGTTCCCCAACACTTCTCACCTTGAGAGTTGGTGCAAACTTCGCTGGTGCATCCAAACCCCGTGATATGATACGCTCTATCACACATAAGCCTCCTTCTATCTTCCTCAAAACAGCCACCATACCTACCTATTATGGCATTTCCATAGCCTATATTACCATGCAACTTCCATCATCATCATATACATGACTTGAGCATTCATTGTCATATTGCTTTGCATGATCATATAGCTAACATAGTATTTATGGCTCAGCCACCGTTCATCATTATCATACATGTTACGCTAGTATCATTGCACATCCTGGTACACTGCCAGAGGCATTCATATAGAGTCGTATGTTTCAATTTTATCGAGTTGTAAGTAGATAGAAGTGTGATGATCATCATTATTAGAGCATTGTCCCAGTGAGGAAAGGATGATGGAGACTATGATTCCCCCACAAGTTGGGATGAGACTCTGGACGAAAAAAGAGGCCAAAAAGAGCCCAACAAAAAAAGAGAAAACAAAAAAATGAGAGAAAAAGAGAGAAGGGGCAATGTTACTATCCTTTTTCACACTTGTGCTTCAAAGTAGCACCATGTTTTTCATATAGAGAGTCTCCTATGTTGTCACTTTCATATACTAGTGGGAATTTTTCATTATAGAACTTGGTTTGTATATTCCGATGATGGGCTTCCTTAAATGCCTGAGGTCTTCATGAGAAAGCAAGTTGGATGCACACCCACTTAGTTTTCAGTTTGAGCTTTCACACACTTATAGCTCTTAGTGCATCCGTTGCATGGCAATCCCTACTCCTTGCATTGACATCAATTAATGGGCATCTCCATAGCCCGTCGATTAGCCGCGTCGATGTGAGACATTCTTCCTTTTTGTCTTCTCCATATTAATCTCCGCCACCGTACTCTATTCCACCCGTAATGCTATATCCATGGCTTGCGCTCATGTATTGCGTGGGGGTTGAAAAAGCTGAAGCGCGTTAAAAAGTATAAACCAATTGCTCGGCTTGTCATCGGGGTTGTACATGATAAATACTTTGTGTTAAGAAGATGGAGCATGATAAGGCTATATGATTTTGTAGGGATAGCGGAAAGTGCAACTAATCCCAGGGTGGTTTTGGTAATTCATAACAACATATAGCTCATTGAACTAATATCCTTTCAAGTTGATTATTTCAGAAAGTTCAATGATTGGCATGGCATGGACTACAGATGTGGACCCCTCAAAATCATAAGGACAAACATTGGCAAAAGCTCAAGACTCTACATTTCTATTTTAGTGATCCAAGATCACATTGAGTCCATAGGAAAAGCCAATACTATTAAAAGGGGATGAGGTGTTGCTTCATGGTCTACTTGTTCAAAATGCTTAGTGATATGCTCCAAAGCCCTCAACCACTTTATCAATTCCAAATATGTCCTAAACCTAAAGTCAAACTCGGCCCCACCGATTTGATCTATCCGGCGCCACCGAGTTCCTTGACATAGCCATAGCCAGAAACCCTAATCAGTTCGGTCTCACCGATAGGGATCTCGGTCTCACCGAGATGGGATTGCAAACTCTCTGTTTCCCTTCATAACGTTTCGGTCTCACCGAGATGAGCGGTCGGTCCCACCGAGTTCGCAATGCAAACTCTCTGTTTCCCTTTCATAACGTTTCGGTCTCACCGAGATGAGCGATTGGTCCCACCGAGTTTGCCTGACCAACTCTCTATTTGCTCATTGCTGAAATTGGTCTCACTGAGTTCATGCAATCGGTCACACCGAGATGAGGTTTTGCTCTAACCCTAGCGCATCGGTCCCACCGAGTTGATCATATCGGTCCCACCGAAAAACCTAACGTTCACATTTTGAACTTAATCGGTCTCACCGAGTTCACCTATTCGGTCTCACCGAGTTGGGTCAAATGTGTGTAATGGTTAGATTTTGTGTGGAGGCTATATATACCCCTCCACCCTCCTCTCCATTCGTGAGAGAGCCATCAGAACGTGCCTACACTTCCACTACTCATTTTCTAAGAGAGAACCACCTACTCATGTGTTGAGACCAAGATATTCCAATCCTACCACAAGAATCTTGATCTCTAGCCTTCCCCAAGTTGCTTTCCACTCAAATCATCTTTCCACCATAGCCAAATCTGTGAGAGAGAGTTGAGTGTTGGGGAGACTATCATTTGAAGCACAAGAGCAAGGAGTTCATCATCAACACACCGTTTATTACCTTTTGGAGAGTGGTGTCTCCTAGATTGGTTAGGTCTCACTTGGGAGCCTCCGTCAAGATTGTGGAGTTGAACCAAGGAGTTTGTAAGGGCAAGGTGATCGCCTACTTCATGAAGATCTACCCAAGTGAGGCAAGTCCTTCGTGGGTGATGCCCATGGTGGGATAGACGAGGTTGCTTCTTCGTGGACCCTTTGTGGGTGGAGCCCTTCGTGGACTCGCACAACCGTTACCCTTCGTGGGTTGAAGTCTCCATCAACGTGGACGTACGATAGCACCACCTATCGGAACCACGCCAAAAATCCTCGTGTCTACATTGCGTTTGCCTTCTCCAAACCCTTCCCTTTATCTTCATATGCAATGTTTTACTTTCCGCTGCTACACTCTTAGAATTGCATGTGTAGGTTGATTGCTTGACTTGTGCTAAGTTGCTAAAATCTGCCAAGACTTAAAATTGGGAAAAGGCTAGATTTTTATTTGGTCAAGTAGTCTAATCACCCCCTCTAGACCTACTTTCGATCCTACAAGTGGTATCAAAGCTTTGGTCTCCATTTGCCTTGATTTCCATTGCTTTGGTGATCATAGCCTTGGTTTCACAACCTAGGAGAGTGGCGTCTAGCGAGGGAAATTACCACCGTAGAGGTCCTTACTTTGATGGTACAAATTTTGCTAGTTGGAAGCATAAGATGAAAATGCATATTCTTGGACATAACCCCGCCATTTGGGCTATTGTGTGTATTGGTTTGCAAGGTGAATTCTTCGAAGATGGAAGAGAATCAAATCATGAAGCAACCGCGGAAGAATTGAAGATGTTGCAATACAACGCTCAAGCTTGCGATATTCTCTTCAACGGATTATGCCCCAAAGAATTCAACAAAATCAGCCGTCTTGAGAATGCAAAGGAAATTTGGGATACTTTGGTTGATATGCACGAAGGTACTGAGTCCGTCAAGGAATCCAAATTGGATGTGCTTCAAAGTCAACTTGACAAGTTCAAAATGAAGGATGGTGAAGGTGTCGCTGAAATGTACTCTAGGCTTGCTCTCATTACAAATGAGATTGCCGGCTTAGGAAGTGAAGAGATGACCGACAGATTCATCATCAAGAAGATCCTAAGAGCCTTGGATGGAAAGTATGATACCGTGTGCACATTGATCCAAATGATGCCCAATTACAATGATCTCAAGCCAACGGAAGTCATTGGTAGAATTGTTGCTCATGAGATGTCACTCAAGGATAAAGAAGAGCTTCACAACAAGTCTAGTGGTGCTTACAAAGCTTCATGTGATGCTCCCACATCATCAAGTGAGAAACAAGTCTTCAATGAAGAATTGAGCCTAATGGTGAAGAACTTCAACAAGTTCTACAAGAGTATACGCAAAGAGAGAAGTCACAAGTCAAGGTCCTACAATGACAAAAGATCTTCTAGTCATGATCGCAATTGCTACAATTGTGGAAGACCCGGACATTACTCTAGTGAATGTACGGCTCCCTACAAAAGAAGAGAAGACTCACCTAAAAGGAGAAGCAAAAGAGAGGAATCACCTCCAAGAGAGAGAAGGAGTAGAGATGATCGTTATGAACGAAGACCCTCTCGCAGAAGCAAGGTTTCGGAAAGGAAGGACAAGTCATCAAAGAGCTACACAAGACGAAGACATCAAGCTCATGTTGGTGAATGGGTATTCGGTTCCGACTCCGAACACTACTCCGAGAGAAGTTATCACTCCGACTCCGAATATACTCAAGATGAAGGTGTTGCCGGTCTTGCACTTGTGTCATCCAACTCCTACGACATATTTGACTCACCAAATGAAGGGATTGGAAGATGCTTCATGGCTGAAGGCCCCAAGGTATCACACCCCGAGTATGTTAATTTCAATAGTGATGAGGATGATTTGCTAGGTGATGATGATTTACTTGTTGACAATTCTAGTAATGAAAACTATGATGAAATTGCTATTAATCATGCTAATCAAGATGAAACGAATGACAATGATAAGAAGGAGATTGAGCGTCTAACTAAAGAACTAAACACTCTTAAGTTAGCTCATGAAACTACCTTAGAAGATCATCGAGAGCTTTTAAAGACTCATGAGAAGCTACGCTTTGAAAAGCTCAATCTAGAGCAAGAGCATGGGTTCTTGAAGGCAATCAATGATGATCTTCGTAAGAAAAGTTCTTCTTACATTGCCAAGCGTTTACTCTTGTCTACTTACATGCCACAAGTAAAATCTAGCAACAAGAGTATGAAAGATTCTTCTTCTAGTAGTAACAATAATCATGTTAAATCCAATGTTGTTGCTTCTAGTAGTTCTCTTGATTCCACTAATGATTCTCTTAGCCAAGTTACACTTGAGCAAGAAAATAGCTTATTGAAGGGAATCCTAGAGAAAGGTGTTTACAAGAGCCTTGCCGGAAGTAAGCAATTTGAGGAAATTGTACGCAAGCAAGGAAGGCACCGGAAGAATCAAGGTGTTGGTTTTGAACGCAAGTTCAATGCCAATGGAGTTGAGTGGGAAGAAGATCAATACCCCAAGACGAAGTTTGTTCCTCAATAAGAGAAGTATGATCCCACTTCTTTCGAGGGAACACAAGCTCAAGATGATCTTCCACCACAAGACCTCAAGCTAAAAGGCAAGGACAAGCTTCAAGAGGAGATTGATGCATTTGAAGAAGCTCCTAAGGCCTTGGTCAATTGGGTTCCCAAGACTACATCAAGTTCTACTTCATCAAGTACGACTACAACTCCAAGGATTCCCATCAAGCTGATGTGGATCCCAAAGAAGAAGAACTAGAGAGTTCTTGAGGGTGACTCCGCCAACATACTTCACTCATATTCATTTTGGCGAGGACAAGTGCAATCAAATTCCATATCTTGCACTAGTTCAAGGAGTCACAAACCCTCTTGTTGGTAAGACAAGGGACAAGGTAACTTAATTCTTTCATGGACATCATTATGTGTGTACTTCACTCTATGTCTATGGATATTCTTGCATGTTCCTTGTGGGACTAACCCGTGTAGGTATTGAAAGTGCAACTCACTCCAAAGGATTGCTCCAAATGATCTACATCAACATTGAGCACCCACATCTTCAACATCTACACGAAGTCATCATCGACAAAACCCAAGGTTAGTTCATCCCTCTTAGGGGGGATATCACATCTAGGGGGAGCTTTACTCTAAGAATTGAGCTAAAGCAACTCTAATGGTGTGAACACAACAATGCTTTATGTAAAAGTGGTAACCCCACTTGTGCTTAAACGATGAGTATGACCTATGATCAAATGTTCTCATTTGACTCCTAAGTCAATATACTCATATATAGATAACCTAGTCATCGCCAAATTGCTTGATAGATGCTAGAGTGTTTGTGCATGCTTTGCCACATATTTCATTTACTATCTTATTGTGTGAGCATGTTGATTGCATATTTTCCCCCATTCAAGGACATCCATTTGTTGTTTTGATTGATTGGCTTTTCTTTTTGCCAAATGGATGGACAAGAATGCCTAAGTACTCCCTCTAGCTATCTATGCTTTTCTCGTCTCAAATTCTATTCATGCTACATCACAAAGTTTGATCAAGTCACATTCGGACCCTTCGAGTGAGGAGCACTCGGAGCCACCGATTCGTCATAGACTTAACTTCCAAAACTTCTTAGTGCATTTCGGTCTGACCGATCCATCCCTTTTGGTCATACCGAGTTCATTAAGTTGATCTAAGTTTTAATCTCGCTGCAACCGATTTGAACCCTTCGGTCACACCGAGTTGCAGCAACCGCTTGCGATTCTGCATCTCGGTGCCACCGAGTCGTTCCACTCGGTCACACCGACAGAGTCTGGATATATATACCCACGGTCTGAAAATTTGGAAATTTCTCCAAACGCTTCACCCGCGCCTGTCCAGCTCTGCCGACTCGAGGTCTCCGGATCGTCTCCTCGTCGCCAGCGACCTCCTGCCGCTGGTCTTCGCCGCCGTCAACGGAATCTTTGCCGCCGTTGTCGCCGTAGCGGGTTCATCACCAAGTTAGGTTATGAACTCGACCCCCCTGTGCAATCTTTAACTCCGATTCTTGCACTAAGGACAATGCCATGATTCTTGCCACGATTGACATAGTTCCATCCAACCAAAACTTCCTCTAGATTAGTTTTAATCCAGAAACTTAGGGTTAGGTTTCCGCCGAACTCATCTCGGACCGACCGATTTGAAAGATTCAGTCTCACCGATTTGGCCCAGGCCATTGCACATGTACTACTCGGTCTAACCGAAGTGTACAAATTGGTGTGACCGAGTTTACCTTCTCAGTGAAACCCTAGCATCTCGGAGTCACCGAGCTGTGTCTCGGTCTGACCGATTTCACATGTTTAGACTCTAAAGCTGCTTCGGTGTCACCGAGTTTGTCATATCGGTAGCTCCGAAATGCTTTCTGCAGAAAACTAAAATTAAGTTTTTGAATCATTCCTTTTGCCAAAACAGTTGTACTTTGTGATGCTCATCCACTCTATCTCAACCTATCTATTCACAGGGTCTGCTTTCAGTGTCAGAGATGTCAGACCAGAGTGACAGCCAGAACAGGTCAGGGGAGCACCAGAATCTCAGTGAGGGCACTAGTCCCTCAAGCAGTTATGATGAGGGTAGCAGAAGCACCCCAAGCAATCTGCCTAAGGCTGCAACTAGGTAGAGGAAGAAGAGAACCTCAGACTCTGAAGATGAAGGTTTTGTGGTAGATGAGGAGGTCACTTCCAAGAAGAAGGTAGTCAAGAAAGAGTATGCTGCTGCTGCTGCCATTAAGCCAGGAATGAAGAAGAAGGCTCCTGCTCAGAGGAAGCCCATGTCCAAAGTTAGAGCCTCAACTCAAACTGCAGCAAGTGGTGCTGAAAAGGGAGAAGAAGAGACTGCTGGAGGCAAGAAGAGAAAGGAAAGGGTCAAGAAGACCATGGCCAGAGTAATTGGCAGATCATCAATGATGCAAGATGAAGATGAAGAAGAGGAAGAAGATGCTGCACCAGCACCAAAATCTCAGAAACTTATGGGTGATACAATTAAGTCTGGGGCTACCTCATCCAAGCCCAAGACAGCTCCAAAGCAAACAACAACCAAGAGAAGCACCAGGAACATCCCTGCTGCAGAGAAGAACAAGGCCCCAGTGCCTAAAGTTCAGGAAGATGATGAGGCCCAAGTGCTCAGAAAGCTCAAGCCCAAGATACCTGATCATGATGACAACCATCCCATTGCTGAAAACATGAAGTTGAGAAAAGATGCAGGTCTCAGACTATGAAGGAGAAGGATTGCTGTGGATTACAGGTTCCATACCAAGGAGCAGCAGGACTTCTATGAGACAATTCTCCTGGACAAGAAGCCCATAGTGAGTGATATGAGATGGGTTGACTGGAAGTTCATTGATGACAATGAAGATCACTTTCCTGGAGTACATGAGAGCTTCAGACAGAATGATGTTGATAAGTTTGTTGGTCAGAAGTTGACAAAATGGAATGATGAGATGGTGATGCAGTTCTATTCCACAGCTTATTTTTACCCAGATGGCAAGATAGCCTGGATGACTAAAGGTACAAGGTACCAATCTTCAATTGCTGAGTGGGCCAAGCTGATCAATGCCCCTGAAGAGGCTGAGGATGATACAGATGTATATGCAAAGCCCAGGAAAGACCACAACTCCATGGCACACATGTACAAGGAGATACCAGATGATGCCTTGGAGACACACATATTTGGCTCAGTTTACTATCTGTTGTCAGGGCTGCCAACCATCAACACTATATTGAGGCATACTTTGTTGCCCAAATCTGGAGATGACAGGATGATCAAAGGGCACTCAATCAACCTGCTGCATATGTTTGATGTGCCATAAAAGTTCAAGGTGATGACCTTGATTGTTGAAACAATTAAGAGAACTGCAGCAGATCAGAAGAGATCATGTGGCTATGCGCCACATATTCAGATGCTCATCAACTCCAAGATGGGCACAGGCACATATCTGTTAGATAGAGAGCACCTTCCCCTGAGGCCAGACTTTGAGGACAACGAGGTTGTCATGGATCCATCACATCCTACTTCTGTGGAGGCTTAGGAGAAGAGAGAAAAAGCAAAGACAGCACAAGCATCCAAGATGCCAGATGTATCAGCTGTGAATCTCAAGACCAAGCAGGACCAGCTCAGCTATCTACTTGAAGCCACAGTAAGGATTGAGAAAGGACTAACCACCCTAACTCAAAACCAAGAAAGTCTTGAGAGAATCATTGAAACAAAGTTTTATGATCTAGACTTGAAGGTCACAGAGATTCAAACTGCAGTTGAGCAACTCCAAGAAGAAGCAGAGGAGAGGAGAGGAAGATCTACCATAGATGCTTATCAGAGGGTGCCTAGAGCCAATAGGTCAGCAGCTGTGCCAGTCAGTGACACGAGAACCTCCACTTCAGCACCTGCTGCCACTGCCCCAGTTGCCCCTCCAGTGGCAACTCCTCCAGTTCGTCAGACATCGACGGAAGACTTTGCAGATGCTGTCCTCTCCATGCCATCTTCGCACACCGGAGCTCCCGGAGATCGTGCTTAGAGTGCCGTATAGTACTATGCATTTTCGAACTTTTTGGTAACTTGTTGCCAAAGGGGGAGAAAGTATATAGATCATAGGCTTCGAGAGAGAGAGAGAGTGTTTTGTTTTATTTGCCTCTCTTGATACTTGTTATTTGGTCGTTTGTTTGCTACTTATTCGTGCTTGTGTGTGAGATACTCTTATGATCATGTGATTGATCATATTATGCTTTAATATGTGTGCTTGAATGATGCTATCTTATTACTTGCGTATGATCAATCATATTTGTCTTGGTGATGAGTGTGTGCTATTTACATTCTATCATTTTGAGCGCTCCACCAAGATGTATGTGACATGGAAGAGTAACCCATGATCCTAATCGATTGTGCATTTGCATTCAAAAGCAAATTTTAAATAATACACAAATTTAGGGGGAGCTCTTGCTTATCACATACTTCTGAAAGCGACAATGTATTTCATTCATATTATCATTTGTCGAAGCTTTGATCTATATGTTGTCATCAATTACCAAAAAAGGGGGAGATTGAAAGTGCAACTAATCCCCGGGTGGTTTTGGTAATTCATAACAACATATAGCTCATTGAACTAATATCCTTTCAAGTTGATTATTTCAGAAAGTTCAATGATTGGCATGGCATGGACTAGAGATGTGGACCCCTCAAAATGATAAGGACAAGCATTGGCAAAAGCTCAAGACTCTACATTTCTATTTTAGTGATCCAAGATCACATTGAGCCCATAGGAAAAGCCAATACTATTAAAAGGGGATGAGGTGTTGCTTAATGGTCTACTTGCTCAAAATGCTTAGTGATATGCTCCAAAGCCCTCAACCACTTTCTCAATTCCAAATATGTCCTAAACCTAAAGTCAAACTCGGCCCCACCGATTTGATCTATCCGGCGCCACCGAGTTCCTTGACATAGCCATAGCCAGAAACCCTAATAAGTTCGGTTTCACCGATAGGGGTCTCGGTCCCACCGAGATGGGATTGCAAACTCTCTGTTTCCCTTCATAATGTTTCAGTCTCACCGAGATGAGCGATCGGTCCCACCGAGTTCGCAATGCAAACTCTCTGTTTCCCTTTCGTAACGTTTCGGTCTCACCGAGATGAGCGATTGGTCCCACCGAGTTTGCCTGACCAACTCTCTGTTTGCTCATTGCTGAAATCGGACTCACTGAGTTCATGGTCACACCGAGATGAGGTTTTGCTCTAACCCTAGCGCATCAGTCCCACCGAGTTGATCACGTCGGTCCCACCGAAAAACCTAACGTTCACATTTTGAACTTAATCGGTCTCACCGAGTTCACCTATTCGGTTTGACCGAGTTGGGTCAAATGTGTGTAACAGTTAGATTTTGTGTGGAGGCTATATATACCCCTCCACCCTCCTCTCCATTCATGAGAGAGCCATCAGAACGTGCCTACACTTCCACTACTCATTTTCTGAGAGAGAACCACCTACTCATGTGTTGAGACCAAGATATTCCAATCCTACCACAAGAATCTTGATCTCTAGCCTTCCCCAAGTTGCTTTCCACCCAAATCATCTTTCCACCATAGCCAAATCTGTGAGAGAGAGTTGAGTGTTGGGGAGACTATCATTTGAAGTACAAGAGCAAGGAGTTCATCATCAACACACCATTTATTATTTTTTGGAGAGTGGTGTCTCCTAGATTGGTTAGGTCTCACTTGGGAGCCTCCGTCAAGATTGTGGAGTTGAACCAAGGAGTTTGTAAGGGCAAGGAGATCGCCTACTTCGTGAAGATCTACCCGAGTGAGGCAAGTCCTTCGTGGGCGATGGCCATGGTGGGATAGACGAGGTTGCTTCTTCGTGGACTCTTCGTGGTTGGAGCCCTCCGTGGACTCGCGCAACCATTACCCTTCGTGGGTTGAAGTCTCCATCAACGTGGACGTACGATAGCACCACCTATCGGAACCACGCCAAAAATCCTCGTGTCTACATTGCATTTGCCTTCTCCAAACCCTTCCCTTTACCTTCATATGCAATGTTTTACTTTCTGCTGCTACACTCTTAGAATTGCATGTGTAGGTTGATTGCTTGACTTATGCTAAGTTGCTAAAATCTGCCAAGACTTAAAATTGGGAGAAGGCTAGATTTTTATTTGGTCAAGTAGTCTAATCACCCCCTCCTCTAGACCTACTTTAGATCCTACAATAGCATTCTTTAGCATCTTTTATTTTGAAAGGCATGATTGTTTGTTGGTATGCCTGAGTATTGATGTCTTTATGTCAAACTATAGACTATTGCTTTGAATCACTCGTATCTTAATATTCATGCCATGATTAGATTATATGATCAAGATTATGTTAGGTAGCATTCCACATCAAAAATTGTTTTCTTTTTATCATTTACCTACTCGAGGACGAGCAAGAATTAAACTTGGGGATGCTGATATGTCTCCATCGTATCTATAATTTTTTATTGTTTCATGCCAATATTCTACAACTTTCATATACTTTTGGCAACATTTTATATTATTTTTGGGACTAACATATTAATCCAGTGCCCAGTGCCAGTTCCTGTTTGTTGCATGTTTTTTGTTTCGCAGAATATCCATACCAAACGAAGTCCAAACACGATAAAAAATTACGGATAATTATTTTGGAATATATGTGATTTTTGGAAAAAGAATCAACGCGAGACGATGCCCGAGGGGGCCACAAGCCCGGAGGGCGCGCCCCCTACCCAGGGCGTGCCTGTCAGGCTTGTGGGTCCCCTGTAAGGCGGTTGGTGCCCTTCTTTCGCTGCAAGAAATATAATATCCGGAATAAAATCCCCTCAAAATTTCAGCCCAATCGGAGTTACGGATCTCCGGAAATTTAAGAAACGGTGAAGCAGAAAACAGGAACGCGAAACAGAAGAGAACAGAAAGAGAGATCCAATCTTAGAGGGGCTCCTGCCCTGCGGGAGCCATGGAGACCAAGGACCAGAGGGGAAACCCTCCTCCCATCTAGGGGGAGGCCAAGGAAGAAGAAGAAGGAGGAGGGCTCTCTCCCCCTCTCTCCTGGTGGCGCCGGAACGCCGCCAGGCCAATCATCATGTGACAACGATCTACTCCAATAACTTCGTCATCTTCATCAACACCTCCATCACCTTCCCTCACCTATATTCAGCGGTCCACTCTCCCACAACCCGCTATACCCTCTACTTGAACATGGTGCTTTATACTTCATATTATTATCCAATGATGTGTTGCCATCCTATGATGTTTGAGTAGATTTTTGTTGTCCTTTCGGGTGATTGGTGAATTGCTATGATTGGTTTAATCTTCTTGTGGTTATGTTGCTGTCCTTTTGTGCCCATCATATGAGCACGCGTGTGGATCACACCATAGGGTTAGTTGTATGTTGATAGGACTATGCATTGGAGGGCAAGAGTGACAGAAGCTTCTTCCTACCATAGAAATTGATTCATACGGTATTGGAGGGGGACCAATATATCTTAATGCTATGGTTAGGTTTTACCTTAATGAACGTTAGTAGTTGCGGATGCTTGCTAATAGTTCTAATCATAAGTGCATATAATTCCAAGTAAGGGATGACATGCTAGCAGTGGCCTCTCCCACATAAAAACTTGCTATCAGTCTAGTAACTTAGCCAATTGCTTAGGGGCAATTCCGCAAATCGTACCACCATTTTTTCACACTCGCTATACTAATTTAATTGTACTTTTATTAGAACAACACCTAACTTTTTATTTTCACGTTCTTTATTATCTTGCAAACCTATCCCTTTACACCTACAAAGTACTTCTAGTTTCATACTTGTTCTAGGTAAAGCAAACGTTAAGTATGCTTAGAGTTGTATCGGTGGTCGATAGAACTTGAAGGGAATATGAATCCTACCTTTAGCTCCTCGTTGGGTTCGATACTCTTATTTATCAAAAAAGCTACAATTGATCCCCTATACTTGTGGGTTATCACCAGCCCTTGCGCCAGATCTGGCCACCTCACATCCATCGAAGCAGAGCACCCGCAGACGTCGCACCACCTCCAAGCGCCAAGGGGACGTCAAGCCGCCACCTGACGACGCCGGCGCACCGAGCGCGCCTGAAGTTGCGCCATCGAGCCCCGCATAGCCCAGCGCCTCCGATGGCCGACCGTCCCGCACCAGCCGGGGGTTCCATGCGGAGGGGAAGAAGTGCCCCCCCCCCCCCCCCCCCCCCCCCCCCGCGCCTACACTGGCCAGGCTTCGCCCGGCGATGCCTCTAGGAGGCGGCGAGGGAAGGAGGGGCAGAGGGGATGGGGAGGAGGCGCCGGGCTATGGTTCCCTCGTCTGCTCGCGGGAGTGGCGCGGGGGTGGGGGGTGGGTGATGTGTGTGATGATGATTAGAGTTCATGTTTTCTTATGCAATACTTAATTAGTTAGGAGTGGATAGTATGTTATCTTTGGTGCCAACATGTATTAAATCGATTTTGATGCATGATATGTTAGGATGGTATCCTCCTCTGAAGAATTCAAGTTGCTTGACTTGATATATGTTCACACATGTAATTGATTCAAATCCAATCTTGCTTGTATGATATTTATATTTAGCGTGTTTATATCCTTACCATGCTACTGGTCAATGTTGGTTATTCAGAATGCATGATTATGACCGTTGTGTCTTTCTAGTTAGTCGCTTCCCAGTCTATTGCTAGCTTTTGCATGTACTAAGCAAAAATAATGTTTGTGTATCCAAATCCTAAAACAAAGTTATGCCATAAATACCTGTTTTGCACATGTCATCTCTAAATCTTCAAATGAATACCTGTTTTGTGTGCCCGTAAAGCTCATGGAGCGATGGGAGAGAGCGTCATCTTCTATGATAAATGTTGTGTTCCTCTCGACAAGTATGGCATCTATTTGTTTTAATATTGCAAAAAAACTGGTAAATGAGATGCCTAGTCCTGAATTAATTAAACAAATGAAAAGTACTACACTCCGAGAAATGTTGACAGGCACCCGTGAATTTGGGTAGCCATGGTTTCTGGAAAGACAATGGTGGAGGGGAAGTGTTAAGCATGGGAACCACTCTCACATGTTTATCATGTAAGATGATGAGATTCTTTGTTGTCAAACAAGACTGAAAGTACACCTCTGAAAATAAAATTTTATTTGTTTTAAACAATGAGCTGTCAAACAAGACTGAAAGTACACCTTTGAAAATAAAATTTTCTTTGTTTTAAACAATGAGCTCTGGTACATAAGTACATCCATACTTCCCTCTGCGAAGGGCCCTTCTTTCTTTTATTGTTGAGTCATCACCTTCTCATTCAAGCACCAACATAAAAAGCGCTATTGACATTCTTAGTTTATTTGATCTAATTAATGTTGGATGGAGCATGATTGGATGTTTTCTACGCCAATTATAATGTTTAGTACTTCAAAGGTACTCTGCATTCATGGTCTCTAAAAGGGCTAGTGAGATATCATTCTATCACATTGTATCATGGTCATTTTGGGAAAGTGTTGATTTTTGAGGTATTTTCGACAAAGTGGATTTTATTTGCTCAAAATGGAGCATCAAGAAGATACATAACACGATGAGCACACACTCGGCCACTGCATAGCTAGGATGGACACAGCCAACACCAACTCACACACGTGAAAACACAGAAGCCCAAAAGTGATCAGATATGCGATTGGCAAACTATGACAATGACCATATCCGCACCAACCATCTCATGACACCACATGAATGATGAGGTTGTTCAACGGAAACTCCTTCAGAAGAAAAGGAGCGACACTCAAGTGCCACCGTCACCAAATCCAAGCACATAGCCAGAATCTAGGTTTTCACCCTAGATAATTAGTCCGAGTAGACATAGTAGTATGGTTCTTCTTCAACATCATCATCATCATCATCATCTTCTTCTTCTTCTTCCTCCGCTTCGAGGTTGTCGTCCCCCTCCCACGTGCGCTTCCTCGCTGATCGGGTTTTGTCGCTATCATCTGCAAACGGGACAAAAACATCTCATGACTGACCGACCGACCGACCATACAAGCAGAGAAGTCCTAACAGTGGTTGCACTATACTGGGATGAATCATGCCGATTTTCTCTGAATGAACAAACAAGGCGTTTTGTTGGAATCAGGTACCGTGTCCAGTGATCTAGTGAGAATAGACTGTATTAGGCGGGGGAATGCATGGTTACGTGATCTGTTTGGTTCAAGCAACCGTTGGCTCCCCGTTCCTACTCTAGTCCATCTTCCTATTCTCTAGCACGACGTTACAACCAACTCTACAACAAAAGTGAAGTTCTACACAACTCTTCTACAGGTGAACATGCAGCTAGCATCGCCTACCTGCATGCACTTACTTATGTGTATTAATATAACAATGCATACTTACCACTTAACTTGCATACTAAGTTTCAAGTAAATTCTGCAACGATCCATAAAGTTAACTTACCATTATGCATTTCCACAACATGCTCTCTCTTCGAAGCCTCTGAAAGTGCAAGAGACGTATGCATGTCTTTCAAAGCTTTGGCAAATATGCTAGGCACCATCTCTTTCAAATTCTGCAAAAGCTCGTCTGGCGTCATTTCCTCTTGAACAATAGCCTTATCAGTGCACTTGCCCTTAGCAATGTTGTCAGAGTTGGAGCCTATTGGTCCGAGCAATGGTCCAGCTAGAGAATCATCAGAGCCCTTGACATCAGCTTCCTCTATAAAACAAGAAGATACGCCATGTAAAACACCAGCCATCAACACAACCTAGGAGTGGATACCCATACGATGCACATAGAACCTTACAGACACTAGCAATGTGCTGTACGCTACTCGTGCAAGGAAATTTCAGTTTGATTTTTCAATAAAATTTAAAAGGATAACACTCACTACGCCAAGACAAGCTTTCAGGACAAGTAGTTTGGACGCTGCTGTCTCCTTCTGCCTTCGCTTTTTCTTCAATCTCTCTCTCGCGGCACTTCTCTTTTTGCAAAGATATTATTTGTTTAAGCTGCAGATCAGTTTCTTCTTTCCTCGCCGATCTGGTTTTGTCACCATCATCTGCAAACGGGACAAAAACATCTCACGGCTGACTGACTGACAGTACAGGTAAAAATATAAACCGAGTACAGATAATAACAGAAGTGTCTGTCAATAGATATCATGTTACCACTACCAGCTGTCACAGATAGTAAATTCAGTTTCTTTTTATTTTAATGAAAAGAAAATATCACACTTACTACGCCAAGACAGGCCTTCAGGATAACAGTCATCTTCACTGCTACTGCTACTGCTACTATAACCACCATCCTCAATGTCACCGGAAACATTGTTTTTTCTCTTAAGTAAGGTAGAGAACCACAGGGATGAACCTTGCTTCGTATAGAATAGAAGGTATGCTTCACTCTCCAAAGCCATGACATCGTTAACTTTCATAACCTGCACTGCAGAAGTTTAGAACCATGCAACTGAACGAGAGATACAATTCGAACTAAAACCACGGCACTTATTTTGGATCGGAGGGATTACCAACTGTCAACATATTACCTTAGAATCATTGAAGTGAAACCAATTAGTTTGTGACGAACGAATATAACAAACATAGTGACCATTTGATGGAGCACCCTCGTGTTCTACAACTCCATACAAATCATATTTCTGAGGTTTCTGCAGCCACATAGTGTGCATCAGCCATATACTTGGGTGCATGCGGAATTTGATCAAATGAGAAGAAAATGAACTCACATTATCCGAGGAGCTCATGAATGGGTTTAAGTCCAGCTCTTCATGATACATCATGCAGTCTTCAATCTTAGTTATATGACTTCCAAAATTTTGAAACCGCTTGAGCTGGATTACTAGAACTTCTGGAGCCTGCTCCACCTTTAATTGCTTTTCCATGTTCACACGAGATTTGCACCCATCACAACCGTAATTTTCAAACACCTCAATCTTGGTAAAAGATTTTAGTGCATCCATGACAGTGGCCATCGGGATAACCTCCAAGTTAAGGTCAAGGAAAGGCTCCAATCTGTCGGAGCAATAGTTGCACTCTAGGCAATGCAACTGCACAAGCAAAAAAAGTACAAAGTATCACGAGTAAGTCTGAATGATATTGATCAAGTTGTAGTGAGGATCAACAGGCACACCTGGCTTTTTAGCTGTCCTCCAAAAACCTGTGTGACAATTGAAGAGGGTCTCTCAGATGATGGGGACCTGGGAGGGACAGAGGCCTCATCTAATTTATCAAGCAAGCAGCGGAGGAATTCATGGGCGTCTTGGTGCCTTCCCCACCGGAAATTTTCTGAAAATACTGCAAAAGTTTTTTGAACAACAGAGTTCAGCGCATAATTGCAGTGATGTACTTCCAAATGTCGCAGTTCTCTAATAACGAGAATATGACAGCTAAAACACTGAAGGTGTAAATGCATAGAACATAGTTAAACAAGACGAGCACTACAACAAAAGAAATTTCTGATAATATAAGCACCTACATTTCAGGTGTTCGACAAACTTCTTTGGGTAAAGAACAGCCCCAGAGAGACTGATAACCTCATCAGCATGGACTTTTAGGGAGCAGTAACAGCAGAATTTGCCAGAGGAACCTAGCAAAATATTAAAATCTTAGTTGAAACACGGCAGTCGATAGAATAGATGCTCAACAGGAAGATAGTTAAAGAACAGAAGTGAACTAGACTAAATGCCTTACCGGGACATGCATCTGTGTGATCATCTTTCTGAAGCTTCAACACCAGAGGAACAGTGTGAACCACACACTGGAGAATGCAATTAACGAAACATGTCCACCCCTCAGGATTACTTAATGCGGCACCCTACGAGAGCCAGGCAAACCAGTAATACAAACACATCTATCAGACTTGATTTATGTAAGAGGGAAAAAATATAGCAACACGTGAAAATGTGGCACAAGTCTAGCTTACCACACGGTAATAGCTCTCTCCACAGATAAGATTACGAGAACAGCACGAAGTATCAACATAATCAAGCTTGTTATCCGGCAGAAGATAGAAGTGGAAGATGTCAAATTCAAACAGACTAGATATCAATATCACAATTATAGTCATAGACAATCAAAAATCACAAAGGTTTGGATTCTAGCGTAATATGAATAGTTGTGTTCCCTGCGATTGTAAGGAACTCCAGTACGGAATTATTATACTGTAGATGCAAAAAGAACATATATGACTTACCATCGGATTGCACTGCCTTGCACATTTAAGAAGAATTTTTATATCTTCCTCTGCAAAACTACCTCTTTGAGCATGGTTCAGAAAGTTCATATCCTGGAGAACAAACATAGGTGAAATGATAGCTGTATAGATGTAGTGCTGGGGTGAGAGATAGAGGGAGCGTGTGCCACGTTGGATAAAATTGGTACACAAAAAGAGTTTAGAATAGAACTAACTTTTTTCCTTTTTTGGAAAAAAAAAGAACTATTTGACAATCCCTGCAGACAAGCAACAGCAATAAAGGAAAGGCAAAAGATGCAAGTTTTACGGATTTTGATGCATATTAAAGGTGGAGATTAGAAGGTACCCCTTCAATAAAAAAACATAATACTTCCTTCGTTCCAAAATATAAGGTGTATTACTTTTTTCAAAAGTCAATCATGTGCAACTTTGACCAAGTTTTTGGAAAAAAAACATCAATATCTACACTACCAAATGTATCATTAAATCTAGCACGATTTTTTTTTCATATTTTAATTATTTTGTAACGTAGATGTTGATAGTTTATTCTATAACCTTGGTCAAACATACATAAGTTTGACTTGCACAAAAATGATGCACCTTATATTCTAACGGAGGGAGTATAGTCTTTTGTCTCCAAATCAGTCTATTCAATACATTTGATCCATGGGCTGATATTGTTAGATAAAACGAGACACGAGAGCACACGGATTTTTACGTGGAAACCCTTGCGGGAGAAAACCACGGACGCACGAAGGCGCAATCACTATGATGGAGGAGTATTACAAGCACGAGACGACAGCCCGTCATAGGTGCGACTACATGGGGTATATATGAGGGCAATACATGAGAGTCCTTGAAGGACAAGTAAACGAGTTGTACTCGTACGCGTCGGTACTAACGCAAAGGCCCACACCGTATGTACTACGTCTAGTCCAATACGGTAGAATTTGGATCACAATTTAACAATCTCCATCTTGAGCCAAATTCCCTCCAGTAGTCGAAGAAAGTAAATAACTCCATCCAAATCAGCATAAACACCTTGTGCGTCAAAGTCCATAGGACTAGTGAGAAATACCAACTAAGCCTGAGCAAAGCTCAAACTTATTGGTAGGAACTGGCTTTGTCATCATATCAGCAGGATTATCATGAGTACTTATCTTGCATATCTTCAAATCACCTTCAGCAGCAACATCTTGAATATAGTGATATCTGACATCAATGTGCTTTGTTCTCTCATGATACATTGGATTCTTTGTAAGATATATAGCACTTTGACTGTCACTAAATACGGTAGGGCAAGACGAATCTCCACAAAGCTCAGTGTATAAACCTCTCAACCAGATAGCTTCTTTGCATGCCTCAGAAATAGCCATATACTCGGCATCAGTAGTGGAACAAGCCACGATAGACTGCAAAGTTGCTCTCCAACTCACAGCACAACCACCAATGATGAAAACATAACCTGTGAGTGATCTTCTCTTATCCAAATCACCAGCAAAATCAGAATCAACAAAACCAACAAGTCCATCTCCAGTTTTCCCAAACTGTAAATAAGCATTAGAAGTATCTCGTAGGTATCTGAAAATCCACTGAACTGCTTTCCAATGTTCTTTTCCAGGATTAGCCATGTATCTACTGACAACACTCAATGCATATGATAAATCCGGACGAGAACAAACCATGGCATACATAAGTGAACCAACTGCACTTGAATAGGGAACTCTAGACATGTACTCAATATCTGCATCTGACTTAGGACATAAGGCTGATGATAATTTGAAGTGTGCAGCTAACGGAGTACTCACCGGCTTGGCATTATGCATATTAAAACGACGAAGAACTTTATCAATATATCCCTTATGACTTAGATATACTTTTCCAGATGGTCTATCTCTGGATATTTTCATGCCAAGTATTTTCTTTGCTGCACCCAAATCCTTCATCTCAAATTCATTACTCAATTGCTTCTTTAGTTCATTAATATCTGACATACTCTTTGCAGCAATTAGCATATCATCAACATAAAGGAGCAAATAAATAGTTGAACCTTTGACAGTTTTCAAATAAACACAACTATCATAATTAGACCTTTTGAAACCTTGAGAGAGCATAAAGGTGTCAAATCTCTTGTACCACTGTCTAGGGGATTGCTTCAATCCATAAAGAGATTTCTTTAACTTACAGACAAGCTTTTCTTTTCCAGGAATAACAAAACCTTCAGGTTGTCCCATATAAATATCCTCTTCTAATTCTCCATGTAAGAATGCAGTTTTAACATCCAATTGCTCAAGCTCAAAATCATTCATGGCAACAATACTAAGTAAAGTGCGAATAGAGCTATGCTTCACAACAGGAGAAAAGACTTCGTTATAGTCAATATCTGGAATCTGACTGTAACCTTTAGCAACTAACCTTGCTTTATATCTTGTCTCATCATTAGGAGAAACACCTTCTTTCCTCTTGAAAACCCACTTGCAACGAATAGGTTTCTTCTCTCTAGGTAATTTTACTAAATCCCAAGTGCCATTCTTTTCAAGTGATTCCATCTCATCATGCATAGCGGTCATCCACTTATTACTATCACCAGAAATAATAGCCTCGAAATATGAAGAAGGCTCAGCATTACCTTCAATTTCTTCTGCAACAGACAAAGCAAAAGAAACAATATTGCACTCTTCAATTAACCTGTCAGGTTTATTAATACCCCGTCTAACTCTGTCACGTGCAAGATTCCAACTGGGTGGAACAATAAGCTGATTTGGAGAAGAAGTGACATGATCATCATCAACGACGGGTTCATCATGTGCATCAACATTTTCATTACCAGATGTATCACCTGAATCAATAACATGCTCCACCTGAACAGTAGGCTCCAGAACAATAGGCTGCTGTTCACTCTCAACGGGAACATTAGTAGATGAAACATCATGTAACATAGCAGATTCATTAAAGATAACATTTTTGCTAATAACCACCTTCTGGGTTTCAGGATTCCACAATTTAAAACCTTTAACACCAGACTTATAACCAAGAAAGATGCACTTAACAGCCCTAGGCTCCAACTTTCCATTATCAACATGAGCATAGGCAGTGCAACCAAAAACTCTCAACTGTGAATAATCAGCAGGTGAACCAGACCATACCTCAATTGGAGTTTTCTTATTAAGAGCAATAGATGGTGAACGGTTAATGAGATAACAAGCAGTGGAAGCGGCCTCAGCCCAAAAACGCCTATGCAAACCTGCATTGGACAACATGCAATGGGCTCTGGAAATAATGGTCCTGTTCATACGCTCAGCAACACCATTTTGTTGAGGAGTATAAGGAACGGTGTAATGTCTGACAATGCCTTCAGACTTGCAATAATTCTTAAATTGCTTAGAACAGAATTCCATACCATTATCAGTGCGAAGTATCTTTACCTTCTTTTCAGTTTGTCTTTCAATCATAATCTTTCACTCCTTAAATGCTGAGAATGCTTCATGTTTATGCTTCAAGAAATAAGGCCAAACTTTTCTTGAATAATCATCAATAGTAGTCAGCATGTAACTAGCACCACCTAGTGACTTTCTGCGAGATGGTCCCCATAAATCAGAATGAACATAATCAAGAATACCTTCAGTTGTATGAGTCGAAGTGTTGACCTTCACCCTCTTGTGCTTGCCGAAGATACAATGCTCACAAAATTTCAATTTACCAGGTTCATATCCATCAAGAAGACCTCTCTTATTTAACTCTGCCAAACCAAGTTCACTCATATGTCCAAGACGCATATGCCAAAGGTTAGCAGCATCACAATCAGAATTCTTTGAAATAACTGGAGTAGTGTTACCTGAAACGGTAGAACCTCGAAGGTAATAAAGACCATTGGTCGAACTTAAGTCACATTTCATCACAATAAGGGAACCTTTAGTGACTTTCAAAACACTATCTCCACCTGAATACTTATACCCCTTTGCATCAAGGGCACTCACAGAGATAAGATTTCTCTTCATCTTCGGAATATACCGAACATCTGTCAAAGTTCTGATTGTGCCATCAAACATCTTGATTCGAATAGAACCTATGCCTTCAATCTTGCATGGTGAATTATCAAAACCCAAAACGGAACCAGCAGCAGTAGTAGAATCAAAAGTAGTAAACCAATCTCTATGCGGGCACATATGAAAAGTGCATGCAGTGTCAAGTACCCACTCATCATTGGTCTCAGCACATCCAGCAATAACGACAAGAGCATGATCGGAACTATCATCACGAGCAACGTTAGCAGAATTTTCACCTTGTTTGTTACCTTTCCTCTTTTCTTTATTCTGCAACTTAAAACACTCTGAGATGTCATGCCCATCTCACTTGCAATATCTGCAATATTTCTTGTCTCTGGATTGCGACCGGCCCCTGTAGCCGTTTTTACTTTTGCCTCTATTTCCATTATTGGAGTTCTTCTCCTTTGTCCTGCCACGAACAGATAATCCCTCGGCTTGGGATGAACTCGAACCATCATGAGGCACCATTAATTTCATCTTCTCCTTAGAGTTCAAAGCTTCATAAACTTCATTAAGTGTGAAAGTATCACGACTGTATAATAATGGTGTCTCTAAAATTGGTATAAGAACTTGGCAGTGAACAAAGTAACATTAAAGCAGTATCTTCCTCTTCATACTTAACCTCCATTGCAGCTAGATCAGATATGATCTCTTTAAATTCTGAAATATGATTCAAAACATTACCTCCCTCGGGTAACCTGTGCAGGAATAATTTTTGCTTCAGATGCATCTTGCTGGTGAGATCTTTAGTCATGCAAATCCCTTCCAGCTTTAACCATAGAGCGGCGGCAGTTTTCTCGCTCAAAACTTCCTGCAAAATATTATTATGCAAATGGAGTTGAATTTGTGACAAAGCCTTACGGTCTATTCTTTTCTCCGCATCAGTCCAGTCATGAATCCGATTCTTCCCAAAACTATCCAGTGCTTCATCATAGTCGGCCTGTGCCAACAACGCCCGCATCTTGACTTGCCATAGGGTAAACCTTGTGTCACGATCCAGCAGCGGAAGATCGTACTTCATGGATGCCATGAGTAGATAAAACTGTGTACACAAAGTAGTACAAGCCGATAGAAAAAATTCTTGACAGAATTAATATGCGGACCAAACAAAAAAATAGGATAAATAGCACCTGGTAGTATTTATGCTCGGGTGGATGTAGCTCAAACAACCTGTAGCCTTCACGTGAGAAGTAAAGATCAATTAGATCTCGATTCCTGTGCCGTAGCTCCTGTGTTGTAGCACAAGTGGTACTAGTATCACCGATGGATCAACTTTGTCTTGACGTGAAGGTAGCAAGCAGCAGCACCGTGAATGAATCTCGGGACTTGCAGTCGATCGCTTTGATAAGCACCAGCGGCAACTCGGCGGACGAACGACTGTAGCGGCGCGCAACAGTTTTTGCAGCAGAATCAATCTGCGATCTGCTGTCGGTCTCGGCGGAATAGCTGTCGGACTCGAACTTCTTCGTAGGACAGCACAGCGGAATCGATCCGGACGGATCGCCTGCTTGCATGCGGCGGCGCACGCAACCCTAAATCTCTATCTCTAATCTCGTATCTGAAACTTGGCTCTGATACCACTTGTTAGATAAAACGAGACACGAGAGCACACGGATTTTTACGTGGAAACCCTTGCGGGAGAAAATCACAGACGCACGAAGGCGCAATCACTATGATGGAGGAGTATTACAAGCACGAGACGACAGCCCGTCATAGGTGCGACTACATGGGGTATATATGAGGGCAATACATGAGAGTCCTTGGAGGACAAGTAAACGAGTTGTACTCGTACGCGTCGGTACCAACGCAAAGGCCCACACCGTATGTACTACGTCTAGTCCAATATGGTAGAATTTGTATCACAATTTAATAGATATGATGATGGCTTTTTAAGTAACTTTAACATTCATGCAAACTTCTAAGGGGGTGTACCGAAGCAAAACTCGCAAAACTATGGTATGTTGACTTTGGTCTTTGGACGCCTTTTTAACTACAATTATAATATTGTAATGTAATATACTACTACCTGAGATGACCTTTGACCTTGTGAAGCCTTCTCCCTGTCTTCCTTGACCGCCTGACCCGGATCCTGCAAATAATCAATGAACACCAAAATCTATCCGTGAGATTTTGTATAATAACTGCATTGCATGTGTAGTATGAGTTAAGAGGAGGGAGTTATGGTGAGATAGACATGAGATGTGACATTTTAGTCTCAGTCCTCTGTTTTACATCGAATGGATATTATTTTTGAGAATTTAATATACCTATAATATTACCTTGTTTGGTTAGCGGAAATTCACGACAGATTAGTGAAGGGGAATGACTAGGGACAGTCGACTGGATTTAGAATCTGAGTCAATCGATTTGTTCCCAACCGTTGGATGGAAAAGCAACCGCCGGATCTTCTTCTTCTATCTCTGAAAACACTGTTTATCGTCTTCCTCCTCACGACCTGGATCTGAACCTCCCACCACCGCCGGCCGAACCGCCTGCTTCCGCTGCCCACGGCCAGCAGCACTCCCGCAACCGCCTCGCCGCCCGCACTCCCCTCAACCGCCACCCACCGCCGTGCTACCGCCGCCCCGGCCATCCCTCTAACCCCGGCGATGACCGGTTTTTTTCTGCAAACTTGCGCCACCCCCCGCACCCCTAAAATAGATAATGGGGTAGCCTTCTTCAGCGAGCTACTTCCCTCATGAAAATCGACTGACCCAGATTCCAAATTCAGGCGACTCTATTATGTTAGTGAAAGTTACGATGAAGGGTTAAGATGTTCTCTGTGAATCAATTCCCTCAAAATTTCACCCCTCCCCTTTCAATCAAAAATACAAAGGGCGATGATCAGCGCCGGTCGATCCCCTACCAACGCACCTCCCCTCCCCCCTCCCGGCAGTGAGCTCGGAGGACGATGGCGAGCTCGCAGCACCGCCCCTGGGCATTTGCAGCAGATGCCAGCGAGCTCGAAAGAACCCCGCTGCCGACCGGGGTCGCGGCGCGGTCATGAGGGCTCGCAGCATGCGTCTCACCTCGTCGTAGGGCCGGCGCTCTATTCCCTTCACCCGGGCCTCGTTGGGCTCAACCCCGGACGGCGCGCGGCGCGAGGGTGATACGAAGAAGCAAGCACACCCTAACTATTAAGCAAGCACTAGGCCACTAGCTATACATGCCCAAAGGAGGAGCCTAAGAAAACTCACCGATTCGAGAGGCTGGAGCGGAATCGCATGGGCCGCCGGCTGCTGCTGCTCCTCCTCCTCCGGCGGTGGCGGCAGGGCGACCGGCATTGAGTCCCCGTCCATCAGATAAAGCTAGGGTTCCTGGGGTGGGGAGGGAAGAAATGACGGATTTGGGGTTTCGTGTGGGGGTGCAGGAATCAATCAACTCGAGGCTCGAGCGATCGGCGTCGCGGTGAGGAGGAAGGGGCGCTGCGAGTGGAGGCTTTTATATGCCGGGGTGTGGTCTCCTCTCTTCCTCACGCGGTCAAGCGGGGTAGGGTCCAGTCAGCCCTCCATGCTCCTCGTTTGGGCTCGGGTGGAAGCCGGAGCAGACCACCAGAGTGATTAATGCTACACGATCTGGCCTTCCGTTCCTTCGGTCTTTTATTTATTATTACCTACAAAAAACAGGAGTGGAGTATACTAGTGTTAGTACAGTGCAGTTGTAGCACAGGTCTACTTTGCTGGAGGACAATGCAGGTTCTGAAGCTTAATCTGCGCCGACAGGCAGCTAGCAATATCTTTTGGGATCCATGGTGTCAGTCTGGAGTAGATGCATGCATGCTCCATTGCTCCTCATGTTTAAAATTTTATAATGACTTTTCTCTTGTGCCAATATGTACGAAAAATAAATCAAGCGAACCGTCCTACCTGACTTTGGATAAATATATAGAAGGGAGAAGGTTGCGAAGCTGGCCGAATTCTGCTTATGTTCTTGGTTTGTGTTTGAGCCCCTCTCTAGCTTTTGCGTGGGATTGCGAAATAACAAAAAGGTAAAAGGTGACCGAGATGCGAGGGAAATTTTTTTGTTTCACGTTTCCGGAAAGACCGCCTATTTGTCCGTTTGTCAGGTTCAGCACGAAATCATAAATAAGCTCGACCGAGGATAATCACTAAACAAATATCCTCAAATGTATGCTACTGCCTAAATACATTTGTTTGCTGACGGATTAGGTTGTCTTGACGTGCTGAAACATTTTTCTTGTGCTTCATGAAATATCCTCCGCCGTCTAGCAGAATTTTCCAAGGACCACTACTTTAGCGGAGTTGAAATTTTGACTTGTATATATCACGAGAACTACAATAACCAAGAAGTTTTGGGCCTCAAGGTAACGGGGAGCTTTCTGTGTCCGCCCGTTACAATCTAGGAAAGAGATAAAGAGCGTGGAGATATACATGAAGCCAATTAAGCATGATGTGATAACAATGCGTGAAAATGTATGGGCAGTAATTGAAGGGGTAACGCCATTTGACAAGAGAGATATTATTGAAAATAATTATTAGATCTGGTCCTCATGCCTTCATCTGAAACTTTCATGAGAAATTCTCCATCTTATTTAATAAAACCCAAAATGTATATGTTTTTCAAACAAAAAGTTCCCACATGTTAAGTTCCAACAAAGATGTTCCCATATGCACGTGAGAAGATGGTGGGAAGGAGCTACCATCAAATAATACTAGTGAAGAAAGGGTAAAATGTAGCTTTTTTTTTACTCTATTCGTTCTTTTTTATTAGGTGTGTTTTTTCTGTGCATAGTGAACAAGACATTTATTTGATGATAATTTAGGATTGAGATTCGCCTTGCTAGAACACTGATTAGACGAGTAATTACTGATGAATCGATGATGATCCTTCCAAATCAGGAGAGAAAGAATACACCTGACAATTCAGAAGTTAGCTATTACTCCCTCCGTCCCAAAATTCTTGTCTTAAATTTATCTAAATACGAATGTATCTAGTTATGTTTTAGTATTAGATACATTCGGATCTAAACAAATTTAAGACAAGAATTTTGGGAAGAAGGGAAGGGAGTATTATTTTATGTGAGTAGGTTTCGTCGATCATAGCGGTTGATTGACAGCACAAAGGCCGAAGGAAGTATTAACCTTGCAGCACCAGAAGTCAACATAAGGGTGCGCAGCAGCCTTTGCATGCAGCTAGCTTGCCTAGCCCTTGGTGAGCGCAGCACGCCGAGTTGATGGCGGCCTCCAAGTAGTCATGTCGATGTAAATACACGTCTATCCAGCAGACTGGAGTATCAGGCGATACAGGGGCTAACGTGTTCCCGGAGCCTTGCTCGGGTGCTCCCCCTAACTCAATTTTCTAAGGGTATTCTTGACCCTCGTCATATATTTTTTTCTCCGGTTCGCCGTTGTCCATATCCAAGCCCCGTATAACCCGTATAACTCATACGTATGTATACGGTGTCCTTCCGAAAAAAAAAGATGACACGACCCCACGACCAGGTACGACCTGCCGACGGCCGATCTATCAATCACGCAGCTCCATCATTGACGCAGCTCCTCCATCATTCGGTTGAGGTTCTGTAGGAATATCGGCGGTGGCGATCTCATCGCCGGCGATCTCGTCCGAGAGCGCGCGCGGCACCGTCGTGAACCTCCAGCGCTCGCAGGTATCGCATTCTGTTTCCCCACATTTGTCTCGCTCGCGGCAGCATCAAACGAACTGCCGCCGTTTTCGTCATAGTGGTTAACCTAGCGGGGCGGGTAACCTAGCTTTCCGGCGGTCCAGGCTATCGCAGATCTTGTTCTGGTAGTGCTGCTCGTCGTGATACAAAGTGATCACGCGGGCTAAAGTGGGTTTCTTCTTTCTAGGGTTAACCTAGCGTCGGTTGCCGTCGGTTGTGTGCACGACGGCTCCGTTATTTGATGCGGCGGCTTACCTAGGTATCCGGCGATCCAAAGTGGTCAGGACTGGTGCCGTGGGCTAGGTATCTGGCGGCGCATGTTATCACGGGTAGTGCTGCTTCTCGCGATCCAAAGTGATCACGTACTGGTGCCGTGGGCATCTTCCTTACTAGGGTTGACGTACCATAACGCCGATGACCGGTGTGGAGAGGGGGGAGGATCCATGGGTGGTCAGAGGTCGTTGGCGTCGGTTGTGTGCACGATCTGAATGCCCTCGGTTGGGGCGCTCTCCGGTTGGGGTAGTTTATTTAACATCCGTGATCGTGTGCTATGTGTTGTATATTTCAGCATTGATAATGTTTGCACATGTGATGATACATATTATTTGTTGTAGGAAATGGCGGACGATGAGTTAACTGATATCATGTTTGACATGGAGTTTGGAGAACTGATGAAAGACTGGATAGAAGATTGGTCAGATGATGAAAATTCAGATCGTGGAGATTGGTCAGAGAATGGGGACGAATGGGAAGATCTTAATGTGAGTGGCATTATCATGTTGTAATTTTTTGGTGGCATCCGACAAGATTATATTTTTGTGTAGAAAATTTATAGATGGATGAGCATGATGATGGTCAGGAAAACAACTCGGAGATCTCGAATGAAGATTACATTAGTCAGGTATGGAAGTGGAATTTTTTGTTGGCATGTAAATTGAATTTATCCTGGAATATTATATGATAAGTACTTATGTATTTGTGTTGTATTTTTCAGCTCATTTCCGAATGTCATAATGCATATGACTATTACGGTGAATCCGACGTGGAGACATGCCTTGATGACGAATCATTAGCTGCACCTGATTCTGGGGAGTCGCAGTCGTCGGTCATCATGAGTGAGGTATGTATGTAATCAATATTGTATGGAAGTAATGTTAAACCATAGAAAACTGTTTTCATGGCTATGTTATGATTGTGTAGGTGACAGAAGATGAGGGAAAAAAGAATGTCCAAGATACTGCCAGTGCAGATGATAAGAGGGATATATGTTCATGCAGATAATACAATTGACTTTTATGTCTCACGATGCTGCGTTTGATTTCTACAACAGCTATGCTGGAGATAATGGTTTCAGCATTAGAAAGGGCAAGGTCAGGTATAGCAAAACCGAGTCACATCATATGCGTTATAGGCGGTTTGTTTGTTCCAGAGAAGGAAAACGTGACAGCAGGTTGCTAACCGAGGAAGGACACAGCCGTAGGCTCAGACCGGAGACACGCTGCAACTGCGAAGCGCACCTGACTGTCAAGCTTGACCAAAAGCGTGGGGTTTGGTATGTTGAAAGTTTTGAGGACAAGCATAGCCATATGATGGCAAGACCGGATGAGGTACCTTTTCTTTGGTCCCACAGAAAAATCAAAGAGTGCCAGAAAGCTGAGATAATGTCCATGGGAGCTGCAGGGATTAGAATTCACGACATTATGGATTCCTTCATCAGCAAACATGTATGGTATGGCGGTGTTGGTTTTACCAGGCGTGAAATATACAACCTTTGCTCCAGGGAGAAGAGGAAGCTGCTTTCAAAAGGTGATGCTGCCACGGCCATAGGCATCATGGCCAGTAGGAAAGAGAGGGATCCTAACTTCTTTTTCGAGTACAAGCTAGATAAGGAAGGACATATGAATAGGATGTTCTGGTGTGACTCCCAGTCTCGTCATGACTATGAGGATTTCGGCGACGTGCTTGTATTTGACAGCACGTACAAGATGAACCGCTATGGTATGCCATTCATACCTTTTGTTGGTCTTAACAATCACCGGAAGACCACTGTTTTTGGTTGTGCCATAGTTTCGGACGAGACCAAAGAGACATATGTGTGGCTGCTGCAGACTTTTTTGAGGTCCATGTGTCAAAAGATGCTGAAGAGTGTAATCACGGACGCCGACGCTGCAATGATCAAGGCAATTCGCCAAGTCATGCCAGACGTGTGGCACCGTATATGTACGTGGCATATAGAAAAAAATATGAAGATTCACCTCAGTCACAAGTCCTTGAAGGAGTTCCGAACTCTCCTGTACTACAGCACGTCCACGGCCACGTTTGAGGAGAGATGGCACGTGATTTCCAAAAGATGGCAGTCGGAAAAAACAGTAACATGGTTGAGACGGATGTATAAGAAGAGGAGACTGTGGGCCGCAGCTTATTTGACAGAGGGGTTTTGGCTTGGCATGAAAAGCAACCAGAGGAGTGAAAGTCTAAACTCATGCCTTCACCTCCACCTAGATGGTGAAATGACCCTGGTGGATATGATTTTGCACTATGAGAACGCCGTTGTACGTATCCGTGAGAACGAGGCGCGAGATGACTGCACGGCCTCACAGAGTTTACCGGTGCCAGTTACTAGCTCGAGGGAACTTGAGGTAGCTGCTTCTCACGTCTTCACTCCAGCAAACTTCTATATGTTGCAAGATGATCTTAGAAAAATTGGCGGCATGGAGATTGTAGAAATTAAGCTCGGAGACGGATCACAGCAGTACATCGTGGCCTGGAAGAAAAATCGGAAGAGCCGTTTTTGGGTGGAGCAGTAAATTCCGCAGAAACTATAAGGTGCAGCTGCAGAAGAATGATTCGAAAGGGTCTACCTTGCAAGCACATATTCCATGTACTGAAGTACTTGAATATATCTGAAATACCAAAGTGTTTAGTTCTTGTGCGGTTCACGAAAGACGCAAGGTTGGGACTGCCCGCGAGGTGCACAAGCGATCTGTTGGGATTTGGATGGACTGGGGCAGCTGAAAGAATGAAATATAGCCAGGTCAGTGTGTTGGCTTCAAAAGCTATGCATGCGGCATGCAAACACCCAGCTTTGTGGGATCAGTTACAGGAGAGTTTGAAGGCCGTGATAGCTAAGAGCCATGAGTATGATCAGCTAAAGGAAAATTTGAGTAAGAAAACGGCTGATCTCAGTAGGTGTGCAATTGAATATGTAGACGATGGTGAAGGCAACATAGTTCAAGTTCAAGATCCTATTAAAGTATCAACGAAAGGTGCAACTAAGGTAGATGAGAACCGCCCTATGTCGAAAAATGGTAGGCCACTTTCGTACGACGAGCTCAGAATCAGGTGCGGCGCTTGCAAATTGCTAGGGCACACTAAACGCAGCAAGAAATGCAAACTAAATAAGAAGTAAGTTTTTGTACGCATTGTAGGTTATAATTATTTTTAACTTGTCATTCATTAACTTTTCCTATTTGTTATCATGTGCAGAAACGTGGTGGACAAAGAAGAGTAGAACACTTGCTAGAGTTATGTACGGATGAATCCAGTGATCTAATAGTGAGGTGTTTACAATGTGTTACTGCATACATGATATATACTCTTGCAAGAGGCTAGGACCTTGAGATAGTGCTTGTAGCATATATGGACTAAACAGGAGGCGGTCACTAGGGACTTTAATCATGGAAAATGGATAGCATTTTAACCTTTGTAGTGATGGCATCTTTTGTGTTGTCCACTCGAGTTATATTATATTAGAAAACTAGATGATACCCCGCATGTTGTTGCGGGAATGTTTTGCAATATATTCATAGAGAATTGGTTACGTGGAACATGTATATGTTGTTGCGGGAATTTATTGATTGCATGTTGTGGTGGACCTTTCTCCATGCATGTTGAATGATGAGGTGGCATACTTGCATGTTAAGAGAAATAGGTTAGTGGGGGCTAGTTATTTAGATATAGAAGATGTAATTATGTGTGGTAATAATTAAAATTTTTCACTCCTCTGGTTTATTTACCGAAAACCAGCACACTTGGGTCTAGAGTATAGACTTGGTACCGAAAAATCCACCATTTTCCTCGCAAAAAGAAAAGAAAAACCCACCATTTTATGGCTTGTTGTGTAACTCGGGCCGCTTGTCGCGATGACGTGGAGGGGGGGCGACGGATGCCGTTAGATGGCGCGACACACGGCCGCTCCCGTTGCCGAGCCCATTTAACAATTTTTTATTTTGATTATAGCCCCTTTAAATGGGCCGCGCTGGCCACCTGGTCGGGGCGGTTCTTCCCTCGCGACCTCCACGCTTGTTCTGTCTATCCACTGCTACCGCCGCCGCCACCGATCCACGTCTTGCCGCCGGTCGCGTTACGCCAAGGTTTCGTGGAGCGACGAGTCAAGCTTTTCTTCGGACGGCGAATCCGTGACTAGCTTGCAGGTACGCTCCTGCTATATAATCTCCAGATAGTGCTAGGCTTAGGGTTAGGGTTCTTCATTTCCGGTATTTAATACAGGGCGTTGATTTGTGCATTATCTCTGTTGTTTAGCTTCCTACGACTATCCCTTGATATGAATGGAGTGGTATTGCTCACGATCTGTCTTCTTGTTGTCTGCATCAAGAACCTTGCGTCAAGCTAGTTGCTTTTGATTCCTTGGACACTGGCAGACGTTTTCTTGCCTGTGGTCAGAAGGTATGTTGTTCCGTACTGTAAATATATGTTTACATTAGGTCGTGCTCGATTTAGTTCGCAGTAATCCATTGTTCTGCCCATAATTGCATACAATTTCAATTAATTTGAGCATTTACAAAGTCTGTATTTATGCTGTCTTTTTTATGGTCTAATATTTGTTTTAGCCCATAATAGCATATACTTGTAGTTAATTGATCCATATATATATATATATATGTATATCATTGCATGCTACATTTTTTGTTTATATGATTGAGACCATATTTGTAGTGCATTGCATGTAATTGTAGTGCATTCGTGCATATATGATTGAGATCATATTTTTTCATACTGTAGGAAGAAGTGAAATGTAACTATGTGGAATGGGTAGACCCGGAGTGGTCAGTGGCTACGAAGTTCTGCCTCAGAGAACTGTGGAGCATGTATGACGAGAAGCTGAGACAGAATGTTAAGAATGCTGAAGAAAATTTCAAGTTAATTGGAGAAAAGAGGAGGACAGAGGAAGAGCTGAGATTTTTCAAAATGGACTTTGCTAAAATGGTGGCTGACAAGGAGGATGCTCTCACACAGTTGGGCAATGCAAGATTGTCACTTAGCGATCTCAAAGAGGAGCTGGAGAAGAATAAGATGGCAGACCATGGTTGTGCCAATCTACATCAGGTCCTGAGGGCAAAGGATGAGAAAGACCGGGACCAGGTGGTGCTAGAGAGAGACCAAGTGATGAGAGAGAGGGACCAGCTGAAGCAAGAGAAGAAAAAACTTGAGTATATTATTGCAGATTTTCTCAAACAGAAACATGGGTACATTGATAAGATCAAGAAGCTGAAGGAGATTTGTGATGAATTTTAAGTATGTTTTGTGCTTTATTGTTGAACTGAATAATCAAGTCCTATCTGCACTGTGGGCAGTTCATTTGTGTAAGGCCTAAGTATGTATTGACTATGATTCCTTGGACACTGTTATGACTTGCAGATCAAGTTCCTATCACTTGCAAATGCTGAAAATTGCAGTGAACTACGCGGGTTAGGGCAAGGCGAGTATATTATATTAACTAATAAATTATATCACTTTCGAAACAGTTTTCCCTTCTCTGACCTGCATCCTAATGCGGGTGCTCGGCTAAGCGCTGAAATTCTTTTGCTTCCACCGGAGCTCCTAAATCCTACTGATCAAGGGGGCGAAAGAGTTGTTGATCATGTGATTGATGGTGCTACTGATCTTGATCTTCATGATGCAGAAAAGGAAAAGGGTAACAAAAATGCAGCAGAAAATGCAGCACAAAAATCTGTGCAACGTGATTTCATGCAACACATAACGCCAAGGGAGTCTGGCGCAAGACACGAGGAAGATCCTCCCACGGACGCCGATCCCGAGAGATCCAGCGGCAATCATGCGCATGGGATCCCAGGCGGATCCGCCTACTCTACCCATCGCAGGATCCACGGGTGGCCCGTCTGCGTCCGACACACGAGCTGTCTCCACCGAGCGGTCGGGCGGGACTGAACCTGACGTGTCCCCCCGCGCCAACTGGCGCTCGTCGACTGGGTCGCCCATGCATGCTCCGCTCGGCATTGATGACGCCGGCAGGCGGTCCCCAGGGCGTGTGTCGCCCATGCGTCAGCCGGATCTGCCGTTGTCTCGGGCGCGGGATCCCACACCGGATCGCACGATAGCCGAGGGGGATTCTCAGGCAGCATCACAAAAAGTAAGACAGCAGCATCAACAATACTCTTCCATGGAAGAAAAGAATGAACACAACAGCAAAAAACATTAAGCTAGAACAAATGAAGGGAAGCAAAAATGTATTGGTATGAAACATATAGTCTGACTGCATTACACATACACATGTATGCGTAAGCGACCAAAAATCCACACAAAATCCAACGTATCGTGCTTATTACATGAATGATAGAAAATCAAAGTTGTCCATGCCCCGGAAACGTGCTTCCATACTTAAAACAAACGACTAAAACTAGAATCTTGAATCATGTATGACGTCTTCACGCCTTGCTTTTCTTTGCGATGTCGCGAATTTTATTTTTCACACATTCGAGCGTGTTGGTAGGTGAGAGAATCAACACGGCGACGAGACGTCTTCTCCTTGCATTAACCGTGTCCTGCATTTTTTAGAAGAAGGTTTAATGAATAGAAGTTGGTATTATACGACAATTGTACAAGTGTACGAACAGAGAGGACAAATTACCTAGGTAAAATCGGCGGTCCATCGTTCCCCGTCCCAATGCTCCATAACTTCAATCACAAAAAGGCCACAAGAGTTCCTAATATATATGCAAACATTAGTCACCGTGCACATGAACATGTCTTTCGTAAGTAGAAAATGATGAACCATAACTCACCCGTCCTCTTGTTGTGGCATATCCATCTGAGCTGTGATAGGCCACTTAGTGACGTCTGGATATTTGCCAGGTGTAATACGGTTTGCCTCTTCCATATCAATTGCTATTGCTAGTCGCTATTTCAAAGAAAGTAGTAGTGAGAAACCATACGGCATTTCATATGAAGAATGCTCGATGTTGGGGAGAGTACCAGTGATTTCACAGTGTCGAGAGAGAAGTCGAGAGGATAGAGCGAATCCATAACTTGGAATTCTTTCTTGCGCATGTGCATCACCACGGTGATCCAGTGTGTATTGCCGATGTTCAACGGGATAAACGACTATAATGTGGAACACATTTGTAATCAGATGCAATAATGCTTGTTAAAATGAGTGTTAATGAACTAGTAAGAACATATCGTACCTTATCACGGACGGTATACTCGTCCAGAACCCTACGTACTGCTCCAGCTCTGCTCAGCGCACTATCCATGTTGTATCTCGACGGTTTAGGGTTGTCTCGTGCCTTAGCACGATCAACAAGGTATTTGGACCTCCAGGCTGGACAGATGTACCGATCATGACCAACGCGCAGCGCCAAATGTGTCTGATAAGCATCGATAATCTGCATAAAATAATATAACATTTTATGTTCATAGCTGACACCTAGATTATGCACTTAAATAACATGACATGCTAATAGAACTTACATCATCCGCCAGCCAACTATGCTCAAGTATCGGTCGTATGCTCTCCCTAGTCACAGAGGTGCCACATTCATTGTAGTAAACTCTTTTTGTCATATTCTTCTCAGACCAAGCAGCTGCCTCCACAAATGTAACAGCAGCATCGATGAGTTCCGGCATCAAATCATCCTTAACAACCCCTTCCACGTCACGGTCATTGAACAGAGCTGCATGAAAAATTACGAACGTCAAGAACGGTGACTAGATGCATTGCTAGTAAATTAAGCAGTAAGTTAGCTAGTAACGGTACCTCTAGTTGCGGTAGTGTTGCCGGATGGCTTAGTACCGTGTGCGTTTCGCTTGCTGGGCTTGTCAAGTGCAAAGGGGGATTCAAATTTCTTGGGAACGGTCCGTCGGCACTTCCCGGATATAACATCGTCTTCTTTTGCAGTTGCTGCAGACTTTTTCCCCTTGCTCTTACCCAGCATCCTGTCGATAGAACTTGCAGAAATGTCAATGTCGGACGATTCTGCTCGAGGAGAATTACCTATGATCCAAGGGTTCTCCGGTGTTGCGCCGCACTCATCAGTAGGCTTCGTTGCCTTGTCGACATTTAACTTGGCAGGTGTTTTCTGGTTAACAAAGAAATAATGTGATAGGTTCAGTTTATGAAAATGAAGATGCATAATTGAGATAAATGAAGACAAATACATGAAAACATACTTCCTCATCATCGTTGTTCTGGTTTCCAACAGGCTCGTCAGGCTGTGTCAAATCAATCACCGGCTCTAGACCGTCAGAGTCATCCTTGTGCACGAATTCTTTTTTTTCTGGCGGACCATTCTGAAAGGAATCCACTTCTTCGTCTGCATCGTTGTTGCCGGAAGCCACAGCAGCCGCTGGCTTGTACATCACACCATTTTGGTTCAACTGCTCTAACAATCTCTGCATTACATAAAAAAGATTAATTAATGTGGGCATGGTTTTGCAACTTCATAAATGTTGTAAATATAGAAGTAAGGGTGTGTCACCTCGGCTACTTGATCCGGTATTTCCTTCATTTGGCTGTGTATGTAATCCATACACCGCTTCATGATGAGCTTCATCATCTCGTCCGCGTTTGAGGCTAACTTGGACTTCTTTGGCGCAGCAACGGCGGGCTTCGTTTTTGGCTTTTCTGGTTCGGGTACTTTGCGCTCCTGCGCCCTATACTCCTTGGTTATGTTGTCTTCAATCTGCATGTGAAATACAAGTACATGTGATCAATAAAAAATTAATATAATTAATTATGTTATATAAAAGATTTAAGAAGTACCCAACGCAATGAATTACCTTGACGTTACCACGGCCACAGCCGTGGTCATAATCAAACTTGTCTCTCCTAGAGGCTGCAGCTTCAGTCCAATTCCTCATGAGAGGTTGCATGGACAAGCTAGGGTTGAACACGCATTCACCTTCCAGAGGCTGAACCTTCTCCCAGTACAAGTACTGCATGAATATGAAAAATTACAGTTAGTACTATACAGCAGGTAAATTTGCAAGCATTTTTTTTTGCATTGGTACAAGTTTGAAAGGTGTACCTGCAGGAGAGCTAAGTTGCCTCTCGGCCATTGGCGGACGTGTTTGCCTTTCCTCATGTTGCGAAGGCAGTCCAGCAGAACCCGAAGGGTGAACGCATTCCAATTAATCATGGATATACGCTTCACATCATCCACCAATGCATAATATTGCTTTGGGACAATCTTGCTCGACATGGGAGCAAGAACTGTTCCAACCAACACGAGGACAACTTTCCGAAGGAAATCGTCGTCGGCAGATTTATTTTTTGTGATGTCCACAATCAGATCATCGATGACTATATTACCTGTGGTCTTGCTCAGGAATTGAGGCGGCACTCGTTCTTTAACATCCTCACCTTCCTCACTGAGAATATCTTCTGCCGATAGTCCGTGGTTCTCCAAGGACAAGATGCACTCGACATCCACGGCACCGAGAGACACTTCGCCGACCAAGTCTTGTGCAATGAATCTGCCCTTGCTAGGATCAAAAATCTCAACCATGTACCGAATCAACAATGTACGCATCTTTAGCGAAGGTATCTGAAGCATGCTACGCAGTGGTGTTTCGGCAAGTGCAGCGCGTTGACCGAAAGATAGACCGGCAAGAAGTTTGCACCATTTTTCAACGGCACAAACAATTTCTCCATTGAGTTCATCCATCCTGTTGAAAAAAATAGACTTGGTTGCACTAGCATAAATTGTTTAATCAACTTTTTTGCTACCATCATGTTGGAAAAAACATAATAATGGAATACACTATCCAACAGTAGATCAAAAAATATACTACATAATTCATTCATACTGAAACATTCAGCAGAGACATGTGCAGCACATAAAATGACACTGCCTAACATTCAGCAGAGACAGAATTACTTATTTCATCAATTAGTTTCAGAATCAAAAGTAACATAATTTATTTAATCATTTATTTTCATATGGTGCTGTACAAATAGATATAAGAATCGATGACACTGCCTAACAGTGAATTATGCATACTGGAACATGCATCAAACAAACGTGCAACACATACAATATTAGTGGGCGTCTGATAGTTGCAACATGCATGTCTTAGGGCATTGCTATAACTAAAAGTGACTATGCTATAACTAACACTGATTGAAAATTCTTGTTTATTCATCAATCCAACCTAAAAGTGAAAGACATCAAACTACATGCAGAAACTAATTTGCAATCGTAGGGCTATCTAATCTAATACACGCACAAACAAATCTATTGTCATAGGCCTATATAATCTAATACACGCACAAAAAAAAACATCTAATCCAACTGATGTAATGCGAACATTATGCGCTAATTAATCTTAGGCCTATCGAATCTAACACACGCACAAAGAAAAGCATCATGAATGCGGTACGGCAGCCAACATACTGGATCGCTCGATGAAGATGGAAGTTGTCGGCGTTGCAACGTGGACGCAGTTCGTCCACGGCGGCCAACACGCGCTGACGATCTGGATGTTCTCGACGATCTTGCTGGATTTGGGCGGATGCTAGGGACGCAACTGTCATCGACTTGGCGGTAGGAGCCGTCGTAGACGACATGTACGACGATGCCGAGACTATATAGGAGGAGGAGGATCTCCTAGGTCGTCGTAACCACCAGGGAAAGTACGTCCGTGATCTTTTCTTTCCTTGGTTGAGGAGAGGTAGTACGTGCTCCTAAATCAAAGGGATAGGCTTCCCACACTCGACGTTTTTTTGGGAGATTCCGATCCGGGAATTGTGTAACAAATCCCAGCTGCTCCTCTCTTTGAGCGACGAGGGACTCGTGTCATGGACGTGCGTAGGGATTTCCAATTTTTTATGATTTTACTTTTTATCTTTTATTTTTTCTTTTCTTTTTCATATTTGAAAATTTTGAAATCAAATAATTATTTCAACTCAACCAAATGGCCCCAAAAATTTTCCACACAATGGGATCACCATTGACAGCATGCATGCCAATTCTCGTCGATTTTCGACAATCGATGCATTTACTAGGATTTTCCCGGCGAAAAAAACCCGAAACGCTGCCCGGACATGACGCAACGTTCGTTCGGTGTCCGGAATGGCTCAGATGTTGCATGGGGGCCTACATTGGGCATCCTCACATGGTGCCAAACTTTGGTGTCATTTCATGCAGGCCACCACATAGCACATGTGCAACCAGCAGCATTCGGGTCTGCCGGAGGGGGAGCCCGAAGAACGTTGTTTTTCTACACTCAACCAAATGGCCCCAAAAATTTTCCACACAATGGGATCACCATGGACAGCATGCATGCCAATTCTCGTCGATTTCCGACACTCGATGCATTTACTAGGAATTTGCCGGCGAAAAAACCCCGAAACGCTGCCCGGACGTGACACAACGTTCGTTCAGTGTCCGGAATGGCTCAGATGTTGCATGGGGGCCTACATTGGGCATCCTCACATGGTGCCAAACTTTTGTGTCATTTCATGCAGGCCACCACATAGCACATGTGCAACCAGCAGCATTCGGGTCTGCCGGAGGGGGAGCCCAAAGGACGTTGTTTTTCTAAACTCAACCAAATGGCCCAAAAAATTTTCCACACAATGGGATCACCATGGACAGCATGCATGCCAATTCTCATCGATTTCCGACACTCGATCCATTTACTAGGATTTTGCCGGTGAAAAAAACCCGAAACGCTGCCCGGACGTGATGCAACGTTCGTTCGGTGTCCGGAATGGCTCAGATGTTGCATTGGGGCCTACATTGGGCATCCTCACATGGTGACAAACTTTGGTGTCATTTCATGCAGGCCACCACATAGCACATGTGCAACCAGCAGCATTCGGGTCTGCCGGAGGGGGAGCCCGAAGGACGTTGTTTTTCTAAACTCAACCAAATGGCCCCAAATTTTTTCCACACAATGGGATCACCATGGACAGCATGCATGCCAATTCTCGTCGATTTCCGACAATCGATGCATTTACTAGGATTTTCCCGGCGAAAAAACCCCAAAACGGTGCCTTGACGTGACGCAACGTTCGTTCGGTGTCCGGAATGGCTCAGATGTTGCATGGGGGCCTACATTGGGCATCCTCACATGGTGCCAAACTTTGGTGTCATTTCATGCAGGCCACCACATAGCACATGTGCAACCAGCATCATTCGGGTCTACCGGAGGGGGAGCCCGAAGGATGTTGTTTTTCTAAACTTAGCCAAATGGCACCAAATTTTTTCCACACAATGGGATCACCATGGACATCATGCATGCCAATTCTCATCGATTTCCGACATCAATGCATTTACTAGGATTTTGCCGGCGAAAAAAACCCCGAAACGCTGCCGGACGTGACGCAACGTTCGTTCGGTGTCGGAATGGCTCAGATGTGCATGGGGGGCTAGATGGGATCCTCAATGGTGCCAAACTTTGTGTCATTTCACAGGCCACCACATAGCACATGTGCAACCAGAGCAAATTCGGTGTCGCGGAGGGGGAGCCCGAAGGACGTTGTTTTTGTAAAATCAACCAAATGGCCCCAAATTTTTTCCACATAATGGGATCACCATGGACAGCATGCATGCCAATTCTCGTCGATTTCTGACAATCGATGCATTTACTATGATTTTCCCGGCGAAAAAACCTCGAAACACTGCCCGGACGTGACGCAACGTTCGTCGGTGTCCGGAATGGCTCAGATGTTGATGGGGGCCTACATTGGGCATCCCATATGGTGCCAAACTTTGTGTCATTTCATGGAGGCCACACAGATAGCACATGTGCAACAGCAGCAGCTTCGGGTGCCGGAGGGGGAGCCGAAGGAGTTGTTTTTCTAAACTCAGCCAAATGGCACCAAATTTTTTCCACACAATGGGATCACCATGGACATCATGCATGCCAATTCTCATCAATTTCCGACACTCGATGCATTTACTAGGATTTTGCCGGTGAAAAAACCCCGAAACGCTGCCCGGACGTGACGCAACGTTCGTTCTGTGTCCGGAATGGCTCAGATGTTGCATGGGGGCCTACATTGGGCATCCTCACATGGTGCCAAACTTTGGTGTCATTTCATGCAGGCCACCACATAGCACATGTGCAATCAGCAGCATTCGGGCCTGCCAGAGGGGGAGCCCGAAGGACGTTGTTTTTCTAAACACAGCCAAATGGCACCAAATTTTTCCACACAATGGGATCACCATGGACATAATGCATGTCAATTCTCATCGATTTCTGACACTCGATGCATTTACTAGGATTTTGCCGGTGAAAAAACCCCGAAACGCTGCCCGGACGTGACGCAACGTTCGTTCGGTGTCCGGAATGGCTCAGATGTTGCATGGGGGCCTACATTGGGCATCCTCATATGGTGCCAAACTTTGGTGTCATTTCATGCTGGCCACCACATAGCACATGTGCAACCAGCAGCATTCGGGTTTGCCGGAGGGGGAGCCCGAAGGACGTTGTTTTTCTAGACTCAAGCAAATGGCACCAAATTTTTCCCGACACTCCATGCATTTTCTAGGATTTTCAAATAGAAAACAGAAAAGAAATATTATAATTAAGAAGTGAAATAGAAGACAACATACATTCATGGAATTTTGAATTTTAAAACTGTAATAAGAAATAAAAGACAAAACATATACTTGATATAAAACTATTTTTCAAATAGAAAACAAATTAAAATATTAGAATTAAGAAGTGAAATAAAAGACTACATACATTCATGCAATTTTGAATTTTAAAACTGTAAGAAGAAATAACACAGAAAAAATATATTTGATATACTTTTTTTGAAATAGAAAACAGAAAAGATATATTATAATTAAGAGGAAACATATTATCTTGTATTTTTTGAATTTTAAAAGTGTCAGAATAAATGAAAGAGGAAAAATAGATTTGATTTTAAAATATTTTAAATATAAAAAGAAAATAAATATTTGATTGAATAAGTGAAATAGAACACATTAATTTTTCGTACGTTAGTCAATTTAAGAACTGTCACAAAAAATAAAATAGAATTGATTTTTCGTATGTTAGTGAATTTTTCTGCGCGCGGGTGAGGCTGGCCTGGGACGGCCCACCCGAATTAGGCCCAAGCCAGCGTCGCGCCGATCACATCCGAGGGGTGCTGGGAGTTTAGTCCCACCTCGCCAAGCGAGGGGAGCTCGCACCGGTTTATATACCGGGCTGAGCTTCCTCTCTCAAGTTCCTCTCTAAAGTGGGCAGCACATTGCCTAACCCTATGCGTCCCTGCCCTGTGGGGCCTACTAGCAGTCTATATTTACAATCAGGCGGGCCTGCATCCTGGCCCAATAAATGATTGGGTTTCTAGCTGTATGCAGGCCGTTGAATTGTGAACTATGCAGCTAGTAGGCGGGCTTTTTTTTCATATTTCATTTTTTGCATTTGTCACATGTCAATTATTTGTTGTTCTTCAAATCACCTCATAAATTTGTATACATGCTCACTTACATGTATACAAATTTCAACAATCCACTCTAAAATATAAAGAATTCTAAAGAATATAACACAACATTTTTTCACACATTTCTGAATTTTATAACTGTCAGAACAAATAAAAGAGAAAAAATATATATGATTTAAAATTATTTAAAACATAAAACTAAAAAGAAATATTCTAATTAACAAGTGAAATGAAAGAGAACATAATATCTTGCATATTTTGAATTTTAAAACTATCGGAATAAATGAAAGAGGAAAAATAGATTTGATTTTAAAATATTTCAAATATAAATAAGAAAAGAAATACCTAAACATCATGGCAATGCACACATGGTCAGGGAAGCAACAAAGAAAAAGAAACATGACAAAGTGGAATTGTAGATATCTCCTAAGCAAATCCTATCTGCAGTACAATAACATCTGCATTTTTTTTTCAAAGAAGGGCTTCCCCCTTCCGATTTTCATTACTGAAAACCTCAAGCATCCAAAGCATCCACCATAGAACAAACTACTATAACGATAATCCAGCAACAACAAACTAAAAAACAAGTATACAACCTGCACCCACGAACACCAGGGAATTACATAGTTGAAACGATCATCAAAAGTTCAAAAACTACTAAACCAGAGCAGCAACACTCAGGAACAACAGCTTCAGCAGGTAGCAGGGTCTTTTCCTCCTTCCAGTCTTGCTACATTTATCCTCCACCCCTGCGACGCTATGTATACTTCACTTGCTGCTCGCTCTAGCAGTCTTGCTCCCAGCTCCAGCACCTTTTTTTGTGGCTCCTTTGTCTGCAAAATAGACCAATCAACAATCCAATGGCTCATTAGTTTGATTATAGAGAAAGTAGAAATGGGATTATTTTCAAAAATAAAAGGATAACATATGCATTACATTAACAATTGCAGTACATAACTTAACAGGTTGAACACATCACATTTGTAGTACATAAACTTCATCAGTACATAACTTAACAGCAAATTAACACCGACTGCAGTTCTCTGTGTTTGATAGCATAGTACTATATAAACCAAAGTATTAAAAACTACAGTAATTTTGCCTATACGTATGAGATACCATGGTTTTACTAAAACAGAGTATTTTGGAGTATTCACAATACATAGAACTGTTTGGTTGTTGCCGCACAATGCTGTAAATTGTGCTGCCTAGCCATTGCATTTAAGCACTCAACAACTCTATTTTAAAATAAGAGGCTACAGTTTTTATGCAGAGAAATAACTACAGCTTTCCCAATACTACAGTATTAAAATCACAGTTGTTAGGGGCAACCAAACAGCTCATTGTAAATAAAACTATGGTAATCTCAAAAACTAAAGTATTCTCAAAGAACTTAGAAAATACTTTGCTATCAAACGGGGCCAAACTGACTCACACAGATAGACTAACTGAAGACACTGACATGCCATCACTCTGTCTTCTTGTCCTTCAACTTCTTGATGTGCTGTGAGTGACGAATGCCCATGCGAATGTAGGTCTCCGCTTCAATCGGCATGGTCCTGTCTCCGAGCTGCGGGATCCCTGCCCCCACAATGTGCATGTCCGCCGGCTGCTCTTGGACAACATCTTCCTGCTCCTCCTCTCCATCACTGTTGTCCAACAGCACAACAACCTCCTCTTCCCCGCTCTTATCCTTGCTCTGCTCCACATCTTCGCTATCACTCTCATCCTCGCTCTGCTCCACATCTTCACTATCACTCTCATCCTTGCTCTGCTCCACATCACTGTCAAAGTGAACATTGGTCTGATCAACCGGAGCTGGCACCGCGAGCACCACTCCGACAAGATCTGGCATTGGATCAGGAGGGGCGCGGCGGCGGGAGCGGTACATGTACCACCTCGCACGCTGACGCAGATCTGGGGAGTTCTCCGCTTCATTCATAGCCCAGAGGAAAACCTGGACTAGAACAACTCCTCGACCAGCACCAAACAAGGACTTCTTCTCATTGCCCGTAAGCACTTTGATGAGACCCCTACCGTGGTCGATGAACATCTGCAAGCTGGGAAACCAGCTGCAGATCTCCTGCACATTCACCCTCTTCTCCATATCGCCCTGACAGAACTTCCCAACTGCCTCCTTCCACTTTTCTTGAGCGCGGCGGCAATCACTTGCCGACCGCGACCTCCTTCCCTTCTTGGCCCCCATCACCGGCGTCGCCAGATGTGAGATGTGAGCGCAGGGAGTGAATGGGGAACGGCAGCAAGACCTAGGGTTCGTCTCTGCGAGATGAAATGGGGAATTTTTCCTCTCTCCAGCTGATAACCACGTGTGAGGCCGGCCTGGTACGACCCACCCGAATTAGGCCCAAACCAGAGCCGCGCCGGGCACAGCCTCGGGGTGGTGGGAGTTTAGTCCCACCTCGCCAATCGAGAGGAGCTCGCACCGGTTTATAAACCCGGATGAGCTATCCATCTCAAGTTCCTCTCTAAAGCAGGCAGCTCATTGCCTAACCAGTCCCTCTCTGCCCTATGGGGCCTACCGGCAACTTATATACATTCCCCGCGGGTTTGCATCCTGGCCCAATGGGTTACTAGTCGTATGCAGGCCATGGGGTTTGAAATATGCTGTTGGTAGGCAGGCATTTTTTAAATATTTATTTATTTTTTTGCATATGTCACATGTCAAATTTTGCACAGAAGTTTGAATCATTCAAGTTTTCTATTTTAAATTAAATAGAAATTTGACAAAATTTGAAAAATGTTTGGACCAAACATTGCCACCATGTGAGGATGCCCAAAGTCATTTTTTTAAATTTTTATTTAATTTTTTGTATATGTCACATGTCAAATTTTGAACACAAGTTTGAATCATTCAATTTTTCTATTTTAAATTAAATAGAAATTTGACAAAATTTGAAAAATGTTTGGACCAACATTGCCACCATGTGAGGATGCCCACAGTCATTTTTTAAAATTTTATTTAATTTTTTGCATATGTCACATGTCAAATTTTGCACACAAGTTTGAATCATTCAAATTTTCCATTTTAAATTAAATAGAAATTTGACAAAATTTGAAAAATGTTTGGACCAACATTGCCACCATGTGAGGATGCCCAAAGTCATTTTTTAAATTTTTTTTTAATTTTTTGCATATGTCACATGTCAAATTTTGCACACAAGTTTGAATCATTCAATTTTTCTATTTTAAATTAAATAGAAATTTGACAAAATTTGAAAAATGTTTGGACCAACATTGCCACCATGTGAGGATGCCCAAAGTCATTTTTTAATTTTTTATTTAATTTTTTGCACACGTCACATGTCAAATTTTGCACACAAGTTCGAATCATTCAATTTTTCTATTTTAAATTAAATAGAAATTTGATAAAATTTGAAAAATGTTTGGACCAACATTGCCACCATGTGAGGATACCCAAAGTCATTTTTTAATTTTTTATTTAATTTTTTGCATATGTCACATGTCAAATTTTGCACACAAGTTTGCATCATTCAATTTTTCTATTTTAAATTAAATAGAAATTTGACAAAATTTGAAAAATGTTTGGACCAACATTGCCACCATGTGAGGATGCCCAAAGTCATTTTTTAACCTCCTCCAAATCACCTAAAAATGTGCACACATGATCTCCTACTCAAACATAGAAAGGTTTCCAAGGTTTCACAATTTGTTGATTTTATTTGAATTTTTTATGCCCTGGTCAATGCCAGTTCGAAACACGCGGTGATTTTTTCGACCACCTCTAAATCACATCAATTTTTGCACACATGATCTCTTGCACAAACACAGCTAGGTTTCCAAGGTTTTATATTTTTTTGAATTTTTTTGGATTTATACTGCCCTCTAGACTGACTGATCAAAACATCGGTCTATACCTGAAGGGGGCATTGTAAAATAATTTTTTTCCAAATTTTATTTGATAGCCATGTTTGGCACATGTAGGTCACCATGTAAAAGAAAAATGGAGTCATTTGGAGGTTGTGGGAAAAATCACATTTGTTCAACGTAACGAGGTCATTTTTTTGACCACCTGTGAATCACCTCAAAATTTGGACACATGATCTCCTACTCAAACACAGCTAGGTTTCCAAGGTTTTATATTTTTTGATTTTTTTTGAATTTATACTACCCTCTAGACTGACTCATCAAAACATCGGTCTATACCTCAAGGGGGCATTGTAAAATAATTTTTTTCCAAATTTTCTTTGATAGCCATGTTTGGCACATGTAGGTCACCATGCAAAAGAAAAATGGGGTCATTTGGAGGTTGTGGGAAAAATCTCCATCTTTAACTACTTTTTTATTATTATTTGATGAAATGATGGAATATGTGCTCTGTTATTGGAATATTTGATCATATGGTGGAGTATTTGCTATTTTTGCTTACTCAAATGATGGAAAGATGTCATATGTGTGGATGAACAATTTCCACTTACTTCACTAAACACCATTAATTAACTTAACCCAAAGTTGTACATTTGGTAGGATTTGCTTATGGGCACAGCATGTTGCACATGGCCACAACATGGGAATTAATTGCACCATTGCCACAGCATGGGAAGTGTTTGCAGCATATCTGATCAGTGAAGCAACACTGAAGCAGCATGTCTGATCATTGCAGCAGGTAGATTCAGAAAATGCACACTCAAACAAATCATACGTCACAACATCTAAATCTAAGGAACCATAATGGCAAATTTAAGGGACACAAATATAGATAGCAATATAGATTACTACCATAGATAGCATCATCCACACAGCACACTTGCTGATGCAGACACCTCCAAGTTCAGACCACCACCAAGTTCAGATCACACTACTACACTTAGATTAAGTTCATACTACATTACCACATAAAGTTTCCACCATCAGACTACCACATTTAGTTCAGCAAAAGCACTAAGGCTTCCTCCTTCTCATGACAGCCAAGATGTAGGGCAACTACATGTTAGGGCTTCTCAGGACCTTCAGGAGGGCAGCATGCTGCGCCCTGATCTTGTAGTCATCACCGCTGATCGCTGTAGCCTGACAATGTTCCATAAGATGCTCCATTAACCCAGACCTGGGCTTTGGCCTGCTGGAGTAGGGGCAGCGGAACTTGTCCATCTTCGGGTTGTGGTAGATACCAGATCCCTGGGCCCTGATCTTCTCCACGAGCTTCTCTTCAAAGGACTTGACGTTCCCCTTGACCACATCATCTTCGGAATCATACTGCACACATTAATGAATGACATTAATACATTATGCATTCAAATACTATAAACATGTAAGACTAACTCAATGCACAAATAACATTTCAAGTAGGCCTTACCTCGTACGGCTCATCATCACTAGCATATGGGTCGAACCCAGTCATGTCAAACTTCCTCTTGTTACCCTCAAGATCCTCCTTCTGCTATATTGTCAAAGTAATTAAGCACATCAATTACAAGGAATTGAATTGCAGTTCAAAGAATGTCATTACAAACAAAATTGTGAATTTGAACTACAAAGGTATGTTGCAAGGGACCAATATTGCCAATATAATTTCCAATGCAAAACAATTTAATATGAAACCTACAGATAAACTGATAAAGCTACCTAAACAATTTGTTTTTGCATAATGAAGGAAAGCTCCAAACTATATTGAAAAAGTGCACTGGTTATACATGGTATGTACATTTCAACAACTAATTCATAGACTATATATTAAGCTATATAGATACTAAACAGTAGGGTTATCAACATACAAGTTCATTGATATGTACATACAAATAAATGCTTTCCTTATAAATACAGAATCTAAGCAATCAATCAACAAATAAATGCTTTCCTTCATATATGCTAATGAAAATCCAAGCTGGATTCTTGACATTCCCTGGATTAACCCAACACTTTTCTTTTGAGGGAATTTCAGCTGCATATTTTTGTAAATCATCATAAGTAGGCCTTGGTACTGCATTTAAAGGTTGAACAGTAGGCCTTGGTACTGCATTTTTTTGCAACTCATATGACTACTACTGAAATTATGTCAACATACTCATACTTCTTGTTCTTGAAATATCACCTACCCTTTTTTTTGTTACTCTCAAATGCAGTATGGTATGAGCAGTTCTGAATGAGCACTGATAGGTCAGAATGAGTGAAATGGTGAAGCCTAACTCCTACATCTAATTAAAATACCCTAACTCCAACATCTAATTAAAAAACACTAACTCCTACATCCACTAGATCATTGAATCACAAAGTTTAATTACATATATCATTGGATATAAATGAATCTAGTACAAATAACCCTAACTCATACATCTAATTAAAAAATCATAACTCTTACTTCTACTACATCATTCAATCACACAATTTAATTACATATATCACTGGCTATAAATGAATCCAATACAAAAAAACCTAACTAAACATCTAATTAAAAAGCACTAACTACTACATCTACTAGATGATTCAATGACAGAATCTATATATCACTGGCTACAATTGAATCCAATACAAAAAAAAATCCTAACTAAACATCTAATTAAAAAACCCTAACTACTACATCTACTGGATGATTCAATCAAAGAATCTATCCAAACTTCTATGTACCCCATCCCTCAATCCGGCTACTTCTAAACTAATCTAATAATCATATGTGGTCCACCATTCTTGCACGAATCAAATACAGGAAACCCTAATGCAGAGAAAACCCTCCATCCAACTAATCTAACCCTCCATCCAATTAATCTAATGCAGAGAAAACCCTAGAATCTAAAAACTACCAACTAAAAGGGATAAACAATTACCTTCTGCTCCACCTGCTCCTCGCCAGAGCCGGCCTCCACCTTCTCCACCTTGTGCGCCTCGCCAGAGCCCGCCTCCACCTTCTCCACCTTCTACGCCTTGCCGGAGCTCGCTAGAGCGGGTGCATCTGGCTGGACTGCGCCGCTCCAGCCCGCCTCCACCTTCTCTAGATCTGCAGCATCTGCTGCATCGCCCTAGACGCCGGCACCTCTCCTCACCCATGTGCCCGCTGCGACCTGTTGTGCCTGCGCCACCAGATCTGCGCCCCAATCGGGGCGCTTGCTTCCTGTGTCCTCCATGGCGATGGAGGTGATGGAGAGGATGCGGTTGGAGAGAGGGAGACGACGAGGTGGGAGAGGAGAGGGAGACGATGCGGCGGGGGGAAATGGTGGGCGATGCGGCCGGAGGTGGTTCCCTCCTCATTTATAAGATGGGACAGTTTTGGCAACTTGCCATGAGACGTGCTGCTCCACGCGCGGGCGGTTGCACGCGAAAACGAATCGCCTGGCCATATACGAATACGCATATGAACGAATCGGGCCGTGTACGGGCCCCGCAGGGCTCCTCGACGTCTATACACACGGGCAAAAAAGATGATCGTGCCCCTCGCTTCGAACCATTTTGGTTTAATCCTGGCCGTCCTTGTGTTTCTCCCCCTCGCGTTCAGCCCAGGGGGGAGCACCGGAGCAGAAACGGTGTTCCCGTGCTCCAGAGCTTCTCGACCATTGGATCCCCTAGCGCCACCGCCACCACCCACCTCGACGCCGCCGCATCTCCTAGCTGCCGCCGCGCCTCATCCCCCATCACAAGCCGCCGCCGCATCTCCCTGTAGCCACCGCTAACCCTGGCCCTAACCCTAAGTCGCCCCTAACCCTAGCCGCCATGTCTTCCGTCACATCATCCGGCTCCAACCCATTCGCCGACACCAACCCTTCCGATGTCGTTGACATCCGCAACCTCAACATCTACGAGCGGGTTCCGGTTCGTCTTGCTCAGACGGACTCCTCCTACTATGCGTGGAAAACGTACTTCTCCCTCGTGTTCCGGGAGTACAACCTCCTCGACCACGTGGATGGCTCCGTCGACTCCAGCCTCGTGCCCGCGCACCATGAGTGGTCCACCATCGATGCCACGCTCATCTGGTGGTTCTTCCTCACCATCTCGCCGGACCTGTTTCACACGGTCGTGCATGACGGTGATGACACCCTCGCCGTTTGGACCAAGCTGAACGGATTCTTCACCAACAATCGTCTCCAACGTCACATTTTTTTGCAGCAATAGTTCTTTGGATGCCACCAGGACAACTCCTCTATCAACGACTACTGTCACCGTCTCAAGACTCTCACTGACGAGCTCCACGATATCGGCGCGAAGATTGATGATGATCTCCTCCTCAGCATGCTCACCGCCGGCCTCAATGAGGATTTCGGCAATGCCGCGGCGAACCTCACGCTCATCCCCGAGCCCTCCTTCGCCAAGTTCGTGGCTTACCTCCGGGTGGAGGAGCGTCGGATGAAGCAGGTCAAGGCGCGGGCCATCCACACCGCCCTCGCTGCCGGCACCACTCGCGGCGGCCCTTGACCACCACCCGCCGCCCCCGCCACCCCTCCACAGCCGCGGCAGCCGGTGCCCTACCCGCAGCAGCAGCCGCCGCTACTGCCCCTGCCGCCGCCCCCCTACGGCGCGCCCGCCCCACCCACGCCCCCTGCTGATCGGCGCCCGGGAGGCCGGCGCAGTGGCCGGCGCGGTGGCCAGCAGCATCAGCAGGAGCCCGCGGGGCCCCCTCGTCACCAGCAGCAGCCGCAGCAAGGCGCCCCCCCATGGGCCGGCGAGTACAACCCATGGACTGGCATTGTCCATGCGTACACCATGCCGGTCCCATGGGTGCCGGCCCTGACTCTTCCGGTGCCACGTCCCCCGGTGCATCAGCCGTACTACATGGCTCCGTAGCCCTATGGATGGTATCCACGACCGCAGCTGAGTGGTGCCTACAGCTTCCCGATGGCGTCCTCACCACCTCTGCTGGCGCTGCCACCGGCTCCTTGGGACCCGGCGTTACTCGCCGCGCTGCACACCGCTCCTACGCCGAACACCTACACTGGAGGCGGTGATTGGTACATGGACACCGGGGCCACTGCTCACATGTTCGCTCATCCTGGTAATCTTGCCTCTTTCTCTCCCGTCACCACCGCCCACCGCATCATTGTCGATGACGGTTCCACCCTCCCCATCACACATGTCGGGCACACTTCATTTCCTTCTAACTCCATGCCTTTATCTTTGTCTAACATACTTGTGTCATCTCATCTTATTAAGAATCTTATTTCTGTTCGTTCTTTCACTCGTGAAAATCCTGTTACTATTGAATTTGATGAGCTTGGTTTTTGTGTCAAGGACGCTCGAACCAGGATGGTACTTCACCGATGTGACAGCCCTAACGAGCTCTATCCGGTGCATCCGCCCTCCTCCACCACCACCGCACCGGTTGCTCTCTCCGCTGGCGTTGATCTCTGGCACGCTCGTTTGGGTCATCCCAACCTCGTCACTCTTTATCATATTCTTAGGAGTTTCAATTTCAGTTGTAATAAGATAGAGGATCATACCTGTCGTGCTTGTCGTGTTGGCAAACACGTTTGTCTTTCGTTTAATAACTCCACCACCATTGCTTCTTTTCCTTTTCAGTTGATTCATAGTGATGTGTGGACCTCTCCAGTTCCTAGTAATTCGGGCTATTTATATTATCTGGTATCCTTGATGACTATTCTCATTATGTGTGGACTTTTCCTTTGCGACGAAAGTCGGATGCACTTTCCACCTTGACGGCTTTTTACTCCTATGTCAGCACGCAGTTTGGGCGTCCCATTCTTGCTCTTCAGACTGACAATGGAAAAGAGTTCGACAATCTTGCTTTCCGCACTTTTCTGTCGCACCATGGCACAATTTTTCGTCTCACTTGCCCGTATACTTCACAGCAAAATGGTCGAGCTGAACGCGTCCTTCGCACTCTGAATGACTGCGTTCGCACGCTCCTGTTTCATGCCAACGTGCCGCCTCGCTTTTGGCTGGACGCACTTGCTACTGCGTCGCTTCTTCTTAACCTCAGGCCATGTCGCCCGCGGTGGAACTACGCGCCTCATCATCTTCTCTTCGGTACGCCACCCTCTTATGATGGTTTGTGTATCTTCGGGTATTTATGTTATCCTAACACTGCCGACACTTCTCCTCATAAACTTGCACCACGTTCTGTTGCATGCATCTTTATCGGCTACCCTTCCAACTCCAAGGGCTATCGGTGCTACGATCACGTATCCCATCGTGTGTTCACATCCCGGCACGTTTACTTTGATGAGCATGTGTTTCCATTTCAGCAGGTACCCCCGACCGTCTCTCCATCACCAGTCACTGACGTTGTGGGACCATCGGCGCCTCGCCCGGGGCGCTCGCGCGCCGCCCTCGGCCCGCCCCTTGGCTTTGAGGCGCGTCACCCGCCGCTTGCGGCTACCTCTGGGTCCAGCGCTGGGCCTCCCAGCCCCACGGGCCCTGCCTCGATGCCGTCTTCCGGCTCGGCGTCCGCCTCACCGCCGCTCTCCGACTCGGTGGGCCCTGCGGCTTCCGCCGCCTCATCGTCGCCGACGCCTGACGGGTCGGCCGCACCCGCGGACTCAGCTCCCGCGGCGCTACCCTCCGCCGCCACCTCGGCCGCGGCCTCGCCGCCCTCTGGCGCGTCTTCACCTATGGCTGCGGGCTCACCACCCGCGGTTGGTCCGGTCACTCGCACCCGTATGGGCGTTTTTCGCCCGAGCTCGCGGTATGCTTCGGATGCATACGTCCACACGGCATCCACCTCTACGCCGTCGCCTTTGCCATCCTCCGTTCGAGCCGCTCTTCGTGACCCGCTCTGGATGGCTGTGATGCAAGAGGAGTTTGATGCCTTGCTGAGCAATCAGACGTGGCAGCTTGTTCCCCGTCCCCGGCATGCCAACATGATTACCGGGAAGTGGGTCTTCAAACACAAGCTCCGTCCCGATGGTACCCTTGACCGCTATAAAGCGCGCTGGGTTGTTCGTGGCTTCCGGCAACGTGCTGGCGTCGACTTCACTGACACCTTCGCTCCGGTGGTTAAGCCCGTGACGATCCGCACGGTTCTACACCTTGCGGTCTCTCGTGCCTGGCCCGTGCACCAGATGGACGTCTCCAACGCCTTCCTTCACGGCCACCTTGAGGAGCAGGTCTTTTGTCAGTAGCCCAAGGGGTTCATTGATCCAGCACATCCCAACCACGTGTGTCTGCTCTCGCAGTCCTTATATGGACTCAAGCAGGCTCCACGCACTAGGTACCAGCGCATCGCGGCGTTTCTGCACCAGCTTGGGTTCCGTTCTACCCGCTCGAATGCATCGCTATTTGTCTACCACCAGGGCTCCGACACTGCATATCTGCTCCTCTACGTCGATGACATCATCCTGACAGCATGTATGGCTGGCCTTCTCAGTTAGCTCACTGATCGTCTTCGCGCTGAGTTTGCCATCAAGGACTTGGGTCCTTTGCACTACTTCCTCGGTGTTGAGGTGGTGCATCGTCTGGATGGCTTCTTCCTTCACCAGCAGAAGTACGCTCACGAGCTTATCGACCGTGCTGGCATGCTTAATTGCAAGCCCGCTGCCACGCCTGTTGATACGAAGGCCAAGCTATCTGCCACGGATGGTTCTCCTGCTTCGGATGCTGCTTTTTACCGGTCTATCGTTGGGGCTCTTCAGTACCTCACTCTCAGTCGACCGGAGCTCCAGTATGCAGTTCAGCAGGTGTGTCTTCACATGCATGCTCCTCGGGACGTTCATTGAGCCGCTGTCAAACGGATTCTCCGCTATATCTGTGGCACTATGGATCTTCGCGTCATGTTGCATGCCTCCACCGACACCGCCCTCACCGCATACTCCGATGCTGACTGGGCCGGCTGCCCCGACACTCGTCGCTCCACTTTGGGCTGCTGTGTTTTCCTTGGACCATCACTTATCTCGTGGTTGTCCAAGCGGCAGCCTACGGTCTCCCGTTCCAGCACTGAGGCTGAGTATCGCGCTGTGGCCAATGTCGTCGCCGAGTGCTCGTGGCTTCGTTAGCTGCTCCAGGAGCTTTCATGTCCTGTCAACAGGGCAACGGTGGTCTACTGCGACAACGTCTCGGCTGTTTACCTCTCCGCCAACCCGGTTCATCATCGTCGTACCAAGCACATTGAGTTAGATATTCATTTTGTTCAGGATCAGGTGGCCCTTGGCCATATTCGTGTTCTACACGTTCCTACTTCCCAACAATTTGCATATATCATGACCAAGGGCTTGCCTACGGCGTCATTCGAGGAGTTCCGGTCCAGTCTTTGCGTCAGCAATGGCGCCGCTTCGACTGCGTGGGGGGGGGGTGTTGAGTATATGTGTTATGTGCATATTGTGTATTGGGCCCACCTCCTAGTTCCTTGTATAGTCGAGGTCGTGGTCCACCATTGTACATCATATATACGTGTGATTGCACCTGATCAATACATCATGCAATTCCATCATCATACACTAAGTCACACCGATCTAACCTCACGCACGGTAACCCACGGCTGCCATCCTTACCTTGGCCAGGACTGTTTGTGTCTTTTGGCTCACGTATATGATTACGATGCTAGCATCCATATGATAGAGAACCCGAGTCAATATGAATAGTCATAGACCAAAGTGGTACAAAACGTACAGGGACAGACATAGATAACCCAACAATGCACGTGTCGGTCATCAACTTATGAACCCAAGTCGTAGTAAGCTATAAGGATTTAAAGGAACAACAGAATGACACAACCCCCTTCCCCTCGTGTCGCTCCTACGAGCGGCCGAGGGGATAACCCTAGCCGCCGATGCGTGACCCCCCTCCCTTCCCTCCCTCCCCTCGCCGCCGCCTGTCCACGCCGGCGGGCAAAGCCCGGTGGGTGCTGGCGGGGGGCGGGGGGCTCTTTCACTCCTCGCTCGTGGGGGCCTGACGCGGGCGGGCGCTTCCAAGCAGCGGCGCGGCACGGATTTGGGGCGCGGGTCGTGTGGCTGTGCTCGGCGGCGGCGTGATACATCTTCAACGTATCTATAATTTTTGATTGTTCCATGCTATTATAGTATCAATCTCCTGGATGTTTACTATGCAATTATATATCATTTTTTTGGGCCTAACCTATTAACCTAGTGCCCAGTGCCAGTTGCTGTTTTTGGCTTTTCAGAAAAATGATACCAAACAGAGTCCAAAAGATACGAAACTTTTTGATGATTTTTTCTGGACCAGAAGGGACCCTAGAAGCTTCGCGAGAAGACCTGAAGAGTCACGAGGGAGCGACAAGCCTGCCAGGCGCGCTCCAGGGGTGTGCGCCCCCCAGGCTTGTGGGCCCCTCATGGCACCTCTTGAGCTAATTCCAGCTCTATAAATTCCCAAATATTCCCTATACATCAGGGAGCCACCCCAAATACTTTTTTCCACAACCGCAAGTTTCTGTTCTTCGGAGATCCCATCTGGATACCTTTTCCGGTACTCTGCCGGAGGGGGAATCGATCACGGAGGGCCTCTACATCAACCTTGCTGCCCTTTCGTTGATGTGTGAATAGTTTACCACAGACCTACGGGTCCATAGCTATTAGCTAGATGGCTTCTTCTCTCTCTTTGATCTTCAATACAATGTTCTCCTTGATGTTCTTGGAGATCTATTCGATGTAATCCTTTTTTGTGGTGTGTTTGTTGGGATCCGATGAATTGTGAGCTCATGATCAGATTATTCATGAATATTATTTGAGTCTTCTCTGAACTCTTTTTATGCATGATTGTTATAGCTTTGTATTTATCTCCGATCTATCCATTTGGTTTGGCCAACTAGTATGATTTATCTTGCAATGGGAGAGGTGCTTTGTGATGGGTTCGATCTTGCGTTGCTCTACCCTGGTGATAGAAAGGGACATGACACATACTTGTATCATTGTCATTATGGATAAAAAGATGGGGTTTATTCATATTAATTGGGTTTACTTTGTCTACATCATGCCATCTTGCTTAAGGCGTTACTCCGTTCTTTATGAACTTAATACTCTAGATGCATGCTGGATAGCGGTCGATGTGTGGAGTAATAGTAGTAGATGCTAGCAGGAGTCGGTCTACTTGTCTTGGATGTGATGCATATGTACATGATCATTGCCTTGAATACCGTCATAACTATGCGCTTTTCTATCAATTGCCCAACAGTAATTAGTTTATCCACCATATGTTGTGTTCAAGAGAGAAGCCTCTAGTGAAAACTATGGCCCCCGGGTCTGTCTTTATCATATATTAAAATCCAAAAATACCTTGCTGCAATTTATTTACTTTACGTTTTTTGTGTTTTTGTTTATCTATCTATCACTACGAGATTTGATCCTTGCAATTAACCGCCAAGGGATTGACAACCCCTTGTTTGCGTTGGGTGCATTTATTTGTTATTTTGTGTGTAGGTGATGTTCCCGAGGTCTTGCATGGTTCTCCTACTAGATTGATAACATTGGTTCTAAACTGAGGGAAATACTTATCTCTACTGTACTGCATCTCACAAGTAGCACGATGCTGTGGAGCGGCAGGCCGGGTGTGGTGGGCTGGACGCGGGCGGTGCATGGCGGATGCGTGGTCAGGGTGGCGGCATCGGCTTTGGCTAATTCCGCCCCGCGGGCGGCACTGGCTATGGTGGCTAAGGCGGGCGACGGTACCTGGCGGCGGGGAGCCATGGCGTCACTGTGGTGGTGCGGGTCAGGGTGTTGGCTCCTCTGGAGGCCCTCTTCGGCGGATGGGTGCAGTCAATCCGACGACCCTTGCCGGCGGACGGGTGGCTGCTTCTTCCTTGCCTGGATCTGGCCGGAGGCCGTGGTAGGGCGTCAGGGGTGACGCAGGGGAGGCTGGTGGAGGGATGGGTAGACCGACTACCTGCCACTGGCGCAGGGGTGCACCGGTCCGGTAGAGCTCCGCTCCCCCCTCCTGTCATGGGTATGACCATCTATGGGGTCATCTAGCCCCTTTGTGGTTCGACTAGGGGAATGCGCAAGCACAAAGAGCGGAATCAGTAGAGAACGCAAAGGGTTTTACCCAGGTTCGGGCCACCGTGAGGTGTAAAACCCTACTCCTGCTTTTTGTATTGGATTTGTATGAGCACAAGTACAAGGAGCGCTTTTGTAGGATCAAAAGTATGTCTAGAGGGGGGGGGGGTGATTAGACTACTTGATCAAATGAAACCTAACATTTTCCCAATTTTAGTTGTAGGCAGATTTTAGCAATTATGACAAGTCAAGTAACATCCTACATATGCAAGTCTAAGAGTATAGCATCGGAATGTAAGACATAGCACATGTAAGTAAAGGGAAGGGTTTGGAGAAGGCAAACGCAATGGGGACACGAAGATTTTTGGCGTGGTTCCGATAGGTGGTGCTATCTTACATCCACGCTGATGGAGACTTCAACCCACGAAGGGTAACGGTTGGGCGAGTCCATGGAAGGCTCCACCCACGAAGGGTCCACGAAGAAGCAACCTTGTATATCCCACCATGGCCATCGCCCATGAAGGACTTGCCTCACTCGAGTAGATCTTCACGAAGTAGGCGGTCTCCTTGCTCTTACAAACTTCTTGGTTCAACTCCACATCATGTCGGAGGCTCCCAAGCGACACCTAACCAATCTAGGAGACACCACTCTCCAAAAGGTAATAGACGGTGTGTTGATGTTGAACTCCTTACTCTTGTGCTTCAAATGATAGTCTTCCCAACACTCAACTCTCTCTCACATATTTGGCTATGGTGGAAGAAGTATTTGAGTGGAAAGCAACTTGGGGAAGGCTAGAAATCAAGGTTCTAATGGTAGGAATGGAAACTCTTGATCTCAACACATGAGTAGGTGGTTCTCTCTCAGAAAATGAATGGTGGAAGTGTAGGCACATTCTGATGGCTCTCCTCCATGAGGAAGAAGGGGTGGAGGGGTATATATAGCCTCCACACAAAATCCAACCGTTACACACTTTTGACCCAACTCAGTGGCACCGATCAGAAATCTCGGTGGCACCGACCTGTTTAAAAATATGAACGTTAGGAATCTCGGTGGGACCGACAGAAACAACTTGGAGGGACCGATCTGCAAGGGCTTAGGGCAAACCTCGTCTCGGTGGCACCGATTGCATCGTCTCGGTGGGACCGAAGTGAAGCAACAAGGCAATAGATAGTTTGGCAAGCCATCTCGATGGTACCAATTGCAATTCTTGGTGGGACCGAAACAATTGCAACAAGCAACAGAGAGCTGGCAAGGACATCTCGGTGGGATCGAGATCCATATCAGTGGATCCGAATTGTTAGGGTTTTGACAGTGGCTAAGTTCAGATGAACTCGACGGCTGCAGATAGGAAGTTTCAGTGGGGCCGAGTTGGAATGTAGGGCTTGGACATATTTGGATGGAGAAAGTGGTTGAGGATTTTGGAGCAATATCACTAAGCACTTTGAGCAAAAAGATCATTAAGCAACACCTCACCCCCTTTTAATAGTATTGGCTTTCCTATGGACTCAATGTGATCTTGGATCACTTAACCAAAAATGTAGAGTCTTGAGCTTTTGCCAATCCATTTCCTTAGCATTTTGAGGGGTCCACAATCACTACTCCTTGCCATGCCTATCATTGAACATCCTAAAATATTTAACTTGAATGGACATTGTTCAATGAGATATATGTTGTTATGAATTACCAAAACCACCCGGGGATTAGTTGCACTTTCAATCTCCCCCTTTTTGGTAATTGATGACAACATATAGATCAAAGCTTCAACAAATGATAAAATGAATGAAATACATCGTCTCTTTGAGAAGTATGTTATAAGCAAGTGCTCCCCCTAAATTTGTGCATTCTTAAAAATTTGTATTTGAATGCAAATGCACAATCGATTAGGATCATGGGTCACTCTTCCATGTAACATACAACTTGGTGGAGTGCACAAAATGATATGAATGGAATAGTAAGCATGCATCACCAAAAACATAAATGAATGATCATACACAAATAATGATTAAGGATAAGCGATAAGCATCACATGAGCATAGTATGATCAATCACACATAACCAAAGTATCTCACACACATAATAAGCAAAGTAGCACAAATCAAACGGAAATAGTAGGAGAAACTCTCAAGAAAAACCAACGAGCAAAAGCGAGACACTCCCTCTCGAAGCCTAATGATCTATACGAATTCTCCCGCTTTGGCAACAAGTACCAAAAAGTTCGAATAGGTATAGAGCTATATGTCTCTCTAGGCACGATCCTCGATAGCTCCTAAAGGTGATCTCTGGCTAGCGGCTCTGGTGTGCGTAGATGGCGTTGAGAGAAGTGCATCCGCGAAGGCTTCATCTGACATTCGCTGAACTGGTGGAGTAGAGACTGGAGGTGGCATTGTAGAAGTAGTAGCAGGTGTAGAGTGAGTCGTCCTCGTGTCTGCAACTGGCACTGCAGCAGATCTGGGTGCTCTGGGTACTGCCTGGTATCTCTCAGTCGTAGCTCTGTCATCTCCACTATCATAAGCTATGGCTGCGTCAACATCATCTCTGAGCTTCTCCACAATGGTCTGTACCTCAGTGATCTTCACATCAAGATCATGAACCTTAGTCTTGACTATCCACTCTAGGCTCTCCTGGTTCTTGGTGAGGTTGGTCAGACTTCGCTCAATCCTCAGGGTAGCTTCCAGCAGGTAAGTCATCTGATCTTTCTTGGACTTGAGGTTGGCAATGGGTGCATGGGGAGCAGAGGCCTTCTCGGTTGCTTTTGCTGCTGCAGCTGCCTGGATCTTCTCTTGGGCTTGGACAGATGTAGGGTGTGAAGGGTCCATCACCACTACATTGTCCTCGAACTCTGGATGCAGTGCGAGATGCTCACGATCAAGTAAATAAGTGGTCGTTCCAACCTTGAAGTTGATGAGCAACTGAATGTGAGGATCAAGTCCACAAGATCTCTTTTGGTCAGCTGCGGTTCTCTTGATTGTCTCGACAATAAGGCTCATTACCTTGAACTTCTACGGTCTGTCAAATATATATAGCAAGTTGATGGAGTGGCTACATATCATCTTGTTATCTCTAGACTTGGGCAAAAGAATTGGTGTGTGGATCATTATGAGATGGTTGACTAGTATTTGGATCCCTCAGTCATCCATACAATTCTGCCATCAGGGTAGAAATGTGCAGTGGAATAGAATTGCATGATCATCTCATCATTCCACTTTGTGAGCTTTTGAGTCTTGGCTGGAGGTGCATCAGCTATTGGTTCCTCCTCTTCCTCCTCCTCTCTAGCAACCATGGAAGGTTTGGCAATGACATAGGCAGTAGTCTTCCTTGCCCTCTTCTTCTTTCCTGCAGTAGCTTCTGTATCACTTGGCTCCTCAAGTGTGAATGTCATGTGTTCCCTTGGAGCTATGGCCTTGTCTGCCTTGGAGAGTGGAACTTTCCTCACTGCAGATCTCTCCTTGGCACTGCTTGAAGGTCTTGAGCTAGCTGTTGTGTCATACTCCTTGGCAAGCACCACTTTCTTCTTCTTTGTTGTGGCCTCACTAGCCACAAAATCCTCATCATCTGAGGCTCTCTTCTTTCTGGCCCTTGTGGCAGCCTTGGGCAGTTTAGGTGAGCTCCTCACTCCTTCATAATAGCTACCCTTAGGACTAGATCCCTCACTGAGATCCTCATGCTGTTCTGACACATTCTAGCTGTCACTTGACATCTTGCAAACAGATCCTGTGAATAGATAGGTATGGGAAAAGTAGATGAGTCATCACAAAAAGAAGAGATTTTTCAAAAAATTGAGTTCAACTCTTAGTTTTAAGTTTCACAGAATGCATTTTGGATCCACTGAGTTGATAATCTCGGTGATACCGAATCACTCAACAGAACCAAAGCACACCATTTAGGTCAGACCAAGATGTGATTCGGTGTCTCCGAGATGCTAGGGTTTCATAGAAACGTTACTTTCGGTCTCACCGATTCGTACTTGTCGGTGGCACCGAGACATACTAGTGCAATGGCCAGGGCCAAATCGGTGACTCTGAAAATCTCAATTCGGTCGGTCTGAGATGCTTTCGGTGGAAACCTAAACCTAATTTTTTTGCTCGAAACTAATCTATGGAATTTGTCTAATGGATAGAAGTGTTTCATACATGGCAAGATTCATGGTAAAAATCTAGTGCATTGAATCAGAAAAGTAGATGCACAAGGGGGGCGGGATTTTTACCCTAACTTGGCGCAAATCCCCTATGGTGGCAACGACGGGAATGATTTCCGTTGATGGCGGCGGAGTCCAACGGCGAGGGCGTGCTGGATGCAACAACGAAGTTCGGAGATGAGGGTGACGGCAGCAGAGGGGTGCGGGAGGCGTGACATTTGAGAAATTTCAACCATATGGGACCCACGGGATATATATATACCCAGCTGCTGTCGGTGGCACCGAGTGGAACAAATCGGTTGCTTCGAGATGTGTTACTGCGAGCAGTTATAGCATATCGGTGACTCCGAGTTGGTCTAATCGGTAGCACCGAGATTGAAAAATGAGATCAATCAAATTGTTTCGGTGAGTCCGAATGAGAGTGGGTTGGTCACACCAAAGCAAATTTGAAGGTTTTGGAGGTCAGCCCTTTCAAATCGGTGGCTCCGAGTGCGCCTCACCCGGAGGACCCGAAAATGACTTGTTCAATTTTTGTGATGTAGCATGAAGAGAATTTGAGGCAAGAAAGCATAGATAGCTAGAGAAGGTTCTTAGGCATTCTTGTACATCCACTTGGCCAGAAGAACCAAGACAATCAAAACAACAAATGGATGTCCTCAAATGGAGAAAACATGCAAACCAACATGGTCACACAATAAAATAGCAAATGAAATATGTGTCAAACATGCACAACCAATTCTAGCATCTATCAAGCAATTGGCAATGACTAGGTCATCTATATATGAGTATATTGACTTAGGAGTCAAATGATAACATTCGATCATAGGTCATACTCATCATTTAAGCACAAGTGGGGTTGCCACTTTTACATAAAGCATTAATGTGTTCACACCATTAGAGTTGCTTTAGCTCAATTTCTTAGAGCAAAGCTCCCCCTAGATGTGATATCCCCCCAAGGAGGGATGAACTAACCTTGGGTTTTGTCAATGATGACTTCATGTAGATAGTGAAGATGTGGATGCTCAATGTTGATGTAGTCCATCAAGAGTTCGGAGCAATCCTTCGAGTTTTGCACTTTCAATACCTACATGGGTTAGTCCCACAAGGAACATACAAAGATATCCATAGACATAGAGTGAAGTGAACATATGATGATGTCCATGAATGCATTGAGTTACCTGTCCCTTGTATTACCAACAAGAGGGTTTGTGACTCCATGAACTAGTGCAAGATGTGAAAGTTGGTTGCACAAGTCTTTGCCAAAATGAATATGAGTGAAGTATGTTGGCGGAGTCACCCTCAAGAACACTCTAGTTCTTCTTCTTTGGTACCCACATCAACTTGATGGGAATCCTTGGAGTTGTAGTTGAACTTGATGAAGTAGAGCTGAAGCCTTGGGAACCCACTTGACCATGGCTTTAGGTGCTTCTTCAAATGAGTCAATCTCTTCTTGAAGCTTGTGCTTGCCTTTTAGCTTGTGATCTTGTGGTGGAAGATAATCTTGAGCTTGTGTTCCCTCAAAAGAAGAGGGGTCATACTTCTCTTGTTGAGGAACAAACTTTGTCTTGGGGTATTGGTCTTCTTCCCATTCAACTCCATTGGCATTGAACTTCCGTTCAAAACCAACACCTTGATTCTTCCGGTGTCTTCCTTGCTTGCGTACAATTTCCTCAAATTGCTTACTCCCAGCAAGACTCTTGTAAACACCTTTCTCTATAATTCCCTTCAATAAGCTATTTTCTTGCTCAAGTGTAACTTGGCTAAGAGAGTCATTAGTGGAATCAAGAGAATTACTAGAAGCAATAATATTGGATTTAGCATGGTTATTGTCACTACTAGAAGAAGAATCTTTTTTGCTCTTGTTACTAGGTTTAACCTGTGGCATATAAGTAGACAAGAGGAGATGTTTGGCAATGTAGGAAGAACTCTTCTTTCGAAGATCATCATTGATTGCTTTTAGGAACTCACGCTCTTGCTCTAAATTTAGCTTCTCGAAGCGTAGCTTCTCATGAGTTCTTAGGAGCTCTCTATGATCCTCTTGAGTTGTTTCATGAGCTAACTTAAGAGTGTTTAGTTCTTTAGTTAGATGCTCAATCTCCTTCTTATCATTGTCATCGTCTCATCTTGATTAGCATGATTACTAGCAAGTTCATTATAGTTCACATCACTAGTTTTATCAACAAGCAAATCATCATCACCTAGCAAATCATCTTCATCACTATTGAAATCAAGATACTCGGGGTGTGATACCTTGGGGCCTTTAGCCATGAAGCATCTTCCAATTCCTTCATTTGGTGAATCAAATATGTCATGGGAGTTGGATGACACTAGTGCAAGACCAGCAACACCTTCATCTTGAGTATATTCGGAGTCGGGGTGATAGCTTCTCTCGGAGTAGTTGTCGGAGTCGGAGTCGGAGCCAGAAACCCATTCACCAACATGAGCTCGATGTCTTCGTCTTGTGTAGCTCTTTGATGACTTGTCTTTCCTTTCCAAATCCTTGCTTCTTCGAGAGGGTCTTCGTTCATAACGATCTCCTTCTCTCTCTATGAGGTGATTCATCTCTTCTGCTCCTACTTTTTGGTGAGTCTTCTCTTTTCTTGTAGGGAGCCCTACACTCATTGGAATAGTGTCCGGGTCTTCCACAATTGTAGAAATTACGATCACGACTAGAAGATCTTTTCTCATTGTAGGACCTTGACTTGGAGCTTCTATCTTTGCTTCTACTCTTGTAGAACTTGTTGAAGTTTTTCACCATTAGGCTTAATTCTTCATTGGAGACTACCTTGTCACTTGATGTTGTAGGAGCATCACTTGAAGCTTTGTATGCACCACTTGACTTGTTGTGGAGCTCTTCCTTATCCTTGAGTGATATCTCATGAGCAACAATTCTACCAATGACTTCCGTGGGCTTGAGATCTTTGTAATTGGGCATCATTTGGATCAATGTGCACATGATATCATATTTGCCATCCAAAGCTCTGAGGATCTTCTTGATGATGAACTTGTCGGTCATCTCTTCACTTCCTAAGCCGGCAATCTCATTTGTGATGAGAGCAAGCCTAGTGTACATTTCAGTGACTCCTTCACCATCCTTCATCTTTAACCTGTCAAGTCGATTTTGAAGCACATCCAACTTGGATTCCTTGACGGACTCAATACCTTTGTGCATATCAAAAAAAGTATCCCAAATTTCCTTTGCATTCTCGAGGCAGCTGATTTTGTTGAATTCCTCAGGGCACAATCCATTGAAGAGAATATCACAAGCTTGAGCATTGTATTGCAACATCTTAAATTCTTCCCCGATTGCTTCACGATCTGGTTCTCTACCATCTTCAAAGAATTCACCTTGCAAGCCAATACGAACAACAGCCCAAACAACAAGGTTACACTGGTACAGCGAGGTGCTATACAAATAGTTTTTAACCCCTTTCCGCGACGGCATTCTGAACCGTCGCCGAGTGAGTGTGTGCGATAGGGGGGTCCTTCCCACACGAACCAGAAACCATCGAGGATAGGCCCTCCTGGCATGCACACACTCAGGAAAATGAGGTCGTGTGCGACGGGCGAGCGATGAAATATGGTTATACGTATAGTTGTGCTAAAAAAATACAATTATATAGGCCAAATCGTTTCCGGTCGTAAGTACATCCCACACAGTCAGTCCCGGCTAAATGTTTCCGTTCGTATGTACATTCCACACAGTCGATCCAAGGAATATGTTTTCGTTAGTATGGACATCTCACACAGTCAATCCAAGAAGTATGTTTTCGTTCGTATATACATCCCACATAGTCACTCCAAGGAAAACGTTTCCGTTCGCAGGTACATCACACACAATTTTCCCCATTAAATCATTTGTGATAGTGTTGCCATTGCACACGATATTAACAATTTTATCGTTTGCGTTATTGAATGCATCACACACGGTGCATAGAAGAAACTGTGTGGCATAGGCTGTCCATCACACACACTTTTTATGTGGTAAACGTTTGCGCATGGTGGCCTAACGCAAACAGTTTTCAAGAGGAAGTCGCGTGTGATTGTTCATTGATCCAACACGTTTTATTCCTAGAAACTGTGTGTGTTGTCTGAGGTCATCGCCCACGGTGTTTTCTCAATAACCGTTTGCAATAGAAAAACCCAATTAGCAGGCTAATTGGCCATTAGCAGGCTAATTGTCCTATTATTAATAATCCATTTATTATTTGACATTTCATATTAAGCACACAATATATTTCATTTTCGTTTTAAGGAAGCAGGATTTGATAATTGAAATACATCAGTGTACAACATCATATAGCTTCAGCACTCAGCTACCCCATTACACAACTGCACCAGCACCAAGTTTCACATGTAACATCTATAACCTTTGGAAATTAGCATCATAGACAGTACATAGACAGATGAATCTCATCTGGAAAACTGCTGAAGCAGAAGGCAAATATTGAGCCTTCAGTGATGTTGAATGTCTTTGCAACTTTAGGCCAGTGGATGTGGATGATCGACCATCCATCCTTCGTCCTCTTCAGGAAGACTTCGATATTGAACTGTGGGTGTTGTATGAATACCTTCCTCGCTTCCTGACCATACAGGTGGTTTGAGAGGTAATCATCAGTGAACTGCTTTGGAAAGTCCCGAAAACAAGGATATGCATAAATATCTTCTCTAGATTTGAAATGGCGCAAAGGAATTAAAAAGACAAGGTATAACAGTTAGTACCATGCTGTAGTGAACTGATGTCTTCTTCATTGTGCAGACAAAGATCTTGTTGTTTTTTGTCGCTAATTTCTTTATCCTAACAATCTTTTTGAGTTTCTTGACTTGACTGATATTCATGGACAACTCATTTCCACATATGCAAAAAGGGTCGAACAGTGGGTCAAAACCTCTGATAGCAGGACCTACATGTGCAAGACCAAATTGTTAAAAACCTAATATTTAAAAACAAGAAGTGGAAAGGTGTGTTATTAACTGCAACAGGCCTAATATTTAAAAAACAAGCAAACATAGTCATTCAAACTTGTATTGTGCAGGTCTAAGTACACTAGTTATTGGCCCTATTTGGATCCATGGGTTAGAGTTAGTTTGAGCTAGTTTGGGCTAAAATAGCCCTAAAGTATCCAAACATGAGGGCTAGTTTGAGCTAGTTGCGTCTAACCCACCCAAAACAACTATCCCACCCAAGATGTGCTGATTGGGGCTAGTTCTCCTAGTGCATTTATTGTCAATCTAACACTGTCATCCAAACACCTCTTTGGCTAGAGTTAGTTCAGGGTTAGTCATTGTTCAGTATCATTGTTATTTAGGAAACATAGGATAGCGTATGATTTATTCTACCTTGACTTGTACTCCAAGATGACCATGTACTGCTGTATATATGCCCACGAGGCTCAAGCAATACAATCAACTATTCCACCAATCTCTCTCTCCCTTTGAACTGTCATTAGCTAGAAACTAACTCTAACCTCTAGCTAAGTTAGAGTATCCAAACAGTGCCATTGTTAAATCAAATGGAAAGGCGTGTTAAATACTCCCTTCGGTCCTTTTTACTCTGCATATAAGAATTGTCTGAAGTCAAACTTCATAAAGTTTGACCTTATTTATATGAAAAAAATATCAACATCTACCATGCTAAAGTTATACAATATGAAAATTTAAGTCATGACACATGTACTGATATTGATTTCATATTGTGAATGTTGGTATTTTTTTCTATAAAGTTGGTCAAACTTTACGAGGCTTGACTTTAGACAAATCTTATACGCAAACTAAAAAGATTCAACGGGAGTACAACATGCTTAATAGCAACCAAATATAGTCATTCATAGAGCTATTGTTAAAATTGGTATTGATGAAATTGAACTGCACATTTAATACTAGCACATATAGAACATCACACTGTTAATAGCTGAAATAAACAAGGCATACTATGAACAACCAAAGATGGCAACTGAAACTGGACATATGCTAACTACAAACAACCGAACAACCGAAAACCGTAGAAATAAACAAGGTGTAGTGCAAACAACCAAATATAGCAATAAATACTGGACAGGTTCTCACTACAAAAGGGGTTTGAGAAAACAAATCATGGGTTTCCTCACTTGTCACAGATTGGCTCCTCCTCGTGGTCGCTGTCGATGAGGTCTGACTTGCCAGCTAAGGATCCCAAGCCAGCGTTGCAGAACGTGTCCTTCAGAAATGACAAAAGGGGCTCCCTGGCGATGAAGGATGGCAAATTGTTCATAATGAGCCACAGGAGATCAGCGGCAGGGCCATCGATTAGATCGACGGCTTTTGAACCCGAAGGGTTGGGGGTGGGCAACTTAACCTGTGACATAGCCTGCGTCAAGCCATCAGTGTCGACAACCTCGATGTCATAGCCGGCGACCGCGACATGCCAGAATACTTTAGCCCGCTGATTGAAAGGCTCCATCCAGGCCCAGTCATCGTCGTCAGCTTCCTCGACGGCCACCTCGCCGACGTCGGGCAAAGAGGCCGCGGTAAAGCTCTTTTGGGCCATTCGCTCCTCGAGCTCCCCGGGAAGCGTAGCCGGGCTTAGGCTGCGACGCTCTGGAGTGGGGGAGGGGGTGGGGATGGGGATCTCTGGGAAAGGGGGCATTTCGCAGGCGTCATCTAAGAAACTCAGGGCGGCGAGGGTATGTATATCAATGGTTAAACTGCACAGGCAGACCGGCAGAGGTTGACGATGGAGGCGGCGCTGTGGCGGCGGCGACCTAGCTATGTTTCGGGCGAGGGAGGGGTGGTGTGTATGTGTGTGAGCGGGGGATTTGGGGTGAGTGAAGGATTTGGGGTGTGTGTGTGGAGGGGGCCCAAGGTGGTGTCTGAGGAAATGTCGCGGGTACTGAAAATTTACTAGGCGGGAGTAAAATGGTGGGGCTACCGAAAATTTGGATCAAGGGATTGAAAGCAGAGCGGGGCGGGAGTAACGAACATCACACACGGTTAAAACATAATAATCGTGTGCTATCAAACAGAAAACCACTCCAGCCGAGCAGATATTTTTGAGATTGCGAGGGATGCAGGCGGGAGTAAAATGCCGGGGCTCCAGTTAAAAAAAATCCGGTGCTACTGAAAATTTGGATCAACTGATTGAAGCAGAGCGGGAGTAACAGATATCTCACACGGTCCACACATATGAATCGTGTGCTATAAAATAGAAAAACCCTCTACGTGGGTCGATATTTTCGAGATTACGAGGCAGTAGATATTTTTGAGAGCGGGAGGCAAGCCTTGTGGAGCCCTATTGGTGCAATGATAGGCCCCTTATGTTTTGGAGTTTGTTGACATAAACAGTTTGGGACTTATGTGTTAGCTAGTGCACACAGAGTAACAGGTCCCTGGAATAATCGAGGAGTTTGATGAAAACGACGAAGATAATCTCCCTGCGAGGCAGCGAAGGTTATCACCGAAGATAAAGCTAACAAGAGTGACCCCTAAAAATTGCTGAAATTTAAGCAATTGGTTCGGTGATTGTTCGAAGCAAACGACTACGTTCGAGGAAGAATGAAGACGAAGTGAAGACGTAGCATTTATTTCGTTATTCTTCTTCTTTCATTGAGTCATAGGACCACCGTACTATTAAGAGGGGTATAGCGTTCCGAAGCTTTGGTTCTCTGATGCTAAACCCAAACCTATGAAAGCTGTGAGAGAAATCTCTTTATGCTCCGAGCAAATACTTGCCAGCAAGAGACTGTGATCTTCTTCGCTGAGAGAGATTTGCCTCGGATCGAGGAGTTAGCATTACTTATTCCTCAAGTAATGTTACCGTTGCTCCAAAATCCGACCGTTGAGAACGTGTCGGTTGGCCATTGGCTGGACCTCGTGTCCAAAATGGTAATTTCCCATCTGGGAAGGCTGCGGCTATAAATAGCCACCCCGCGCCGGCTTTGTCCGGTGGCTACTCCGTTTGATTTCTGAGAAGATTGTTGAGCAACCCCCTCTCTAAGCGATTTGAGTTTAAAATCCACCGAGAGAAAAACCCTATAGCCAAAGAATTAGATAGTGGTTCGACATCACTGGAATCTAAGTTTAGTACGCTCTGCCTATTACTCTTGAGTGCTACAAACTCTCTAGACAGTTAGGTGTCAAGTTCTTCAGAGACCAAGAGTAATTGTGGTTCTCGAAGAAGAAGTCTATAAAGGTTTGGAGATCGCCTTCAAGTATCTACCACAAGTAATCAGCATCGGTTGACAAATCGATTGTTGAGGAGAATAGGGTGAAGAGAGTTTATCTTCCATGTTAAGTCACAACCCCTCCAACCAGACGTAGTCCTTGTGCAGAAGGACGAACTGGTCGAACAAATTCCTTGTCGCCTTCGAGCACCATCGGTTACCTCTGTTACTCAAGTTTACCTTCAATACATTTTATTCATGTATTTTACCTTGATGCATGCTTTAGTTTCCCTTTGGTCATATGTTGTAGTTCTTCTTAGTCTGTTTGTTGTTTATTCCGCTGCTGGGTTCTGAGATATTTAAGTTTTCCAAAGAAAATTTAAAACTCCCATTCACCCCCCTCAGGTAGACATAATTCGTTCCTACAATTGGTATTAGAGCGAGGTATTCCTTGACGCTGCTCATTTTAGTCTAACGACTTTGGAGTTTAAGTATGTCTTCAGTGAACTACAAGTCGCATCTCAAGATTCCCATATTCGATGGGACGGACTATCCCTTATGGAAGGAGAAGATGAAGATCCGTCTGCGAGCTATAGATGATGATATGTGGAACGTGGTGCATATCGGGTTCACAGTTGTTATTCCTCAAGCTCCTACCGATGAAGAAAAGAAGCTCATTCAACTAGATGCTCAAGCCAAAGATGAAATTGGTGGCCATCTCTCTCGTGCTCAATTCCTTCGGTATCGCCAGTGTTAGACTGCTAAGAAGCTGTGGGATGGCCTCGAAAAGATCAATGAAGGAGTTTCATCTCAGAAAGAGGCCCGAATTGATACTCTTCGAGCGAAGTTCAATCGTTTCAAGCGAATTGGAAATGAAAGCTGTCAGCAAACCTTCGATCGCCTCAGTGACATAGCAAATGAACTTCAAGGACTCGGTGCCCAAGATATTACTGACCATGAGGTTGTGAAGAAACTGCTGTGATCTCTTGACACTTCATTTGACACGCTTGTTTTGATGATTCGAGAGCGTCCTGATTTCAAAAGCCTCAACTCTGCTGATGTGATGGAAAGACTGAACACGTACGAGGAATAGGAAGAAGAGAAAAGAGATTTGTATGGCTCAACTCAACGCAAAATTCATGCTCTCAAGGCTATGGCTGATTCCTCCTCAGAAGGAAATGCAGAAGAAGATTCAGATGATCCAGAACGTCTCAACAAAGATCTCGCACTGATCATGAAAAGATTCCAACGTTTCCACACGAAGAGCCAGTTCCAGAAAAGAAGTTCAAGCAACTCTGGAGGTTCAAAATCTTCAAAACCTGCCAGAGAATACACCTGCTTCAAGTACAAAAAGCCTAGACAGTTCATTTCAGACTGCCCTCTCTGGGAAGCTGAGATCCGTGCAAGTGGGAGATATGATTCGAGCAACCATCAAAGCAAAGGCAAGACCAAGAACTACGATTCAGATGATGAGAAGAAAACAAAGAAGTTCTTCAAGAAGAAGGACAGCTCCACCTCAAAATCTTCGTCAAGATCTTCCTCAAAGAATCCTTCCAAGTCCTCCAACCGCAAGAACACTTCTCGCAAGGCAAAGGCTTACATCGGCAAGGAAATGGATTCTGAAGAAGAAGAATCGTCAGGTTCCGAAGAAGAAGAAGAATCCGATGAAGATTCTGACTCTGGCATGGCTGGCATAGCATGTGCCTCCTCTACTACGACAAACTTCTTCGGGAATCCTTCAAGTGATGATGAATCTCCTGCATACTGCTTCATGGCCAAGGCTTCGAAAGAAAAGGTATCTTCGAAACATCATAAGGTTCACTGCAGTGATCAATATTCTTCTGATGAGGACGACCATGCTAAGTTGATCAAAATTGCTAATATTCAACAAAATTCTCTTGAGAAAATTGAGAAAACCCTCAGGAAATCCGAAGGGTTGTTGGTTGAGGGGATGGAGAAAAACCAGTTGCTAACCGAAGAGTATTCCTCTCTCAAGTCACGAATGGATGAACTCTCAACTCATCATGATTTTCTCTCAGCAGACCATGAAAGATTGACCTACGATTACCTGAAAAGGAAACAGGAACTTGAGGCGCTGAGAGAGGCTCATGAGGATTTGATGAGAGAAAATTCTCTTCTCACCCAACAACTTAAAGAGAAACCTGAAGTGTTTGAGCCACCATGTTTAAAATGTCTTGAAAGAAACAGTGCTGAATCTAATGCTGAATCATCTGTGAGCGCTAACCCCTCAATCGAGGAAAATAGTTTCATTTCTGATGAGAATGCTAGGTTGAAGGATCTTCTTCAGACAGGAATGTTTAGATCTCTCAAAGGACACCAAACCCTTTGCGATGTTCTGAAGAAATCCATTCTTCACAAAAATCCCATAAAGGAAGGTATCGGTTTCAAATGGAAACTGAATGAAGATGGTACTTACTGGGAACCACATCTATATCCTCAGACTGTGTGGGTCCCTGCAAAGAGCAAAATGCTCGACCCTGCATTACTTTCTGGATATGACTCTCCCATTCTTGAATATCCTGATAATGATTCCCTGGACAACTACAAGTTGTTCAAAGATCAACATGGTGAAACAATTGCTCGCTATGTTGGACCGAACAACAGAAATGGCCCCGAAAGAGAGCTATTTGGGTGCCAAAGAAAATTGTTGATGCTTTGCCAGTTGCTGCTCAACTAACCATGCTGGCACAAAGGATTCGACAGAATGAATATATGCACACAGGAAAAAATCATTATGCTCATTCATCTGGAAAGAATTTCAAAGCTTACTCTTTCAATTATACTCGCTCCTCATCGAGTAACAACTATGCTTATCGAAAGAAAACCTATCCTGCTCGCTCATTTGTTTCAAAGCCACCTGCAAAGATGTGGGTGGTTAAGAAAGCCTAATTCTTCTGCAGGACTATGTCTCCGGGTGTACTGAATGGATTATGGACAATGGATGCACTAGTCATATGACCGGAGACAAGTCGTTGTTTGTTGACCCCAACTTAACTGCTTCTCCTCTGAAGTATATCACTTTTGGCGACAACAACAAAGGGAAGGTAATTGGCTTAGGTACAATTGCTATTTCCAAGGGTAAATCTATTGATGATGTGCTACTTGTTCAATCCCTTGGATTCAATCTTATGTCAGTTGGCAAGTTATGTGATTTAGGCATGCTAGTATTATTCTCGATATCCAAATGCATTGTCTTCATGGCCTCTGACCATTCCTTCATCTTTGAGGGAATTAGAAATGGTGATCTTTATATTGTGGATTTCTCTAAGGGTACCTCAGTCCAAACTTGCTTGCTTGCAAAAGCAACCGAAGGATAGCTGTGGCACCGCAGACTTGGTCATGTAGGTATGCGAAACTTGTAGACTCTGGTGAAGAAAAATCATCTCTGTGGCATTCCTGATGTAAAATTCGACAAGAATCGTCTCTGTGCTGCTTGTGAAACTGGTAAATTGGCTAAGAAGCACCATTCATCAAAGACAGTCATGACCACAACAAGACCACTGGAAATTCTTCATATGGATTTATTCGGTCCTCAGAATTATGCAAGCTTCGGTGGCAGTCATTATGGCCTGGTTATTGTTGATGATTTCTCTCGATACACTTGGGTATTCTTCCTCGAATACAAGACTTGTACTCAAGATATCTTCAAAATTTTCACTAAGAAGGCCCATAATGAATATGATGTGCGAATTAAGCATGTCAAAAGTGACAATGGAACTGAGTTAAAAAATACTCACATTGCTGAATTTCTCGATGATCATGGTATCACTCATGAGTTCTCTACTGCTTACACTCCTCAACAAAATGGAGTTGTTGAACGGAAGAACAGAACTCTCATTGAAATGGCAAGAACAATGCTCAGTGAGTATAAAACTCCCATTCACTTCTGGGCTGATGCCATTAACACTGCTTATCATGTTATCAATCGTGTTTATCTTCACAAGTTCCTTAAGAAAACTTCATATGAGCTTATCACTGGCAAGAAACCAAATGTTTCTTATCTTCGTGTTTTTGGTGCACCTTGCTATATTCTTGACATGAATCATTCTTCCAAATTTGCACCTAAGGCACATGAAGGTTTTCTTCTTGGTTATGGCTCAAACTCGCATATGTATCGAGTCTATAACTCTCACCACATGAAAGTTATGGAAACGGTAAATGTGCGGTTTGATGAATCTAACGGCTCTCAAAAGGAGCACTTGCCAAATGTGATAGATGAACCTTTGATATCGGACGCAATTTGGCAAATGGCCATTGGAAGTGTCAAGCCTGTTGAAGGAAATGCACCTGAGTCATTTGATGATGATGCTCCCATGACTCAAAGCAGAACTCGTCAAGCCTCTGTCGAAGCAAATGCTCCTCCGAATGGAAATGGCAATCAGAACACAAATGCTAATCAAAATGGCAATCCTGAAGGGAATGATGATACAAATGCAGATGCTGATGATAATGACCATCACGACGAAAATGTTCATCCTCGAGTGGCAAATTGAGTTGATCCCTCTCTTATTCTCGATGAACTTGAGAATCCAGGTTATCGACCCACAACTCGTTTGCGTACTCATTTGGCTAACTACTGTGGCAGTTTCTCCTTTGTTTCATTGGCAGAACCTACCAAATATGAAGAAGCCATGAATGATCCGGATTGGATGAATGCCATGCAAGAGGAGTTGGTGCAATTCGAATTAAATGATGTATGGGAACTGGTTGACAAACCGAATCCCAAGAAGCACAATATCATCGGCACAAAATGGATCTTGCGCAACAAGCAAGATGAAAATGGTATTGTGGTAAGAAATAAAGCACGACTTATTTCTCAAGGGTACACACAGGTAGAAGGCATTGATTTTGGTGAAACATATGCTCCTGTTGCACCCCTTGAGGCTATTCGCATTCTTCTTGCTTATGCAAATTACAATGATATCCTGTTATATCAAATGGATGTGAAAAGTGCTTTCCTCAATGGTGAAATTGATGAGGAAGTTTATGTTAGACAGCCACCTGGCTTTGAACACCCTGAGTTTCCTAACAAAGTTTTCAGGTTGAAGAAAGCCTTATATGGGCTAAAACAAGCCCCTAGAGCTTGGTATGACACCCTAAAGAAGTTTTTGCTCGACAAGTGGTTCAAACCAGGATCCACTGATCCCACTCTTTTCACTCGTGCTATTGACAATGATTTATTGGTTTGTCAAATCTATGTGGATGATATTATCTTTGGCTGTACTAACAATGCTTGCAGCTTAGAATTCGGGAAAATGATGTTCGATAAATATCAAATGTCCATGATGGGTGAACTCAAATTCTTTCTCGGACTACAAATACGTCAACAAGCGAATGGCATCTTCATTTCGCAGGAAAAATATCTGAAGGAGTGTCTGAAGAAGTTCAAAATGCAAGATTCCAAAATGAAGGGCTATAAAACTGCAATGCCCATGAATGGTAAGCTAGATGCAGATGTGTACGGTAAGGATTATGATCAGAAGGCCTATCGTTTGATGATTGGATCTCTTCTTTACCTATGTGCATCCAGACCTGACATTATGTTGAGTGTTTGCATGTGTGCCCGCTATCAAGCTGCACCGAAAGAATCGCATCACCAAGCGGTCAAGCGCATTCTTAGATATTTGGCTCACACCCCTACCTTAGGTTTATGGTATCCTAAGGGAGCACAGTTTGATCTAGTTGGTTATTCAGACTCAGATTGGGCTGGTGACTTGGTTGATAGGAAATCTACTTCCGTGACATGTCATTTCCTCGGTAGATCCTTGGTCTGTTGGTCTTCAAGGAAGCAAAATTGTGTATCTCTATCTACGGCTGAGGCCGAATATATTGCTGCTGGCTCTTGTTGCGCTCAGTTATTGTGGATGAAGCAGACACCGAAGGATTATGGCATCAAGGTCAAGCATATACCTCTTTACTATGATAATGAGAGTGCTATCAAAATTGCACACAATCCTGTGCAGCATTCTCGCACGAAGCACATTGCAATCAGACATCACTTTATTCGCGATCATGTGGCTCGAGAGGATATTGTTGTCAATCATGTCAAGACCGAAGACAATCTCGCTGATATCTTCACCAAGCCTCTTGACAAGAAAAGATTCTGTGCATTACGGTGTGAGCTAAATATCCTAGACTTCGCAAACTTGCAGTAAGCTGGACTCGACACCCATGCTAACACTTCCACATCTTTGAAAGGAATGGGTGCATAACACTCGAAGAGTCTAAAACTTTCGACAAAGTGAAAGTTTCTTTCTAAGAGTGAATACATTAATGAAGAACTAGACGAACCGGTGCCACGATAATTGTGCGACGCTTGGGGTCATACAGTTCTTATACGGTGGGTTACGCCACCACATTTTTCTTCGTTAAATTTCTCTTTGATTCGATGGATTTGACTTCTGTCCGACTGCATTTCTCTCATAGCCATTTGCTCGTGTGTTTGTGTTTTTACCTGAGTGAAATGCAAAGGACCCTGTTTTCCCTCTGATCTATCTCTTCCAGTCTATGCTATTCCGTTGCAAATGGTCAATTTTTTCTGGAACGAAACTTATCTGGTGTCCTTGACCACGATTTTGTTTCGGACCGAACGTTAATCTATTTTGGCGAAAGCCGTCCATGGTTTGGGCTTTCCCGCCCAAGTCAGGACCACGTTTTGTGACGGTTGCCACGTGCTGCTCATCAACTGCCAGTCCATCCTATCCGCCGAATTGCAATCGTCCCCGTATAGAAACCGTTCGATCTTAACCTTGGTGTGCGGTTATTTTCCTCGCCTATATATAAACCACATCACCCCCTTCGTCCTCCTTCCTTCTTTCTCCTCGCTCCGTCTCTCCACCGAAACCCTCACCGCACTGCTCCTCCTTGAGCTCGACGCCAACGACCCCTTCGCTGCTTAGCTACCGGAAAGAGGTCACCAGAGTCATTCCACGCCGCCGCGAGATATCTTCTCCCTCGTGCCACCGTAGCTGCTGCACGTCACCAAGCTAGGGTACGTGTAGTTCGTGCTCGAACTTCCTTCCTTCTGATTCGAGTTCGTCCGTGGTTAATTTTCACCGATTTTACCACTTATCTTAGATCTTTTTTTTACTTCTCTAGTGCGGATGTGGTTTGTAGTTTTTCCTCGCATCCTAATCTATCAGATCTAGGGTTTTTGATTATGCTTCGCTCAAATGAAATGCCTAGCTCGCTGTCTAGTATTTTTTTCCGGACTTACTAGGTCAATCTATATGTTTCATTCTATCGAAACAATTCTCAAATTCTGTGTCTGATTCTTTCTCAAAATGTTTTGTTCGAGAAAATCTTTTGCTATGAGCATTTGTGACTTTGTCCCCATTTTTTCCCTCGCTTATATTCTCCTTCATAGGTCAATGCAGTCAATTGCAGATTCTGCCAAGATTCACAGTATGGCTGATGATGAAGAAGCTTTCATGGGAACTGCTGACGAGTCCAAAGCACCAAAGGGCCCAACGGTAGGCCCATCAACAAGCAAAAGAAAATGGGCCGAACAAAATGCAAATGAGCAAGAAGCAGATGCCCCAAAGAAAAGGAGAGGTGGCAGACAACCAATCAAAAACACAGCTGAGCTTGTTTCTCACGATGAATACAACACCGTTCCAGGAGAAGATTCAAATCAGAGAAAAGGACGTGTGCAAAAGATTCGGCGCCATTGGGTCAAGAAATGGTTTAACTACAAGATGGTTCACCCCCGGTACGCCAAGAACTTTTCCTTCCATCACCCTTGGGGTGACTGTCGCGAGATTGGACTCATTCGAGTTGGTGGACCACAGCAAAGACCTCCACCACCTCCTGATGCTCATGAATCTTCCATCTAGACTCCAGATTCCTATCCCGAAGAAAAGGCCAAGCGCCTCAAGAATGCTGAGAAGCGTGCCAAGAAGGCCGCCAAAGATCAAGCAAAGGAAGAAGAAAATCATTGTCTCATCAAGTCAGACGTCGAGAAAAGAAAGGCTGAAGGAAAAGACGACCGTAGAACGAAGAATAAGCATGATCCCAAATCTACTGCTCTGAAGAAAAAGAGTGCCCCAAGGAAAAGGCCTGCGAAGCCAGTTGAACCTGAAAGTGATTCCTCTCATCAAGATGATCCACCGCTTACCCGAGAGGAAATCGACGCAACTCTCTTCGAACAAGTGAATGTCACCACATCCACTGTTCTACCAGATCTTCATGTGGATGCTGTTCCAGTCGCACCCCCGAAGAAGAACACCTTAAAGAGGAAGACCCCAACAACCACTGTTACCATGGTTGACAAAGTGAACACCGAACCTCATCCTGATGCCATTAACTTGCAAGACTTGGTGGTCGAAGCACCTGTTTGCACTGCAAAGCCAGGAGAAAAGCTTCCGAAGGACAGATTGAAGCAAATCAAAGGAACTGATGCCAAGAAGGAAGTTCCCAAGTCTGATGTTGTGAAAGAAAAAGCTGCACAATTTGCCTCAAAACGGACTCAACCTGTGGCTTCTATGCCTCCAACCGAATCAAATTTGGCTCAGACTGCTCCCTCTGCTCCATCGACTGCTCAGATTGAAAAAGATACTGCTGCACCACATTCTTATGATCATCAATTCATCATGGAGCAACTAGACTGTTTTGTTGAAAATTTATTTGATGGAGAAGTGGCAACTTTGTTAATTCCTTCTGAAGTTATCTCTCAAGCTTCTGTTCTGATCGAAGATATGAGAAATGATTCAGTAGAGATAAATGACCTCATTGGTCAACTCAAAGAGCTTGACAACCGCATGAGAGCTACTAAGTCCAAGTTTGTCATCAGGCAGCTCGAAGAATCCTATGCTGATATCAATAAGGAGTTGAAAGTTCTTCATCACAGAAGGCTAGGATTTCATTCGGATCTGGACCAAATCATTCGCAAAATTTGCCTTGATCATCAAGCAAATGTGACAGGTTACAATGATCTTGTCAAAGGACATGTTAATCCTTCGAAGAAGAAAAAGAAGAAAATCGCAAAGAAAAATGCTCCTCCTCCTCCAAAAGCTGACACTCAGAAAGAAAATTCTCCTGTGCAAGCTAGTTCTTCGGCTCCTCAAGAACCAGTTGTACATGAGCCATCCTCACCAAGGCCAACTGAAGCAGTGCCTGTGGTTACTCCTGCTCTTGATAAAAATCCAACTCAGCATCAAGTATCCGAAGAAGGAGAAATTCCTCGGTCAGAACGACGAGATTCTCCTGTCATCGAAGAACCTAAAGATTCGGTTCCTCACTCTGCTCCACCAACTTCAGAATCAATTCCTAAACTGCCCCAACTGAATGATAAAGCTTCGGTGCCTGAATCTATCCCTACACCAGTGAAAAATCCCTCTCCCTTGAGGATTTCACTCGTCGCAGCTCGAAGACCCTCAGATGTTAACCCTTCTGCAGCAAACTCACCATCAGCTCATCAGTCGGATTCCGTCATCTATGGCGATGAAGTACTTTCTATTGAAGAAGAACTAAAGTACCCCTATCCTCGTGAGCGACTGCCCTTATTTTCCACCGGTGTTGGCATCAAAGGGTCGTTGTTCAATAGAAATACTCACCCACTTTTCTTTCAAGAGAGTCCTTACAGCAAACCCAAGACATCTGATTCTCCTCTATTTTGGACTCAGGAACAGGCGATATACTACTCTCGTATTCTGTATGACAGCCTGAAGATTTTCCCTCATGAGTTCCCAGATTTTGCAGCCATGAAAAGCATCGGATGCTTCAATCAAATTATGCAAGACATCGAAGACTATGGTCTCACTCGTGTCTTAGGCTATCAGCATCCATGGAACAGGGAGATTATTCTTCAGTTTTATGCAACTTTGTATATCTCCGGCGATGAGACAGATAGCACACAGTGGATAATGGAATGGATGACAGAAGGAAAAAGAATCAAATGCTCTGCTATGGACTTTGTCTCCCATTTTCATTTTCCTCGATTTGAACATGGCAAAACTGAGATTCGCGTTCACAACATTGATGCAGTCACTGATGAAGATTTCCGATGCATAATGGATAAAGAAAAGATTCGTGACTACCATGGTTCTCCTCTGCCTGAACATTTAACCTTCGACAATCAGACTCTAAACCACATCCTCACATATACCATCTGTCCGCTGGCTGGAATGAATACTGACAATGTAATTCTGATGTTCTTCGGAACACCATCCATGCCATCTCTTAGGGGTATATTTCGATGTCGAAGATATGTTCTTGCGCATCTTAATGGATTCAGCTCAGTGTCCTAAAACCATCAAGGTATTCGCACCATGGATTCAGAAAGTGGTTGACTATGCATGAAGACCGAATATCTTGCTAAAGTCAGTCACAAGAGCTTCATTCCACCTGTGCGTGATACACTGAAAGTTATGGAAGATATTTCTTCTGGAAAAGCACCAGGGTCAAGCACGTCTGACTATTACAACACTTTCAATGTACCGAAGCTGCCCAAGCATGATCGTCTGCCGAATACTCAACCTCCTTCACATCTTGAAGTGAGCATGCGCACTCGGCAGTTGCTATTGAAGCATATGGCTGAAGACCGCCAAGAGAAAGAACATCTGGCTGCCGAACTTAATGCTATCCACAACCGAACAAAAGTTGTGCACATGATTACAGCAGAAAACAAGAAGCGCCTATGGAAATTGCTTCGGAAATTTTTCTCCAAGAAGCAACTCAGCAAATCTCACCTTCAAGAACTCTATCAGTACATTGACCAAGGCTTTACTGATGAAGATTTTCATGATTGCTCCACTCCTCCTTTGCCAGCTCGTGAACCTACAATGAATTTACTTCGAATACAGCTGCACAAATTGCTCGATGAATCAGAAGCCACTTCGCCAACTGTCAAGCCTTCTGAAGAAAATCCTCTGTCTCACAGGTGTGATGAGGCTGGCCCCAATATTCCTTCCTCGTCCAAAACCCAAGTCAGTCTCGAAGGATCAGCTGCTGCTGTTGCCGCTGAAGATGAAGAGATTCTGCACACTTCCAAATCAGAAACTTCGTTAGACAATTCCTCAGACGATGCCTCATAATGAATCATATTCACAGTTTTCCACTCATGTTGTTTCATCACCTTTTTGACACTAGTTGACAAAAGGGGGAGAATAACATCGAGAGTTTGATAGATTTGCTCTGTTGGATTTGGTGTTTATGTTTTTTCTCGCTCTATCCTTGAGACAATTGCACCATTTCATGTGCTCTGATGTAAAACTTCTATTATGGGCTGTAATATTAATAACACCACCTGCTGCACTGCTCTCTCTCGAAGCTCTTTGTTTTGCAGGTGAAATTGCTAACAGAAGTTATGAATGGTTGCACTTTTCTCTCATTGGATTATCCATCATCAGTGCGAATCATTACCTCATATGATTGAAAATTCTCCACACTCTCAAATGAATTGCAAGGAATTCCATTATATATCAATTCCACTATATCGTTAGACAGGTCCCTAGAGTAATCGAGGAGTTTGATGAAAACAACGAAGATAATCTCCCTGCGAGGCAGTGAAGGTTATCACCAAAGATAAAGCTAATAAGAGTGACCCCTAAAAATTGCTGAAATTTAAGCAATTGGTTCGGTGATTGTTCGAAGCAAATGACTACGTTCGAGGAAGAATGAAGACGAGGTGAAGATGTAGCATTTATTTCGTTATTCTTCTTCTTTCATTGAGTCATGGGACCATCGTACTATTAAGAGGGGTATAGCATTCCGAAGCTTTGGTTCTCTGATGCTAAACCCAAACCTATGAAAGCTGTGAGAGAAATCTCTTTGTGCTCCGAGCAAATAATTGCCAGCAAGAGACTGTGATCTTCTTTGCTGCGAGAGATTTGCCTCGGATCGAGGAGTTAGCATTACTTGTTCCTCAAGTAATGTTACCGTTGCTCCAAAATCCGACCGTTGAGAACGTGTCGGTTGGCCATTGGCTGGACCTCGTGTCCAAAATGGTCATTTCCCATCTGGGAAGGCTACGGCTATAAATAGCCACCCCGCGCCGGCTTTGTCCGGTGGCTGCTCCGTTTGATTTCTGAGAAGATTGTTGAGCAACCCCCTCTCTGAGCGATTTGAGTTTAAAATCCACCGAGAGAAAAACCCTAGAGCCGAAGAATTAGATAGTGGTTCGACATCACTGGAATCTAAGTTTAGTACGCTCCACCTATTACTCTTGAGAGCTGCAAACTCTCTAGACGGTTAGGTGTCAAGTTCTTCAGAGACCAAGAGTAATTGTGGTTCTCGAAGAAGAAGTCTATAAAGGTTTGGAAATCGCCTTCAAGTATCTACCACGAGTAATCGGCATCGGTTGACAAATCGATTGTCGAGGAGAATAGGGTGAAGAGAGTTTATCTTCCATGTTAAGTCACAATCCCTCCAACCAGATGTAGTCCTCGTGCAGAAGGACGGACTAGTCGAACAAATTCCTTGTCGCCTTCGAGCACCACCGGTTACCTCTGTTACTCAAGTTTACCTTCAATACATTTTATTCATGTATTTTACCTTGATGCATGCTTTAGTTTCCCTCGGTCATATGTTGTAGTTCTTCTTAGTTTGTTTGTTGTTTATTCCGCTGCTGGGTTCTGAGAGATTTAAGTTTTCTGAAGAAAATCTAAAACTCCCATTCACCCCTCTGGTAGACATACTTTGTTCCTACCAGCCCAATCTACTGTGCTGATGTGAGTGACTGCAGGGGCACGGGCGTGGCACACGGGTAGTCTGGCCGAACCGTGTCTGTTGCGTACCCAATCGTAGACGGTTTCTGCATCCAACTCATGTGCTGTTTATAAATTTGGCAAAAAGAATAACGCGGGAAAGGGTCAGAACACGAACACACTTGCATGTGGACCAAATATATGTATGAAAAGGGTGGTTTGATGTTCGAATACCCAATGCACAACTTTGATGTGGCACCTGTCGCACAAAGCGCACAGTATTGCTAGTCAGCCACCCCCTACGAACTCCACTTCGTGTCGGCGGTAAGGGAATCCTAGCTACGAATGCATGCCCCCAGATAGTTAGGTTTGAAAACTCACCCTACCGTAACACAAAACCTATAGGAGTCCATCATATATATGGTCAAACTTCCTCCTTTCGCTTCCGGACAAAGGTGGACCGTGTGCCGACCCACAAATGTGTGTTTGTGGCGGGAGATGGGTAAGACCACATACGAACCACCTGCGGGTGGCCCTATACTATATGTATGAAAAGGGTGTGGTGTGATATTTAACTACCATTCACAACTTTGATGTGGCAAGTGTGCCTCGCAAAATAACCGGACTTCCCTGACCCCACGGAGGTTGCGGGTAGTGCGAAGTAGGCCCCCCCCCCAGACACATGTGTCGGGGGGAGGGCATCTCACCAAGACATACTGTAACACGGACCAAACAGAATCCAACTTGATCATACAACCTCTCTCGCTCATTGTTGGTCAAAGTGATGGACATCCGCACAGCCCCGCAAAATGGGCTAGCTTGTCGCCAATAAACTCGCGAGGGAGTACTGTCTGAAGACAAAACCCACTCTGTGCATGTGGCCTAATTATGTATATGGAAGTGGTGTGTGTGGTGTTTGAATACGCAATGCGCAAATTTGATGTGGCACCATGCTTTGGAACCGTAAAATCCCCACACCGATCGAGGGTTCACGATGCGTAGCATGCATGCGCTCATACTTAATTAGGCCTAGAATGATCGACCTACTATACGGTAACACGAACCAAAGAAGAAGAATCCACCCTGGTAACCTTTCTCGTCATCGGTTGAAATGATGGACGTCCACGCGGGCCCACAAATATATATAGGCTTGCCGCCTATAACCAAGCGAGTGAGAGTGTGCAAAGACAACCATTGCATGCATGTGTCCCAAACATATTTATGGAGCTAGGTGTGTGATGCATGCATATGTGTTGAATACCTAATGCACAACATTGATGTGGTGCATGCGTTCAAAATCGCCCAGGTCCCCACATAGAGCGAGAGGTTCATGACGTGTTATGTGCTCGCCCCCCTTCGATCCAGCAGGATGGATTCATGTGTACACATGAGCTATTATATATGTAATCTCACATCATAATGACCTATATCGTGAGACAAACAAAAAATTAATCCCCTCCTTTGTCAAAATAATTAACCTCTCTCATTGTTGGTGAAAGTGATGGACCAAGCGGGCTGACAGATGGAAGCTTCGCCGATAACCACGTGAGTTAGTGCCACAGGACAACCACCATCGCTTGCATGTGTGCCAAAACATATATATGGAGAGGGTGTGGTTGTGATGTTTTTGAATACCTAATGCTCAACCTTTGATGTGGCATTTGCCTCAAAAACCGCAAAGTCCCCACACAGAGTGAGGTTCATGTGTGACACCTAGTATATGTTGGTCCAATCTCCCCTTCGACATGTACTATATATATACTCCTACCCTAACACAACCTTAAAAGAATTAATCCTCCTTGTTCGGCAAATGTGCCTCTCTTTCGTTGGGTCAAAGTGATGGAGGACGACCTCGTGGGCCCACAATGGAAGCGCCACACGCGAGTTAGTTCCTATAGGGCAACCACCGCATACATGGTATTGTGTGATGTTTGAATACCAATGCACAGCTTTGATGTGGCACCTGCCTCGGGAACCAGAAAGTCCCCACATGGAGCGAGGTTAAGACACACACACACACACACACACACACACACACACACACACACACACATATATATATATATATAGAGTATACATGTTGCCCCCTCTTTGAAATGTAATACATACTCCTACCGTGCATATACGTAACACAAACAAAAAAAAAGAATCATCCTTGTTGGTCAAATTAACCTCTCTCTCGTTGTACATTCAATTGATCGATGAAGACCTCACGGGCCCACAGAGAGTCACATGCGAGCGAGTGTCATAGGACAACCACCGCGTGCATGTTGTCATCGCAAACTGGAAACGCACTACACAGAGGTTCACGATGCATAGTAGCTAGCCCCCTCACTTCGAGCCGGTGGGAGGGACTCATGTGTACGCACGTGCCCGAACTTTGATATGGAATCTCACGATGATCCACACCGTAACACACATGCCAAGATGAATCCACCTTCGGTCCGATGCCTCTTGTTGTCAGTGGAAACTGAAAACCTTTGCGGGCTAACGAATGGGCACGTCGCCGCTAACCGCATGAGGGAGTGTCCGATAGGACCACCAATGCATGCATGTTGCCCGAACATGTATGTATGAAAGGGTTGTGTAATGCTTTAAATAACCATTTCACGACTTTGATGTGGCATATATACATGACTCACAAAATGATCAATAATCCCACGTCACGGAGGCTCACGACTAGTAGTGTACTCACGAACCCCTCCCCCCCTCCCACGACTAGTAGTGTACTCATGGACCCCCTCCCCCCCGCCCCCCCCACACACACAGACACACATCCCGCACCACCACCTCCACTCTGAGGCATGCATGTCAAACTTTTTCTGCAGTGAACATGTGACAAAAGGAGTGTCGTGTTAAAGTTTGAAAAAAAAACAGAGATCATTCGACCCGTTTTATACATTGATTGATTTCCTAGGGATTTAATGTGCAACAATCAAATTTGAGCTACACGTGCACCAAAATGGATTGCAAGATCATATGTGTGTCCCTCGGTGGATGTTTCCCCGTGAAAGAAATTTCAAGAGAATATTGATTTTTAAAATTCAGTAAATCCAAAACTTAGTTGAAATTCATGAAACTTATCGTGGTGTCATATATGGACACCAGTAGACTGTGATATTGTATTTTTTTGTCAAATTTGAGACAAGTTTTGATATAATCTACTTACAAATGGGAGATTGTTAATAACTGGCAACCAATATATCATACAAAATATTTATTCGGACTGTGTGCGTTAGACCGTGCCATGCTTCGGTTAAGCCATAAAGCGGCAGAATGAATCATCAAAAAACAAAAAAAGTATACGTGCCACATGCCCCGTGTGGCGTGCGAGTAGGCATGAGTTGACAAGACGCATGCGAGCAGTCCACCACGCAGGCAGACCGGGAGGCGTGCGTGCAGGTGTGTGAATTGACGGGAGGCGTGCTCGCCGCACAGTGTCACCGGGAGGCATGTGAGTAGCTGTGTGAAATGATGGTATAGGAATGCCAGAAATCCGCCGCGCAGGCTCACCAGGAAGCGAGACAGCCTTTGACCGCCGCCCGCCTGACTCCCACTGGTCCATATTAATGGCGCGCCCGAGCGGCCGCACCCCCCATCCTCGCCACACACATGATCCTCTCTCTTCGCCGCATCCTCACAGCCCTCTCAGTCCTCAAAGCCGTCAGTGTATGAGGATGCCGCCGAAGCGCCCCATCGGAGGGAATGGCGACGCCGGGGCTGCCGAAGCACCGGAGCATGGCATGAATATGGAGATAGAGGTTTCCGTGGCCACCGAAAAGGTGGAGAACGAGGCTGCCAACAAGCGGGGGCGGGTCGAGAAAGAACCGCAAGCGACTCCAGCAGGCCTAGACTTCATCAGCTGCCTCTCCGATGATATGTTGACTGTCATCATATCCCTCCTCCCAATCAAATATGGGCGAGGACAACCGTCCTTTCCCGGCGGTGGCCCTCCTATGGCTCTCCACCCCTATCGACCTCCTCAATGCCCACGACCTCTGCCATGGCTATCGCAAAAGCTTGGATGCGTTCTTCCAGATCCTCGGCAATTGCCATGGCCCAATCAGAGGCCTTATCACGGGCAAGTTCTGTTCCAATGGCAAGGACTGAGCCAAGCTTGATTAGTGGTTCCGATCCCCTACCCTAGATCAGCTCGAGGAGCTCAGTTTTAATGATGGGCATATGCGCTCGCTGCCAATGTCCGCGCTCCGCTTTGCGCCCACGCTGCGCCTCGCCAAGTTCATGAACTGCCATCCCCCCTTAATGACGCGCCCGCTCTTTTTCTACCATGACTGAAGCACCTCGAGCTCATCGCCGTCTGCATCCCAAAGGATGACATGGAGCGCCTGCTCCGCGGCTGTAGTGCACTCGAGTTCCTTCGTCTTCAGGCGATGAATTAGTCGAGTAGCTTCCACATCACCTCCATGACTCTCCGGACTATTTATGTGTGTTGCTAGTGCTACAACAAGAGATCACAAAAGGTGGACCACAATATGGTCATTGAGGACACACCTTCACTTGAGAGATTACTTGTAGTTGATCAACAAGGTCCAACAAGAATCGATGCCATTTCTGCGCCGAAATTAACAGTGGTGGGCTACTCATCTATCAAATACTCCGAACTTGTTATTGGATCCACACCCATTCAGGTACAACAGTCGCCTTCTATCTCTCCTTCTTGATATCAACATTATTTCTAATTTTGAAGATGTATGTTCGTCTGTCATCCAGAACAGCTTGACCCAGATTCTGCGCACAGTGAAGGTCTTGGCACTAGGATGCCAAGAGAACAAATCCCGTATCCTGGCACAGGGCCTAGACGCGGCAACTGGATGAACCTCACCTCAGGTTCGCGGCCAAGACTGTGTACACGTGCTACGAGATGCACAAGCGGATCGTTTACATGAGGAAGTGCCTCATTCCCAAAATCGACGAGGCCGGATCAAGCCACAAGCAGAGCAGTAGCGGCAAGCGTCACAAGAAGTAGATGATGATCAGATGATCATTTATCCTAGTTAATTATGCATGTAATATATAGTTTACTTTGGTGTGTGGAAATGTCATGTGTGTAGTAGCCACCTATGTAATTGGATGTTTGCCGCGTATCACACACATCTTGTTTACACGAAACGTTTCTCTTCTCTTTGCTCAACACAAACAATTTATTGGAATGAACTGTATGCCCTCCATTGCACACACCTTGATCTGGTTGAACCGTTTCTGATGCGTTGCCTAATCGAACACAGTTCATCCAAGTGAACTGTATGCCGTATATCGCACACACCTTGATCTGGCTGACCGTTTGTTTTGTGTTGCCTAATCACAAACAGTTCATCCGAGTGAACTATATGCCGTATATCGCACACACCTACATCTGGCTGCCCGTTTCTGTTGTTCCGCCTCATCACAAACAGTTTATCCGAGTGAACTGTATGTTGTATATCGCACACGCCTTCATCTGGCTTCCCGTTTTTGTTGTTCTGCCTCATCGCAAATCGTTCATTGAACTAAATCATATGCCCCGCATCGCACATGCAACTAAAATCTGAACCGTGTTTGATGTATCCACCACCGCAAACATTTTTCATCTTTTTTGATGGTTTTTTACATCACCGTTTGTGATTAATGCATCACACACAGTTTCGTCGAAGGGTCTCTGATTGTAGTGTCGCGTTACCAGCATCCTGCAGTAGTGTTATGACCAAGAATATGCATTTTCATCTTATGCTTCCAACTACCAAAATTTGTACCATCAAAGTAAGGACCTCTATGGTGATAGTTACCCTCACTAGACGCACTACAAAAAAATACACTTCTGTGATGATACGTCTTTGTCACAGTAGGTCACGTTTTCTGTCATGCATGTACATCCATGACGATTTTATGACAGAATCAAGATAGTCATACCTGTGCTGTCGTAGAAGTGTTCCATGACAATACCAAAATTATCATCACGGAAGTGTCCACTTCCATGACGATAAATGGTGCGTCATGGAAGTGCTTTCGTCAAGGGTAACCGACATGTGGCATCCACGGTAACGGATCGCCGTTAAGCTATCGGGTCCGGTTTTGGATCTGATAACCCACTAACAGCCACGACCAATGGCGATTTTCCACGTGTAAAATTCTCATTGGCCGACGGAATCACGTGTCAGCTCTGCGTTGGCACAGATGTCACTCATCCAATGGGCGAGATCCGCCTATGATATATCGACACGTGGACTGGCTCAAAAGTGGCCCATAAAGATTAAACGGGTCGGCTCAGCTAAAGGCCCACAAGATTTTGCAGACCATAATGGGCCAGCCCAGCTAAAGGCCCACAAGATTTTGCAGACCATAATGGGCTAGCCTAGCTAAAGGCCCACAAGATTTTGCAGACACTAGTGGGCCGACCCGTTAACAGGCTACCATGTTTTGGGCCAAATGTCGGCCCATATTTGATCCGGTCCATTAACAGCCTGCCACGTTCTGGGCCTAATAAGGGCCCATATGAGATCCGGCCCGTTAATAGCCTACCACGTTCTGGGCCATATTACGGCCCATATCAGATCCGACCCTTTAAGAACCTTTCATTCTTTGGGCTAAATTATGGCCCATATCAGATTCGGCCCGTCAACTAGACGCTGTGCTTTTGGGCCCACTTGAGGTCCGGTTAGGATTTCTGTTTGCTAAAGGCCCATTTAATAGTACGACCTGATATTAGTTTCGTCCTGTTAAAGGCCCGTTTAACATTTCGTCCCTATATTTTATTTTGACCTGTTAAAAGCCTGTCATATAGTTGGGCCTAATTATGGCCCGCTTTGCATCCGGCCTGCTCACAGCCGATAATCTGATTGGGCCAAACAAGGCCCGAGAATTTTTTTTGCCTGTTAACGGCCCATGATGTGATTGGCATAATCATGGGACGGGGTCTATTTCGACCTGCTGTCGGCCCGTGAGCTGTTCGGCATGTTTCAGGCCCAACCTACTTTTCAGCCTACTAAAAGCCCATTGAATTTTTTGCCAAAATAGGGCCGGCGGTTTACTCGGCCTATTAAAGGCTCGAAACTACTAGTGGGCTAGTTTACATTTAGGCCTGTTAACGGACCAAGATGACTGGGCCCATGATGCGGCCCATATATAGTGATTTGCATGCCGGCCCGATAATGTACCATAATTTTATGGTTTGGCCAGTTTACTTTTATAGAGCGAAGACATGATATATATATATACAGTAAAATAACTGTAGCATCATGAATAAGAATAAACCTAGACTATACAATAAAGAAATTACGGCATATTACATCCACTGGGCATCAAAGTTCGCCACCAGTGATAATGAAGCACAAGCAGACAACAGATTACATACACTGGGCATCAAAGATCGCCACCAGTGCAAATAAACATGCTGAAAAAATAATATACAAAATCGACAGCACTTCAATAGAGTTCAAGAAAGGTTAGCCCTGCTCGGGAGCTGCAGCGCAAGCAGCTAAGCAAGCTAATTAGACTGCGCTTGTTTGACGCTTATATCCTCCTCACTCTGAAAGAGATACAAGCAGACAGATGACAGGTTTTGCACATATCAGTATTAGTGCTGACAATTCATCACATTTCTTATTGGCGAATAAAGAGACATAGTTTAAAATAGCATTAACACAATATGGTATTGTTCAGGTTAAGACATGGTAGGAAATGATATTGTGAAGGAGTTGACAGCTTCACGACACCACTGGATTACAGATCAAGAACTCATAAGTATCAATGGTTAGTGTGCTGTCAATTTATCCCATTTCAGATTGGCAAATAAAGAGACGGTTTAAATAATAGTAGAATAATATGACATTGTTCGTAGTTAAGACATTGCAGAATATGACATTGTGCTGTAGTGGGTAGTTTCACCACACCATGGATTACAGATCAAGAACAGAAGCATACATGCAGTGCAAAAGAAGATCACTTGCTCTGTACAGTTTAATTTACATGGTACGGAGAAGGAACTTGGTTGTACAACTGAAAACTTAAATTGAGAAGGACAAACTTTTGTTTAAGAACTTCATAATAAACTTTAAACATGTAATTTGATGCAAACACCAAAAATAAAAAGTTGTTGCAGTCATGCCTAACCAAATATACAAAACAAAATTTGAAGGCTTGAGAAGGACAAACTTTCATTAGCGGTGAAGACCGGCTCTATAAAGTCCTTGTCCATGCTGATGGGGGGGGGGGCAATTCAAGAAGTTTACCACAGAATCTTCTTCATAAGCATTGCCTTTATTCTACATTTTGTTATGAGTAAATATATATGTGATAATATAAGAAAAAATGGAGAATATTTAAGATAAGATGAAGAGTGATGCTACATAACCAAGTAGCTATAAATGTAAGTACAACGATACATGCAAAAGGTACAACCAAGAGCAATGTAGAGCTAAACTTCAGTACCATTGGTTTTATCCAACCTTATGGTAAGAGTAAATATATATCTGATGTGTAGAAAATGGAGAGCAAAGGAAAATAAGCTGCAGAGTGATGGTACATGAACAACTAGCTATCAATATAAGTACACTGATAAAGGACATCAGGTACTTACAAGAACAATGCAGAGCTAAACTTTTTCATTGGCATTGGGTATATTCTATATTAACGTAACCATTAATACAGATCTGATAATTTGGAGCAAACAATTGATAAGCAAGCTATCATGCATACTGCTATCACATAATGAACCAGGTATGAATGCAAGTACAGTGATACAGGACAACAGGTACTTACAAGAGCAAAGCAGCGGGCAGCATATTTGCGATATCCTGTCGTCCTTTTCAAACCGAAATTCTTCTTCGAGCAGATTTCCTGCAAAAGCGATCCGTAAGGCACATGTAGAAAAGTAGAAGTTCAAATTGTCATGTGATATCATAGACAGTACCTCATCCTGGGAACGAGACCAGTGCATAACAAGGCTTTTCCATTCAATGTCTTCTAAATTTAGCACAAGAGACTTCATCGGAAATTTGTTTATAGACTTGCCATCAAAGTGTGTTTTCCTCAGGTAACACCGATACTGCTGCAATGCTTCCTTGAAAAGTGCAAGCAAGCTTTGCTTGTCATGACTATCCAGATTGACCCTCGCCTACTTACAACAATGTAATGTAAATCATTGATGTGTTCAGTCAGCAGAAAACAGGAAAATAATCACCATGAGTAATAGCACTTACATGTAAGTGGGACAGGAAGATGTGAAAATGGTGTTTGTCTTCACTATAATCTTCCCATGATGGGAATATATGCACGTAGTTCCTAACAACATTGAAAGCATTGTCTTTTAAACTGGGAATAACTGGAATGGGGTTCCAATTTGCAGGAATTGACCGTCTGTGCAGTTGGGATAGGTCTTCGGCCGATGGACTTGCTGTACTTTTTGCTGGAGTGGGATTTTTCTGTGGTACGGCTGGTGCTATGGCAACTGAAATCGGCGTACCTTTTGCTGGAGTGCAGGTCCTGTGTGGTGGGGCTAGTGGTGTGGCCAGTGAAGTATGGGTACAGTCTGCTGGAGTCGGTCCTACGTTTTGTGTCACTGGTTGCAGAGCCAATATAAGTGGGGTGCTATCTGATTTCTTCGGCACCACCACATTTTTCAAGGACTTTGCTGGTGCTCCTTCAGGTTCGGCAATCACCCTCTTCCTTTTTGATGTCTGATGCACAAGAACAACATTTGAGTGAAAAAACATGGTATGATGACAAATGGAATATGTATTGATAATGGATGGGCATGGCATCTTGACATATGTGATGAGTGAACTAAGCAGATGGCGGTGTAACAAAGTAGAAGAAATGCAAGACACCTTATGCAAGATACGCACAATCAATAAAACCTTGCCAAATTAGAATAGGCACCTTGATGGGTGAATAGGGCAAGCCATCTGCCTTTAACTCCTGTAGGTCAGAATAGTCATTAGGATCATTTTCTGAACAAGAATCTGCAGGCGGGGAGCGTATGAGTTTCATTGCATCAAGAATGGAACTCAATGCCTTGGCGCCAAGTTTGTTAGTCATTGCAGTGTTCCACAATATTCTTCTGATGCGTGCATTCTCATATTCATTGTGATTACGTACAATATCTGAGAAGCACGAAAACATAAATAGTAGAGAGATTATCTTTGTAATGCAGAGGATATTGTAATATAATAGGGGCTCCTTGTAAACCCTTGTGTGCTATCATTGGATTCTGATGAGAGAGCCCATGTGTGCGGTAATATGGTGCGTGCATTAATATAATCTGGCACAAGTACACAAAAAATAGCCTCCCTGTTGGGCGCTCCAGAAGTAAGGATAGTTGGTAGATGATAGGTTCATAATATACGGTATAGAAAGTTTATTGCCAAACCATGATAACAAGAGCACATAGCAACTAGGCAAATCGTAGTGTACATAAAAGGGGTACACCATAACCAGCATATATAAATCGGGAAAGTGGAACTGGCTGGAAAATACGGTGTTGTATTGCCGCTACTAATTGAAAGCCTATCGATCACGTACAGGCCAGCTCTATCAGCTGTTGACTGCAGATGTCCCTGCTCCCCTTCCTCACAAGGAACATACTATACGTACTAAATACAGAATAACAAAAGAGAAACATGTTAAAGAACAGAAGAGGAAGCATATTCTTGAGATTCCGCTTCTTTCCATACAATGTTGGTTGCCCATTCATGATGAATCACAGCGCCCAAAGAAATGCAATTCCATGCTGTCTCTCTATATGTGGCCACATGCATTTGGAAAATCAAGTGGGAGCATTAGCTGACCAATTAAATGTGTGTCTGTTAACTAATATCAGTATCATATCACAATTCGTATTTGAAGAAGTAAGCTTTGGACTTATGATTGGTGTGTTGTTTAGCTTCAAGAGTGGACTGCTGCTAGTGCGACACAAAGCAGCTACACAGATCATAGTGTAGATATAACGGGAAAACCGTAAGCATCAAGTAAAATTAGGAAAGTGAAACTTGCTGGAAAATATGGGCTACTATTGCCGGTACGACTAGAAAGGCTTTGGATACCAACTCTCTTCAACTGAAGGTGAGGTACTGTTAATATCAGTGTAACTCTCAAAGGCGACACAGCTCCCCGCATTTCCTTTCTAATCTTATAGGATTCAAGTGGGCAAGCCACTACAATTCCTATTCCTATGTTTACAAAATGCTACGAATCAAAGAGGCCCGAAGAGTTGAAAGTGTCCATCACAACCGACCGAATAGACCTGTACACTGCAAATGTCCCTGCTCCTCTTCACTACAAGGAACATACTATACAACTATTATACTCCCTCCGTTCCAAAATATAAGTCTTTGTACATATTTCCACTATGGATCACATTGATGTCGCTTGAACTACGTCAGTATTTCCCCAAAGAGGAAGGGATGATGCAGCACAACTACGGTAGATATTTCCCTCAGTGATGAGACCAAGGTTATCGAACCAGTAGGAGAACCACGCAACACTACGTGAGCGGCACCTGCACACAAAGAACAAATACTTGCAACCCGACGTGTTAAAGGGGTTGTCAATCCCTTTCGGGTAACGGTGCCAGAAATTGTCACGTGGACGGGAGACTAAATGTAATAGATTGGATAAAAAGATCTCGATAAAATGTGAATAAAATAAAGTGCAACAAGGTATTTTTATATTTTTGGAAATATAGATCTGAAAATAAAAGCAAATAAAAATAGATCTCGAAGGCAAATATGATAAAGAAGAGACCCGGGGGCCGTAGATTTCACTAGTGGCTTCTCTTGAGAAAAATAGCATACAATGGGTAAACAAATTACTATTGGGCAATTGATAGAACTTCAAATAATTATGACGATATCCAGGCAATGATCATTATATAGGCATCACGTCCAAGATTAGTAGACCGACTCCTGCCTGCATCTACTGCTATTACTCCACACATCGACCGCTATCCAACATGCATCTAGTGTATTAAGTTCATGGAGAAACAGAGTAATGCAATAAAAACGATGACATGATGTAGACAAGATCTATTCATGTAGGAATAGACCCCATCTTGTTATCCTTAATAGCAACGATACATACGTGTCATTTCCCCTTCTGTCACTGGGATTGAGCACCGTAAGATCGAACCCATCACAAAGCACCTCTTCCCATGGCAAGAAAAATCGATCTAGTCGGCCTAACTAAACCAAAGATTCGAAAAAGAAATACGAGGCTATAAGTAATCATGCATATAAGAGATCAAAAGACTCAAATAACTTTCATGGATAAAAACATAGATCTGATCATAAACTCAAAGTTCATCGGATCCCAACAAACACACCGCAAAAAGAGTTACATCAAATAGATCTCCAAGAGACCATTGTATTGAGAATCAAAAGAGAGAGAGAGGAAGCCATCTAGCTACTAACTATAGACCCGTAGGTCTACAATGAACTACTCGCGCATCATCGGAGAGGCACCAATGAGGATGTTGAACCCCTCCATGATGGTGTCAAGATTGGATCAGTGGTTTCTGGAACTTGCGGCGGCTGGAATTGTATTTCGTCGACTCCCCTAGGGTTTCTGGAATATTGGGGTATTTATAGAGCAAAGAGGCAGGGCAGGAGGCCACCGAGGTGGGCACAACCCACCAGGGCGCGCCTAGGCCCCCAGGCGTGCCCAGGTGGGTTGTGCCCCCCTCGGGGCACCCCTCTGGTACTTCCTTGGCCCAACTTGTGTCTTCTGGTCCAGAAAAAATCACCAAAAAGTTTCACTGCGTTTGGACTCCGTTTGGTATTGATTTTCTGCGAAGTAAAAAACAAGCAAAAAAAACAGCAACTGGCACTGAGCACTATGTCAATAGGTTAGTCCAAAAAAATGATATAAAGTTGCTATAAAATGATTGTAAAACATCCAAGATTGATAATATAACAGCATGGACCAATCAAAAATTGTAGATACGTTGGCGACGTATCAGCATCCCCAAGCTTAATTCCTGCTCGTCCTCGAGTAGGTAAATGATAAAAACAGAATTTTTGATGTGGAATGCTGCCTAACATGTTCATCACATAATCTTTTCTTTGTAGCATGGACATTTGGACTTTTATATGATTCAAAGCAATAGTCTAGTTTTGTCATGAAGATTTCAATACTCAAGCATATCAACAAGCAACCATGTTTTTCAAAATATCAACACTAAAGCAAGTTATCCCTACCCCATTATGCTCAATCATTGATCCATTCATGAAACACACTCGCATATTAGCTACACCCAATGCTCAAGTACGATCATAGTGCCCCTTAGTTGGTGCTTTATAAGAGAAGATGGAGACTCAAAAATAAAAACTGCATAAAGTAAATAGAAAGGCCCTTTGCAGAGGGAAGTAGGGATTTGTAGAGGTGCCAGAGCTCAAAGCGAAAAAGATAGAGATAAAAACATTTTGGGTGGCATGCTTTTCCTGTCAACGAAAACGATCGAGTAGTTCCCAATACTTTCCATGCTAGATATATCATAGGCGGTTCCCAAACAGAAAATAAAGTTTATTCCTTTTTCCACAATACTTTCACATTCCACGGCCAACCGAATCCACGGGAGCCGTCCATACCAACACTTTCCAGGGAATTTATTATTTGACAACATAAAGTAAATTCATTTTTCATTTCGGGACTGGGCATCCCTAATACCTTTGCCGTACTCTCGTGCAATGACAAGTGAATAAACACTCATCTTGAGAATAACACATCTAGCATGGAAAAATATCAGCCACCCCCTACCGTTTCATGAGCGGTACGAGCACACAAAAGAGAAAGTTATTTTGAAAATTAAAGATGGCACATACAAATTTTCTTAAAACGGCATGGAAATACCGCATATAGGTAGGTATAGTGGACTCATATGGCAAAACTGGTTTAAGGATTTTGGATGCACAAGTAGTGATCATACTTAGTGCAAATGAAGGCTAGCAAAAGATTGAGAAGCATCCAACCAAGAAACGAAAAATCTCATAAGCGAGCATTAAGCATAACTAACACCGAATAATGCACCACAAGTAGGATATAATTTCATTGCATAACTATTGACTTTCGTGCTTGCATAGGGAATCACAAACCTGAACATGAATATTCTTACTAAAGCATAATTACTCATCAACATGACTCACATATTATATCATCATATCACAAGACTATTGCAAGGAATCAAGTTTATTTGTCCAATGATCTTCATGAAAGTTTTTATTATATCCCTCTTGAATATCTATCACTTTGGGACGAGTTTAATGTGTTGCTTTTTATAGCTCAAACAAATCTAAGTGAAGAACATGAGCATAAAATTTTTCTTCTCTCAAAATAATATAAGTGAAGCATGAGAGAATTTCTTCAAAATTACTACTCTCAAATAAATCTAAGTGAAGCATGAAAGCATTTCTTCAAAAATATTAATGCACACGGTGCTCAAAATGATATAAGTGATGCAGTAGAGCAATTCCATAGCTCATAAAGATTTAAGTGAAGCATAGAGAGAAATTCTAACAAATCATAGCATAATTTTGGCTCTCTCCAATAGGTGTGTCCAGCAAGGATACTTGACTAAAAATAAAAAGTAAAACAAGCAAAGACTCAAATCATACAAGACGCTCCAAGCAAAACTCATGATATGTGACGAATAAAAATATAGCTCCAAGTAAAATACCAATGGTCGTTAGAAGTAAGAGGGGATGCCACTCGGGCATCCCCAAGCTTAGTTGCTTGATTCTATTTTAGATAATAGCTTGGGATGCCATGGGCATCCCCAAGCTTAGGCTCTTCTTACTCCTTATTCCTCCATCCATCGTGATCTCATCCAAAACTTGAAAACTTCAATCACACAAAACTCAACAAAACCTTCGTGAGATCCATTAGTATAACAAAGCAAATCACTAATGTAAGTACTGTTGCAAACCCATTCATATTTTATTTTTGCATTATATCTAGTGTATTCCAACTTTACTATGGCTTATACCCCCCAATACAAACCATAGATTCATCAAAATAAGCACACAACGCAAAGAAAACAGAATCTGTCAAAAACAGAACAGTCTGTAGCAATATGAAAACTTAGAATACTTCTGTAACTCCAAAAATTCTGAAAAAATTAAGACAACGTGGGAAATTTGTATATCAATATTTTTTCAAAAATTCAGAATTTTCCGTCACTTCTGTGAATTTGTAAAATTATTTTACTGGACGCAAAAGTTTCTGTTTTCCAACAAGATCAAATCAACTATCACCCAACATGATCCCAAAGGCTTTGCTTGGCACTAACACTAATTAAAACATAAAAAACACAATCATAACAGTAGCATAATTGTGCAAACACTCAAGAACAGAAAAAAAAGACAAAAATAAATTTTATTCATTGGGTTGCCTCCCAACAAGCACTATCGTTTTATGCCCCTAGCTAGGCATAATGCAAAGATCTAAGTGTTGTCATCTTTATTTCTAGATCCGTAAGATGCCCTCATGATTGATTCATATGGTGGCTTAATTCTTGTTCTAGGGAATTATTCCATACCCTTTCTCAAAGGAAATTGGAATTTGATGTTCCCTTCTTTCATATTAATCACGGCACCTATAGTGCGTAAAAACGGTCTACCAAGAATAATTGGACAAGACGGATTGCAATCAATATCAAGAACAATAAAATCTATGGGCACATAATTCCTCTTTGCAAGGATAAGAACATCATTAATTCTTCCCATAGGCTTTTTAATAGTAGAATCCGCCAAGTGCAAATTTAAAGAACATTCTTCAATATCGGTAAGACCAAGCACATCACATAAGGATTTCAGAATTGTAGAAACACTAGCACCAAAGTCACATAAAGCAAAACACTCATAATTTTTAATCTTGACTTTGATAGTAGGTTCCCATTCATCATGTAATTTTCTAGGAATTGAAATCTCTAATTCCAACTTTTCTTCCAAAGTTTTCATCATAGCATCAACGATATGTTTAGTAAAAGCTTTATTTTGTTCATAAGCATGGGGTGAATTTATCATGGATTGAAACAAACAAATACAATCAATCAAAGAGCAATTATCATAATTAAAGTCTTTGTAATCCAAAAGAGTGGGCACATCACTAGTTAAAGTTTTGACCTCTCCAAACCCACTTTTATCAATTTTGTCTACAAGATTTTCACCCTCCAAATTATCGGGACGCCTTCTAGCTAAAGTTGACTCTTCTTCAGTTCCTTTATCATCAATCTTAATTTTAATAAACAAGGAATCAATAGAAGAAACACCAATCACTTTAAGATCTTCATCATTTTTATGAAAGCAATCGCTAGAAAACGCTTTTTTCTAAAAATTCTCTTTTAGCTCTAAGCATAGCGGTTCTTTTCTTACTTTCATCCATAGAAACATATAAAGCTTTAATTGATTTCTCAACCTTAGGCACAAAAATTTTCATCTTGAGATTTTCTATATCATGAGAAATTCTATCAATGCTTCTAGACATATCATCAATTTTACTCTACTTTTCTTCTATCATAGTCTTAAAATTCTTTTGAGCATTGATAAATTCTTTAATATTATTATCAAGGTCAGAGGTGTTCCTATTATTATTATAAGAAGGATTACCATAGGAATTACCATAATTATTAGAGGAATTTCCCGGAAAAGGTCTAGGATTAAAATTACCTCTATAAGCATTGTTATTAAAATTGTTTCGCGAGACAAAATTCACGTCTACAGCATCACTATTTTGCTCAATCAAAGTAGACAAAGGCACATCATTAAGATCAATAGGAGCATTTTTATTGGAAACCAACTTCATAAGAGCATCAACTTTTTCACTCAAAGAATTGATTTCTTCTACCGAATTAACCTTTTTACTAGTAGGAGCTCTTTCGGTATGCCATTGTGAATAATTTGCCATAATATTATCAAGCAATTTAGTAGCTTCACCCAAAGTAATCTCCATAAAAGTACCACCCGCGGCGGAATCTAAAAGATTTCTAGAAACAAAATTCAATCCCGCATAAAAGTTTTGTATGATCATCCAAAGATTTAAACCATGAGTAGGACAATTTCTTAGCATCAATTTCATTCTTTCCCAAGATTGCGCAACATGTTCATGCTTAAGTTGCTTAAAATTCATGATTTGCGTCCTAAGGGAAATAATTTTCGCAGGAGGAAATACTTAGTAATAAAAGCATCTTTGCACTTATCCCAAGAATTGATACTATTGCGAGGCAAAGAAGAAAACCAAAATTTTGCACGATCTCGCAAAGAAAACGGGAATAATTTCAACTTCACAATATCATTGTCCACATCTTTTTTCTTTTGCATATCGCATAATTCCATGAATGTGTTAAGATGGGACGCGGCATCCTCACTAGGAGTACCGGAAATTGATTTTTCATAACAAGATTCAGGAAAGCGGCATTAATATCACAAGACTCCGCACTAGTGGCAGGAGGAGCAATCGGAGTGCTAATAAAATCATTGTTGTTGGTGTCAGAGAAATCACACAACTTGGTGTTCTCTTGAGTCATCGTGACTACGCAACAAGATTGCGCTCAAAAACAGATCTGACGAGAAAACAGTGAACGATAAAGAGGGCGAATAAAATGGCAAATGTTTGTGAAGTGGGGGAGATGAAAATGAGAGGAAATTGGGAAATAATGGAAATTGCAAGGAGATGAGATTTGTGATTAGGAACCTGGTAGATGTTGATGATGTCTCCCCGGCAACGGCGCCAGAAATTCCTTTTGATGTCGCTTGAACTATGTCGGTATTTCCCCAAAGAGGAAGGGATGATGCAGCACAGCTACGGAGGTATTTCCCTCAGTGATGAGACCAAGGTTATCGAACCAGTACGAGAACCACGCAACACTACATGAACGGCACCTGCACACAAAGAACAAATACTTGCAACCCGACGTGTTAAAGGGGTTGACAATCCCTTTCGGGTAACGGTGCCAGAAATTGTCACGTGGACGGGAGACTAAATGTAATAGATTGGATAAAAAGATCTCGATAAAACGCGAATAAAATAAAGTGCAGCAAGGTATTTTTGGGTTTTTGGAAATATAGATCTAAAAATAAAAGCAAATAAAAATAGATCTCGAAGGCAAATATGATAAAGAAGAGACCCGGGGCCCGTAGATTTCACTAGTGGCTTCTCACGAGAAAAATAGCATACGGTGGGTAAACAAATTACTGTTGGGCAATTGATAGAACTTCAAATAATTATGAAGATATCCAGGCAATGATCATTATATAGGCATCACGTCCAAGATTAGTAGACCGACTCCTGTCTGCATCTACTACTATTACTCCACACATCGACCGCTAATCAGCATGCATCTAGTGTATTAAGTTCATGGAGAAATGGAGTAATGCAATAAGAACGATGACATGATGTAGACAAGATCTATTCATGTAGGAATAGTCCCCATCTTGTTATCCCTAATAGCAACGATACATACATGTCATTTCCCCTTCTGTCACTGGGATTGAGCACTGTAAGATCGAACCCATCACAAAGCACCTCTTCCCATGGCAAGAAAAATCGATCTAGCCGGCCTAACTAAACCAAAGATTCGAAGAAGAAATACGAGGCTATAAGTACTCATGCATATAAGAGATAAAAAGACTCAAATAACTTTCATGGATAAAAACATAGATCTGATCATAAACTCAAAGTTCATCGGATCCCAACAAACACACCGCAAAAAGAGTTACATCAAATAGATCTCCAAGAGACCATTATATTGAGAATCAAAAGAGAGAGAGAGGAAGCCATCTAGCTACTAACTACGGACCCGTAGGTCTACAATGAACTACTCACGCATCATCGGAGAGGCACCAATGAGGATGATGAACCCCTCCGTGATGGTGTCTAGATTGGATCTGTGGTTTCTGGAACTTGCAGCGGCTGGAATTGTATTTCGTCGACTCCCCTAGGGTTTCTGGAATATTGGGGTATTTATAGAGCAAAGAGGCGGTGCGGGAGGCCACCGAGGTGGGCACAACCCATCAGGACGTGCCTGGGCCCCCAGGCGCGCCCAGGTGGGTTGTGCCCCCCTCGGGGCACCCCTCTGGTACTTCCTTGGCCCAACTTGTGTCTTCTGGTCCAGAAAAAATCACCAAAAAGTTTCACTGCATTTGGACTCCGTTTGGTATTGATTTTTTGCGAAGTAAAAAACAAGCAAAAAAACAGCAACTAGCACTTGGCACTATGTCAATAGGTTAGTCCCAAAAAATGATATAAAGTTGCTATAAAATGATTGTAAAACATCCAAGATTGATAATATAACTGCATGGAACAATCAAAAATTATATATACGTTGGAGACGTATCACACATACAGATGTATACAGATACATTTTAGAGTGTAGATTCACTCATTTTGCTCCATATGTAGTCCATGGTGAAATCTATACAAGGACTTGTATTTAGGAATGGAGAGAGTAATTATTAAAGAAGAACAGAAGAGGAACATGCTAAAGAAGAGCAAGCAAATTTTGGATAATAAAATGTTTGTTGCGCAGTGCCCACACATGACGAACCAGAGCGCATTAAGAATGCAACTCCCTGCTGTCTCTCTATATGTGGTGCACGTGCTTTTCGAAAGTAAAGTAGGAACATTAGCTGACCAATTAAACGTTATCTGTTTTAGTAATATCATCATCATATCAGATTCGTATTTGAGCAACAAGTTTGGAATTATGAGTGGCACGTTGTTTAGCTTGACGGATTGAGGAGCAGTGCTAAGCAGCTACGATGATGGTACTGAATATAAAGGAATGTCTGCATGCAAGTCGTGTGACTTTCGTCATTTGGGCCAGTCGACCATTTCAGGCAGTTGGATGAAGATCCTACGTCTCCCAATCCTTCTTCTTCCTCATCTCTGATTCTTCCCCTACAGAACACCACACGGGCCGCCGACCGAACCACCGGCCCCGACCCCCCCGCCCTCCCCTGAACCGCCCCCCACCACCTGTGTTCCTTCGCCCCCTACCCCGCCCCACCCGCGTTGAGTTTTTTTTCCTCCGGCGAGGCCCCACCACCGCCCCCCACAACCACCGTCCCCACCCGAGCCCCTTCTTCCCTCCGGCGAGCTCTCAAAAATCGACTGACCCAATTTTGAAATTTAGTCTACTGTCATTTAACTAGTGTGGAATATAAAAGGGGAAAACCATAAGCATTGCGAGTATGGTGGTGAGCGTGCCATGGGGGATCTGAAGGTGCAAACCGGACAAAGGCAACTTCGTAACCAATGTTTGGTTTCAACTAACAAGTAAGATTCTAAGTGATGGACAAGAAATCACAGTAAAGCAGTGGCGATCTATTTTCTTGCTGAGATAAATAACTTGAGCAGATACGAAAGAGTACCGCCTCTGGTGTGGTGCCATGTAAGCATCTGCTGAGGCGTTGAGGGTGCTGCGGTAGCGATGGCTGTCGACGGCGTGGAAGCAGATCTAGGAGGGCAGACAATGGCGGCGAGGGAAATATCCCGGTGCGGTGGACGAGATGGTCGTACGAGCGGCCTCGGCAAGGTGGACGACGGCGCAGATGAAGCGAGAGGACACGATGCAAGGATCCTGGTCCGAAGCCGTGGATGAGAGAGGTCGATCTCTTGTAATGGACGACGGCGTCGGGGTATCAGCTCAGGCATGGTGGAGGAGGATGGCGGTGGATGGGGTGGCGGACGGAGGAGTCTGGGGTGGAGAGGGTGTTTTGGTGCCCACGGAGTACGAATGGGGAAATGGAGGGAGAGAGGTAGGGGGAACCATGTCTTTCGGGCGTGCTTGTCTCAAATGCGAGGAAATTTACAAACTTAGCCCCCGTTTAAAATTTCCTACATCACAACAATATTAGTCGGTTGGGGATAGGACGGTAATCTCACATACACCGAATATTTGCCGACGGAGATTTCGGCCGATGAGAGTTTGTTTTGGCGCCCACTGTGTATGAATCGGGGAGGTGAGAGGCGATTTTGGCCGACGAGAAACTGTGTTTTGGCGCCCACCGTGTATGAATCCGGCGAGGTGAGAGGCGGAGGCGGTTATATCACATTTGAGTGAAATTACAAGCCTACCCCTATCGAAACCTATAGAAATCGAGCCGATAGGCTTTGCATGTCAGGGATAGGCAGTAGTAATTTCCATCTCATAGATTTTGGTTTCGGGCGGTTATTGCGAGTTTCCCCGCTTCGTTCAAAATTTTGCAGAAAAATATTACGCGTTTACCGTGCCAACTCAATTCAAATCCATTTTGTATTCTTTTTTTCTTCGAGCAGGATCCATTTTGTATTCGAATACAAATCTATATACATCATTTTTTTATATATACTTTCAAAAGCACAACAAAGAATTCTGCTCCTTTATATATAAAATATGATTTACAAATGCAATGATCTCAAAATCATAAGGTTGAATTCAAATTTTTGAAACCAAATTATGTTCGACTTTGAATTCAAATTTTTGAAACCAAATTATGTTCAGCTCAAATGTATGGATCGGTAATAGCAATATATTAAATAACATACACGCACACAAATTCAAATTAGTATGCATGTTTGATAGATCAATTTTGGTTCGAGTATGAATTACATGTATCATCGTCTGTAATTCAAATATTTGAATCCCTTTTATGTTGACATCTTCTATGCACACAACTAAATATTTGAATCTAGTTTCAGGCCCATCTCTCTATAGGTCTCTCTCGCGTGCTCCTTCATGTAGCTATCACTCTCTTTTCTCCATCTCACCCGCACGCTCACTACATGCTTCTCCGTTTTTTGCAAACACGGTCTCTCGTCGTGTCCCTCGAGAAGTGTCACACTCTCTCTACCTTCATAGTTTACACAGTTTTCATTATCTCTCACGTCTCTATCGTTCTCTGGTATCACTATAGCTACCTAAGCTTTCTTTTTCACCGCCAAACACACACTCTCGCTTGTCTTTCACTTTGGCTTTCTCTCCAGGGTTCTCTCACACACCCTATATCTTTCTAGATATGACTCCAACCACTAAACTTAGTCTCTCCCGCACACACCTCGTTTGTTGGGGTCTCCTTTCCGTCTTCATCTTCGTTCCAGAACTGACATTATTCATTTGTTTACCGATCAGACAAACTATCTCCCCCCTCTCTCTCACTCACTCACACACACACACAACTCCAGCTATGGATCCCCCTACCGACTACCATCTCTCTCTCACACACACAAAACTCTCGCTTTCGTACCCTTGACTCGTATCTCTCTCACAAACATTGATCGACCAGCCTCTAGATAGATTTATCCATCCACCGCACACTTTCTCTCCTTGTATCTATGTAGATTTTTCGTCCCTTCTTGAGACACGCCCTCTCGATCGTGCACACGCACACTATTGCCTCATTTTATGGTAATACCTTTGGCACACACACTCTTCATGTCTTTGTCACACACACACTCTGCCCTCCTCCTCCTCCTCTCTCTCTCTCACACACACATGGGCTTTTTGCAACAATATACCACTTTTCGAATCTTGAAACCAACCACATTCCTCCCTTATCTCATCAAAACAGCCAAAGGAATATATTTTGAGTGAAACATAAGATATTTTTAGTGATATATGTATATCAAAACTAGACTGTTTTCTATCAAATTGGTGAAGATGTATTACTCTACTTTGGATGTGTTGCAATGCACTGGCACATTGCTAGTTATTACAATATTATTTTTTGGACACCAGACAAACGCTGGAGTACATATACGAAGAGAAGAGGCGCACGCACACAGTTGGTCTCTCGCTATCTCGCACATGAGAGTTACGTAAGGCACGGTAAACAAATAAACCCATAGCTGCATGATTGCTGCATGCGCAGGTACCGGGTACATGGTGGAGCGCACCTTTGTAGGAATAGTCAGCTCGCATGATAATTTGATCTGTAGGAGTTGATGGCCGGGACCACAGGTGAACGACCTGGAGGCGGTGGCTCGCCAGTCGCCACTGATCAACGACTGGTTTAGCATGAGGCTCCATATTAATTTTATGCTGACATAGAGTGGGACTAATTCCCTTAAGATCATCAAGAGTATATCCAATAGCGGCATGGTGCTTCCTCAGAGTTTTCTATAATTTCTTTTCTTCATGCTCTGAAAGGTTAGCACTAATAATAACAGGATATATCTTCTTTTCATCAAGATAAGCATATTTCAAAGTATCAGGTAATTGTTTAAGCTCAAACACTGGATCACCCTTGGGTGGAGGAGGATCTCCAAGGATTTCAACAGGCAAATTGTGTTTCAAAACAGGCATTTGGTTAAAGAATATTTCATCTAATTCCTTTCTTTCATTCATAAACATATCCTTTTCATAGTCTAGCAGATATTGTTCTAAATGATCGATAGGAGGCACGGCACTAGAAGCAAGACCAATAATTTCATCCTTACTAGGCAATTCTTTATCATAGGGCTGTCTATGAAATTTAGAGAAATTAAAATCATGAGACACATCTCCAAAACTTACAGTAACAATTTCTTTCTCGCTATCTATCTTAGCATTAACAGTGTTTAAGAAAGGTATACCAAATATAATGGGACAAAAATCATCTTGTGGGGAACCAAGAACAAGAAAATAAGTAGGGTATTTTATTTTCCCACACAAGACTTCAACATTTCGAACAATCCCAATTGGTGATATAGTATCTCTATTGGCGAGCTTAATAGTAACATCAGTATCTTCTATCTCAGCAGGTGCAATATCATTCATAATTTCTTGATATAAGGTATAAGGAATTGCACTCACACTAGCACCCACATCACATAAACCATGATAACAATGATCTCCTATTTTAATAGAAACAACAGGCATGCCAACAATGGGTCTATGTTTATCTTTAATATCAGGTTTAGCAATTCTAGTAGCTTCACCACAGAAATAAATAACATGCCCATCAGTATTATCGACCAAGAGATCTTTAACCATAGCAACACTAGGTTCAACTTTAATTTGTTCATGGGGTGTAGGTGTTCTAGTACAACTCTTACGAACTACAGCTGAAGCTTTAGCATGTTCCTTTATTCTAACAGGGAAAGGTGGTTTCTCATATAAGCAGTAGGAACAATAGGATCAACATTATAAGTAATAATTTCTTCTTCAGCTTTAATAGGTTCTACTACTTTTACTTCAATGGGAGGATGATATTTAAACCACTTCTCCTTAGGGAGATCAACATGAGTAGCAAATGATTCACAAAAAGAAGGTACTATCTCAGAGTCAAGTCCATATTTAGTGCTAAATTCACGAAAAGCATCGGTATCCATGAAAGATTTAACATAATCAAACTTAAGGTTTATACCTGACTCATTACCTTCGTCGAGTTCCCAATCTTCAGAGTTGCATTTAATTTTTTCCAATAAATCCCATTTGAATTCAATAGTATTCTTCATAAAAGAACCAGTACAAGAAGTATCGAGCATGGATTTGTCATTATGAGAAAGCCAAGCATAAAAATTCTGAATAATAATTTCTCTTGAGAGCTCATTATTGGGGCATGAATATAACATTGACTTAAGCCTCCCCCAAGCTTGAGCGATACTTTCTCCTTCACGAGGCCAAAAATTATATATATAATTCCGATCATGATGAACCAGATGCATAGGATAAAACTTCTGATGAAATTCCAATTTCAATCGGTTGTAGTTCCAAGATCCAATATCATCACATAGCCTATACCATGTCAATGCCTTTCCCTTCAAAGATAAAGGGAAGACCTTCTTCTTGACATCATCCTCGGGAAACCTGCAAGCTTAAATAATCCACAAACTTCATCCACATAGATTAGATGCATATCAGGATGTAATGTTCCATCTCCTGCATAAGGATTAGCTAGCAGTTTCTCTATCATACCCGAAGGAATTTCATAATAAATATTTTCAGTAGGTGCAGTAGGTTGAGGAGCAACTCTTTGCTCTTTTGGTCGAGGTGAAGATACCCCGAACAAGCCCCTCAAAGGATTATTTTCCATAGTAACAAGTGACAGTAAATTTTAGCACACTATATAAATATTTCCTTACCAAAGGCGCTTCACTCCCCGGCTAAGACGCCAGAAAAGAGTCTTGATGACCCACAAGTATAGGGGATTTATCATAGTCCTTTCGATAAGTAAGAGTGTCGAACCCAACGAGGAGCAGAAGGAAATGACAAGCGGTTTTCAGCAAGGTATTCTCTGCAAGCACTGAAATTATCGGTGACAGATAGTTTTGTGATAAGATAATTCGTAACGGGTAACAAGTAAAAAAAGTAACTAAGGTGCAGCAAGGTGGCCCAATCCTTTTTGTAGCAAAGGACAAGCCTGGACAAACTCTTATATAAAGCAAAGCGCTCCCGAGGACACATGGGAATTACTGTCAAGCTAGTTTTCATCATGCTCATATGATTCGCGTTCATTACTTTGATAATTTGATAAGTGGGTGGACCGGTGCTTGGGTTCTGCCCTTACTTGGACAAGCCTCCCACTTATGATTAACCCCTCTCGCAAGCATCTGCAACTACGAAAGAAGAATTAAGATAAATCTAACCATAGCATGAAACATATGGATCCAAATCAGCCCCTTACGAAGCAACGCATAAACTAGGGTTTAAGCTTCTATCAATCTAACAACCCATCATCTACTTATTACTTCCCAATGCCTTCCCCTAGGCCCAAACAATGGTGAAGTGTCATGTAGTCAACATTCACATAACACCACTAGAGGAAAGACAGCATACATCTCATCAAAATATCGAATGAATACCAAATTCACATGATTACTTATAGCAAGACTTCTCCCATGTCCTCAGGAACAAACGTAACTACTCACAAAGCATATTCATGTTCATAATCAGAGGGGTATTGAATAGCATTAAGGATCTAAACATATGATCTTCCACCAAATAAACCAACTAGCATCAACTACAAGGGGTAATCAACACTACTAGCAACCCACAGGTACCAATCTAAGGTTTTGAGACAAAGATCGGATACAAGAGATGAACTAGGGTTTGAGAGAAGATGGTGCTAGTGAAGATATTGATGGAGATTAACCCCCTCTCGATGAGAGGATCGTTGGTGATGACGATGGCTTCAATTTCCCCCTCCCGGAGGGAAGTTTCCCCGGCAGAACAGCTCCGCCGGAGCCCTAGATTGCTTCTGCCCAGGTGCTGCCTCGAGACGGCGGCACTTCGTCCCGAAAGATCTCTTCTGATTTTTTCCAGGTCAAAACACATCATATAGCAGAAGATGGGCACCGGAGGCCCGCCAGGGGGCGCACAAGCCACAGGGGCGCGCCCCCCAGGCTTGTGACCTCCTGGTGGGTCCCCTCTGGTATTTTCTTTGCCCAATATTTTTTATATATTCCAAAATAATTCTTCGTAAATTTTCAGGACTTTTGGAGTTGCGCAGAATAGGTCTCTCAGATTTGCTCCTTTCCCAGTCCAGAATTCTAGCTGCCGGCATTCTTCCCCTTCATGTAAACCTTGTAAAATTAGAGAGAAAAGGCATAAGTATTATACCATAATGTGTAATAGCAGCCCATAATGCAATAAATATCAATATAAAAGCATGATGCAAAATGGACGTATCAGTGGCCTTCATGGGATACAATCGGCGACTGCCTCCCATGTTCTACTTCTCCACGATGATGGCGGCGGGCAGGGACGTGCTGGCCGTCACCTTGTCGACATCCGCGTAGCCGCGTCACCTTGTCGACATCTACGGCGGCTTCTTTCTCTGCCTGCATGGCACGGCTACGCGTGCATCGATGGCGGATGGCGCAGTCGCAGGCACTGGAGGCGCTCTACGACACGACGGCATCGTGGGCAGTGATGATGCATGTGCCGCCGTGCTCCCCGACAAGTCGGCATGGAGCAACTTGGCACTCTTCCTCGAGCTGGATTGGAGCTGCCAGCTGCGGAACCACGCACTGGCTTAGGGCGGCAACTGGCTTCGTCATGCTAGGCGAGGTAGGTGGAGCAGCGAGCTGCCTCGCTCATAACTGCCGGGCTCAGCGAGCCACCCAGACGGCTTTTATGCCGGAGAACTGCTCTGCTTCCTGCTTGTCGGATGCCATTAGAAGAGTGGAGAAAATGGTGGAAGGAGGAGCTTGGCTGTCGTCCCGCTCGGATGTGTGGCCGGAGTGGGTTTCTCGCATTCCACGTGGGTTTAAATTTAGGTGTTTGAATGCGGAGAGGAGGCGGGTACAACCGAGAGTGTAGTAGACAGTGCCCTCGGCCGGCGTGGTGAGAGGTCCCGTCCACCCTGACCCCCTTGACCGTGCACATCTGGCTTTGAGCACAACATTATCCTTAACGGACCTTGACGGTGTATGTCACCTTGTGTCCAGATCTGAGATGCCACGTGTACCAGATGAATGACTCCGGGTTCGACCCCCGTGATGCTAGGTGCGAGCCGAGGAACACTGTTGGAGAGACCTCCGCATAATTTTCCTACATTGGTCATTTGATTCATAGGATAGAATGCTATAGGAATTTTTCCTATGAAATCATGTGTTCATTGGCAATCTAGCATCTACTCCAACTTTTTTTCCATTTCCTTTGTTTTTCCTGTGGCATGAAACACTGTGCTAATGATGTGGGATTCAAGTGGACATGCCACTCCAATCCTTTATTTTTCCTATTCCTGCGTTTTAAGAATCCTATGGATGAAACAAAAGAAACGGAGGGACTACTTGCTCTAAGGCTACTCATTGTGGGGAATATCATATACTAGTATCATGCATATGGTATTAGTGTATGATACTACCTTCATAGTGCACAGTATCATAGATGATCATATTTATTGCCATGCATGACACAAAGTAGCATAGCATTTAACATGATACTGTATCTACCTATGTTACTCTAACCCTCTCTCTTCTTTAATTCTCTCCCACATCAGCGTGTTTGCTATTCCCAATGCATGCAATTTCTACGGCACGCTATTGGGATTTGAAGAGGTCTTCTAATTAATAACATGTTTTTAGTTGAGAAAATAATGATGTGATTGGCTTCATCCGCGATTGAATTTTTTTCCTAGCCCAATCTCTACGCGCCTAAGTTGCGGTGCACCTAAACGGAGGGAGTACTAAAAGGTGAGTAGGTGACCTTGCGCTTGGCTCTTCGCCTCTCCGGAAGTCGAACAATGATGATGGTAATACAGTATATACTTCTGGTAATCTGACACCGAATGAACTAATGCACGTCCACCGCTTGTATAAAGTCCATTATTGTAAGCAAAAGCTTCTCCTCGTGCTGCGAGCCACCGCGTGCGCGTGGGCGAGGGAAAGGACATAGTAAGCAAGCTTCTCATCGTTCTGTGAGTTGACGGGACACATCAAAGTTATTTAGTACTCTCTCCAAAAAGGGCCGACCATGTCCATGGCTGCCATCCCATGCTCCGTCATTGAGTACGTGCATGATTCACGTGCCATCGAGGAGAAAAAATATTGCGTTCGTACCATCGAAGTGCACGACTCACTTACGCACTGCTTATCTCCATTTTCTTGCATGACACATGCACCTTGATGCTAGATGTCCCACGTGTTGGCAAAAGGATGAACAAAGCTCACGTCAAAAAAGAGTGGAAGAACATAGATTCCCGACGACCGGGAAGGAGTAAGGAACCTCGCGGTGGAGCGTCTGCACTCCTAATATTTTATATTATTTAGTGATATAAAATCAACCATCCACATTTAACCGAAAGAGTCCGAAACATGGCAGCCCAGTATAGTTACATCATACATGGCCCACCTCATGCATTCACCATATTCCTCGGCCTCCGTGTGACACATTGTTATAGTATACTATCCAGCAACCCATATCGCTTCTCGCTCCTTGTTGCGTGCACTTTGAGCATGTTGGCAACTTCACTGCTAGTTTGCTGGCTCATCTTGCAATTGACGCTGACACATTGCAGCACTCCTGAAAGGCCCAGAGATTAATTTGATAACAAGTACACAGAGGTTAATTTGACAGACATGACTTACTAGTAAGGTACATGTGCATTGCATGCATGAGATTTGGTAACCAAATTATGAATAAATACGACACTATAGCATGTAAGCTTTGAGTCATATATGCATGATGTAGATGTTCGTTTAATTCTTATAGTTCATCTCATTCAAAATCAATTAGTTTTATAAAAAAGTTAATGTATTTTAAGATTCATGGATATTGTGGATGGTAAAGCATAAACTAAAAACAAATAATGGCAATTCATTTAGAAAAAAATTGGGCAATTATGATATGGAAGATTCTAGAACAAAGGAGAAGTACCTGTGTTTTGAGGTTTGTGCATTATGCTTAAGTTCAACCATGGAGTCTTCTAGATTGTACATGTGGCAGAATCTGGTGGAATGTAGATGATATCCAATGACCAATAGTGCTCGGATTTGCCACCTCTAAACCGTCAGTTTGGCTTCATCCAACGACCAATTTCGAAGTTATTCGCACACTATATAGGGGTATAGATAAGTTGAGAGAAGTCATATAACTTTTTTTGGAAACATGTCATAAAGTAACGCGATAGACCTTCTTGAAGCCAATTAACATGTGTTCAAAAAACTAAAATTATCAAAAAGTAACATGATAGACCTTCGATAAACATGTGTTCAAAAAACAAAAAATGTCAAAAATTACAAAACAAGGACCTCGAGGTTAATCCAACTAATAGGACGGACCACTATATACATTTAAGCCAATTAAATGTTTACAGTGACCCATCCCATCAGTTAATTTAACATCAAGGACACTTCCCATCCGGTCACCCATCTGATGACTACTCCAGCCTCAGCACAGTTAACTTGGGAGTTTTGTTAGATGAGCTATCAGTAGGGAAGCTGGTCCTTGCTGATGTAGGATGTCTCTTCGCATCCTTTATGGCATACCCGGATGACCGCCTGTTGCCGGCCCAATGGCCAATGCCATGTCCCCCGCGAATGTAGAAGCTTCCCTCCCTCGTCTAGCTCCTTCCCGTGTTTTCCCCTCTTTTTTGCCGCCTGCCCACATATAGAACCGCCTCGCACCGGCCAATTCCTCTCCAAACACCTAGGGAGGCGGTTGAACCGAACAAGTCTAGACTTGTTTCTAGTTGATTCATTGATGTGGCATCGGAAGGGTGTGATAGCTGACTCTGACAAAATAATTGACTACAACATTGGCATACATGAGCATGGGGCCCACTTGTCAGTGTGCTAGATGGAGGAAGTAACACAATACAAAATGGAGCGCGCAAGGGTGTGAATCGATTGGCTCAAGTGTGATGACCACTGGAGCAATCCACTCAGATTGTACGTAAAAAAATTCATGCAAACACGGCCGGATTTCATACATTTACATAAAATAAGCGGTTTCCACGCGGAGTAGGTTTCTCGGATTCCACACGGGTTTAATGTAGGCGTTTGAATGCGGCGAGGAGGCTCGTTTAACCGGGCGTGCAGCGGGCGGCGCCCTTGGCCAGCGCGCCGCTTCAATGGCGGACGGAGTGAGAGGTCGCGTCCGCCCTGTGCCGCCTTGACCATGCACCTTAGTACATTAGTCGTTTGATTCATAGGATTGAATCATATAGGATTTTTTACTAGTATGGAATCACGCGTACTACTACAACATTTCATTGGAAATCTAGAATCCGCTCCAACTTTTTTTCACTTCCTTTGTTTCTCCTGTGGCATCAAACACTCAGTGCTAATACTGTGGGATTCAAGTGGACATGCCACTCAAATCCTTTATTTTTCCTGTTCCTGCATTTTAAGAATCCTAGTACTTGTTCTAAATGATGTGTGAATCAAAGAAAAGAAACGGAGGGAGTACTTGCTCTAAATGATGTGGAGTTTCATTCCTCTTGGTCAATGTGTAAATCTCTATATGTACAGTCTTTCACGGACGGAGGGAGTAGGTTCAGCACTTGAGCGTGAGCGTGTGTGTTGCGTCTTGTGCTCTATGCCGCATGGATGCGTGAGTGTTGCGTGCGTGCATGTGTACGTGTGAGTGTTGCATGCATGCATGAGGCTTCTACTCCCTCCCATTGGCATGTTCATATTTCAAGCTTCATTAAAATGTTGCATGCAAGAATTAAGAGAAAACTCACCGATGCATGTAAAAGTTCTGGACTTTTGTTCTTCACGCACGCACGCATGCATTCCAATTAATATGTTCGTAAACACAATTTTCTTGTGGAAAACAAGCCCATTATTGAGTAATTTTGGAAAAAAAAAATCTTCGGGCATTCATCATTTACTACTACCTTGGTTGATGATTTTTTATTGACTTGTATATAAACCGGAAGGAGGGAGTAGGTACTAGTACTAGTAGTACTCCTACATAATTGGCGTCGGGTGCCTTGGCCATTGGTTCTTGTTGTTGGATAGGATGAGAGTAGAGGCATAGGGATACTGTAGATAGGAAGTCTTGGCGATCCATTATTCCCCATCTCGGTCAGAGAGAACTATTCAACTAGTGTTCACAGTGAAGTGACAATACACGCTGCTACTGATGGTACACTTAATTAATAAGCTGAGTCAGCTTGTTGGTGTTACTAAATCAGCCTTACCCTGTACTACTATCATGTTTGCCAGTGGAGCATGCTTCCGCAAGAGGTTCGCTTCCGCAAATACGCCTACACACCTCTCTCTTCCATTAACTGACATATGGTCCCTCTTGAGGTAGACCCACATGTCATCGGCTTAACTATTTACACTCCAAAGGATGGAGGGCCACGAAGGGTAGTCCAGAATTATTAGGCCGGACGTAACTAAGGCCCTGCTTTTTCGCTTGGATCTGTTGGCATTGCGTTTACTCATTGGGTGAATTAACTTACCGAGAAAGAAGGGACTGCATGCAAGCGCGATGGTCAAGACAGCATGCAAGGAGGAGAGAGACGGGGCTGCATGCAACCATATTAATTAATATAGCAGCCAATGCATGCTCGATTTAAGGGGTCTTTCTCTCTTTCCATACCCAGCTGTGTACGCGGAATCAATTACTTTCTGTAACTACCCAGAGTTAATTTTGCCTTGGTCTTAGAGATTCTGTCGGTGGGTCTTTTAAACCCGGACGGAGGTAGTACTATACTCTCTCCAAAAAGGGCCGTCCATGTCCATGGCTAATACCTCCGTCCAGGTGTGTAAGTCATCTTACGTTGTGCACCGTGACCAAGGCGAAGGGAAAAAGGAGAGATTTTAATGCTAATTAATAGCATTGCATGCAATGAACTGACCACTGCATGTCGTGTTTGAAATTCTCAAGTCATTGAAGTCATACACGCCCCACATCTCTTATTGGTTGATTCCTTTATTTATGTCAAGAAACAAGAAACGAGGTGAAAGTTAATGCACCGCGTCTAAGTGTTTTGGGATTATTTGTTTTTCATAAGATGACTACACCTAGACGGAGGGAGTACCATCCCTTGCTCCGTCATTGAGTGCGTGCAAGATTCACGTTTCATTGAAGAAAATAATGTTGCGTACGTGCCATCGAATAGAATAAATTCATTTATAAATAACGCGCCACCGCGTCATGGTCAAACTTTGATTCGTTCACGCGTGGTTCCCGACCCACCACTAAGTGAACAACTACTACACTCGCCAAATTATCACGTGAGTTGCCTCTTCGTACAAAAATGAGCTCACCGTGTACCCGCACATGAGTATTAGGGAAAGAGGCAAAGAGTACCTGCGTCGGTGCCTGCACCTCTTCTCTTCATGCATGTATTCCTTTTTTTTGGGTGATTCGTGCATGTACTCCACCTATGTTCATGACCGTTGGTGATTCTCTCCTACTACTTACTCCATTTTCATGCATGACTGATGGACCTGGATGACAGATGTTCCACGTATCAGCAAAACGAAGAAGAACACTTTCCGACGACCGAGAAGGAGCAAGGAACCTCGCAGTGGAGCGCCTAGACTCTTAATATATTTTATATTCAGCAATATAAAATCAACCCAATCTTCTCCGCATCTAGTAGACCTCCGAAACACGGTAGCCCAGTGTAGTTACATCATACATGGCCCACCTCATGCTATCACCATATTTCTTGGCCTCCGTGCGACACCTAGCTCTAGTAATCCACCAGATCGTATCGCTTCTCGCTCCTCGTCTCTCTCAAAGTGCGGCAGGCTGGTGATTTTGCCGTCTATTAAGGTCGATTAACTCACACTCGCTCCCACATGTTAGCAACATGCCAAGAGCATTCTAAAATTTTTACTGTACTCTATTGTGATGCCAAGAAGAGGAAGCGCTTTGATCGACGGACCAAACGAGACAGGCGTGCCGTGCCGTGAGTGGGTCCAGATTCTCGTTTTGAACTTGTTTGGTGTAGTAGTAACACTTGGTTTTGCACCTTCATAGAATGATGCAAATCCCCGCTAAAAAGGTGCTTTGCTTTATGCTAATTCCATCAAGTGTTCTTGTTTTGTGCATTAAATTGTTAAGTGCCATGATTAAGATATAATTAACCAATGCATGTAAAACATTCTTGTTTATTGTAGTACTCCTCACGCATGCATGCGTTGCGATTAATACTACTCCCTTCATCCATATATATATAGGGCCTAATGTATTCTTCGAGGTTGCCTTTGACTATTGATAAGATTTTATATAATTTGAAAATTATATCATTCGAAGATCCTTTCACGTACGGAATTGACGGTATGCTTTGAGCAACTTGCATGTCCTATACTGTTGAACTGCTGCACGTCCACCACGAGGGTGAGGACGAGGGAGAGGGAGAGGGCATTGTAGTCAAAACCCTTTCCTTGTCCTGCGAGCCACCGCGCGCGTGGGCGAGGGAGAGGGCGTAGGCGTACGTAGGGGCTGTTTGGATTGTGACTATATTTGCATTAGGCCCTAGATGGACAGAGGGAGTACATGATACTAGCAAACACTCACCATCTAGTAGTTCATTTGTTGGTTTCGATTTTTGAATTGAGTAGTGAGTATACTTGATGATGTGCTGCTACCGTCCAATATTCGCGTGTGGTGGTTTCTAGAATAAAAAAAGGAGGTACTTACTGTGGGAAAGGTGAAGTGATGGTTGCTTCATCCGAGCAACTTATTACTCTGGGAATATTGGAGTACCACCAGATTCAATGAAGAGTGAAATGATGGTTGCTTCGTCCGAGCAACTTATTGTGGCTAAGGTGGGGCTCTGTGATTTGACTGCTCACTAGTCATTATTACTGCGGCGCAATGACAGGGGTGAATCTCCCCTGTAGTTGTGCACTCAATATTGGTGCATGGCAGGTGGAGCCAGATGAAGGATGTCCCACATGTCGGCGAAGTGAAGTTGAATGTTTTTTGGCATTGCTATCAATCTTTCAGGATTTGTTTATATGTACGCATAATTTTCCAGCATAATGAAATAGTACTGTAATGCTATGAAGGTTTAACTTTGGTTCCCACAAAAAAAAGAAGGCTTCAACTTAGGATTCATGTGTCCTCTTGCCTCAAGGTTGTCTCGTTACAACATTCCATCAAATACAAATGAAACAACCATGGTTGCTAATGCATCTCAATGATTCGCAAATCAGCGCCAATATTAACATCACAACTGAAGACAAACTTGTGAGAAGGTGTACAAATAAAGAAAATATATAATTGATCGATGCTGTTCGTAGGCATGGCTCCATTTCCTGGCCACGGTGTTCATTGGTTGGCAGCTAGTTTCAAGCAGCTCTGTAGCCAAGAAAGAGGTGTATGGAGCATATCACAATCCGATCATTTTGTGCAGTTCCACTAAAATCGAGCTGATCAACCCTGTTTGCAAAGATATTCAGTCAGTGTGATTACAATAATAGTGGAACTAGATGATGAAATATAAGACACACAAATAGAAGCCCATCACCTCTGCAATCTCTCTTTAAGACTAACTACTTGTTGGAAAAGATTAGGCTCGGAGTTGGATGAGGAGGATAGCAAAACCAATCTCCCTTTGTGCAGTCCCACTGAAATGTAGAAACGTTGTCTGTGTGACATTTTGGCGGAACTGCACAAAACACACTTAAGAAAAACATGATTTGTGCAGTTCACCAAAAGGTTGTAATAGCGACGAGGTGAAATGGATAGCCCTGTTAGCAAAAAGAGGTAGAAAGGAAACAATTACTGGCCAATAATAGTTTATGACACATACGCCGACTAAAAAGAAGCATATTCCTTGTCCTAAGGGAAGATAGAAACACGGTTGTTTATCTAAGATGGTGTGAGGACGAGATTGCAACATGGAAAGTACGTCGGCCGAGCTACGTTTTGGGCAAAGAACTAGGGAAGATCCACATGCAGGATTTTCCACATGCGGCAACGTGGGAAGATGGGCAGTGGAGCAAGGTCGGAGGAAGCTGCACCTGTGGGTCGTCGGGATGTAACTAGGAGGGCGCCGGTGACCGGGATCTGCCCACACCGCGGTAGAGAGCAAGTGGCGATGGCCCTACCGCGTCGGAGCTTGGTCGGAGAGAATGGCGGGTACTGCAGATCAGGACGTGCTGCCTCGACGCCGTCGAACGGAGAAACGATGCACATCCTCCCTTTCCGCCGGCGGACAGGATGCGGCCGGATCAGTGACCAACGGTGAGAGGGAGAGGCCACCACTTCCTTGTGTGAGATAGTGTGATGAGAGACAAACCCCGGCAGGCAGGCTCCATTGTATATAGTGGAGCGGATTTCTTTTTTCTCGATAACAATCGTTTTATATTCTGTACATGCCATTTTTTTAGGGAAGTATGTGCCATTGAGGAATATAACTTTATTTAAAACTAACACGACAAGTTGAACTTTGTTCCGTGTACGCGTGGTACACGACCCTCCTTCAAGTAAACAACTGCTACACGCGTCAAATTATCACGTGGGCTGCCTTTTTGTATAGAAATGAGCTCCACCGTGTACCCGCGCGGGTGTGGCCGGGAACGAGACATGAGTACATGTGTCGTGCGTGCACCTCTTCTCCACGTGCAGGTACGTACGTGGGTGTGTGTGAGAGAGATGGTTTGTGCGAAACAGAGGCAATGTGTCGATGATATCTCAAACAAAAAAAATGCAACATATGCAATGTGTGTGAAACAGAGGCCTGGATATATCATATATAGAGGGAGCGATCCATGAGAAGAGAGTGGAGGGATCATCGGCATGAGATATCGATAGAATCAAATGGAGGGATGAAGTGTGTGGGTGCGCGATCGATAAAGAGTGCCATCGAATTTGTGTTTGCCCATGTCAAAGATATAGGGCGGCTGGCCTACTGGAATGTGAGCGGGGAGAGGTGCAGTCTGTCTCTGTGGCATGGATACCTACCTACAGCATTTGCCTATCGGTGTGTGTGTGTGGGGAGGGGGGGCAGAGACTTAACTATAGAGAGATAGATCGACTGGTATATGTGTGGAGAAGGAGAGATACCTAGCTATGTATTGAGGGAGATCGATCATCATCCATCATATGTGTAGCAGAGGAATAAGGTTCAGAGAGAGACAAAGATAGAGTGTCGGAGGGTTGGTGGTGGAGTTGCTTCTCACAAATGGTGGGAGAGGCGTGCTAGACAAACGGAGGGTACGACAGCAATATCAATAAGAGAGGGGATGCGTGCCTGTCTGTGCACGTACGTGTGAGAGGCGGGTCGGGAGGCATGCAAGGATGATGAGGGGGGACGATATGGCTGTGGTAAGCGGACGTAACTACATAGGAAGATCAATCGTCGTGTGTCGGATAAATGGAGAGACATAACTAGTGAGGTACGTCGATCGGTGCGTGGGAAAAAGACTTATAGTCGACCTAGCTATATATAGGGACATCGGTAGGTATACATGCATGCATGTGTTAGAAGCAAATAAGGCCCGAAGAGACGGATAGAGAGAGAGGGATGCGGCTAGGAGGTGGTGCGAGAGGCCTACTATATTGAGGGGGGAGGAGTGTGCGAGTATGAGATCGATGAAAAGAGGGGCGGGAGTGTGCAAGTGCGTGGAACTATATTGGACAGAGGGGGCATGGACGGTGAGAAGAGAAGAGGGAAAGCGTGTGTTTCTGGTAGGCACACTTGGCTAGAGAGGTATATCGACCGGTGTGTGGCGGAAAGAAGGAGCCGGGGGGCCTACACACACCGTGGGTGAATGACCTAGAGAGAAATAACGAATGTGCGCAATGGAGAGAATGCCGAGGGAGGGTGAGAGGGGGGCAGGCATGTGCATGGACGAGAGAAAGTTAGCGCTAGCTACAAAGAGAAGAGGATTGTGTGGGTGTAAAAGACGAACAGAGATCATAATTCATTATAAAAGTGGATTCGGATATTTGAACAAGAGATCATAGTGTTTTAAACCGACACATGCATGAATATAATGCTGATACGCATGGTGTGGTTATGAACATGTTATACTACATATAATATGTATAACATTTATTTGAATTTGTGATAATGTGTGGCTTTTGCAGCTCAGGGCTAAATACTTGTTATAATGTAGCGGGCGGGGCAGTATACTTTGTGTGATAAACACAATGTACATATGAAACATGGTTTAGATTATGAAGATCTAGCTAGTACTTCAAATGTACTATTATTTGGAATCGACATCAAGTGTATTCAAAATTTTGAATTCGAGGTCATATAGTAGATATAGTTCATATCTAACTCTATAGTAATCATGTGGTGTGTTGTTAAGATAATGTACAAATGATGGTTTAACTTGGCAACAATCATGATTGTAAATCATGATTGTAGATTCTTATTCAAATAGAGAAACGAATTCAAATCTAGTTCGAATTGCAGCGGTAGTATATACATTTGGAATGCACTAAAATGTTCGTATGAGTAGGTTACATGCATTATACAGCTAGCGAAAAAATTTAATTGGACATAACATGGATTCATAGTTTTGAATAGCATTTGTACAGTAAAAGGGGACAAGACTCTCTCTTTGTGTGGTGCGAATAGTTTTATTTTTGTTTTTTCGTTGAGGGAAGTGCGAATTGATTTGGTACGTTCATTATTACATGTTAGGCTTGTCCCTTAATTTCAACTCATGCTTAGTTATCCCAAAAATTCAGACATCGCTTTGTCTCTTTGTGCTTCGAAAACTCGCTCCTTGCTATCCCGAAATTACAACGTGCGCGAAAACTCCCTCCAGCTGCCAAATCCTGACATGTGAAATACCCGATCTAACCCTGAGCCGAAAGGGCTGCTAGTTAAAATTGGTGGGGGTAATTTTGAAAACACCCTACATTTTGGACAAGCGCGTTCCTAAGTCATGGTCCCCCCCTCCCATCACCTCCTTTTCGCTATTCGAAAACCCAGGCTGCCATTACCTCTCTGCTCCAGCCACGAAACCCCACCCTCCTCTGTCCGCCACCCCACCGCTGCCTAGCCGGAGCCTCTTCCTCGACGGTGTCGTCCAGCACAACAGCTCGACGTCCCTCATCCACCGCCCCGGATGAGGATCTTTCTTCGATCTCGTCGTCCCGCTGGTTCAGCCGCCCCGTCCTCCACCTCCAAGGAGCTGCTCAGCCGATCACCTCATCTATCACAGCTGCTCCATACCCACAATGCCCCCTCAACCTGCTCCACTGGAACCGCATGATCCTCACCGACTCCTTGGACAAAGTCGAGGCCTACTCGGCGCCACCAAAGAGGTTGTACACTCATCGCATCGCACCTTCTCCTTAACTCGACCTCCCGGCGCCGCCGGTGCTTGATCCCGCTCCCCCATGGCGCGGCTACCTCGTAGTCGGCGCTGCCGGTGACATCTCCATGGCGGCTCTCCCCCATGAAGGAAAAACATAAAACATAGCAATAGGACATTTTCCTATGGTACTCTACCATTCAATTATTCATGCATTTGGTTCAAAGGAATGGAGCAACACATCCACCTGGACCTACTTTTCAAAATCCTATGCATGAAAACAAGACTAAGTGCATTAGTGGCAGAATAACATTGTACACATTTTCATGTGGTTTCACTTTAATTTGGCTATGTTTCTTTGCATTCCTCTGTTCTTCCAATTCATGTGAACCAAACACCCAAGTTGACCGAAATCTAGTGTTTACAAATGCTCTGTTTCCCACGTGCATTCCTATCCTATTCCGGTGTTTTTTCCTATCCCTGCATTTTTAGAATCCTGCAAGCCAAAGGTGCCCTCACAGAATTACTTCAGTTACAGATAGGTGTCGAAGAAAACTTTGTGTGGTTTTTCCTGCTCCTGCCATGACGTCGTCCACCTCACCTGAGCTGCTCCATCGACAAAAGCATCCACCCTACCAGACATCATGACTCCTGACCGTCTTTCGCTGCCTCAGATCTCCTTCCCTACTGCCGGCACCCACCGCAACTGCATCACCATCATTGACTCAACAGATGAACCTGAGGAGTACACGGGTCCGCAAGATAGGTCGCACTCTTTTGTTTCTGCTTATGTTATGCATTGCTTGATATTACCAGCTACTTTATCGTCCTGTTCACCTCTTAGACTCCAAGTCAGGTCCAAATTAATGTTCAATCTTGAGTTTTAAAATGCCCATGGGGCACATATCGAGGCAGCAAAATAGTATATTTATTTATTATTTGGTTCACCTAGGGTATGTCTATGTTGTTCATCTTGGGTGGGAAACAAACAATAAAGCAATCATCATCTGTCTTTTTATTAAATTAAAGCTATCATTGGTTTTGGATCTATCCACTAGTTGTTACCATCACTCTAGATTTCTGCATGCTCTCCTTACATAATCTCACTATATTTTTTTCATATGCATGTCAGATATTGTACACAGTCATGCTGAACATGTAGAGAAAAAGAGAAGAGTTTTGCGCGGCAATACAATGTCATGCAGACATCGCTCCATGATGGGTACAATGGAAAACCCTCCCCCTCCTCCAGATTGTAATCCAAAGGAATATATCTGTTCAGAGGCGGATTCAGACGGAGCTGACCACTCCTTTTTAACCCTCGAGGTGTTTGCTCTAACTTGGCATGATGATGTTGGTCATATCATGCATATGTTGCCTTGTAGTGCTTACTTTCGACATCATATATGCCATCTGTTTAGTTTAGACATGTTCTGTAATGCCACCTGTTTAGTTTCTATATCATTTATGTGAAGTATGCAATCTCATCTTTTTTAGCCAGCCATAATATATGTGAAATATGCAATGCCATCTTGTTTAGCTAGGCATCATATATTTGAATTATATCTTGCCATTCCTTTTCTTCATTACATTTCCATTTGTCGACAACATTTGTACATTCAACCACTCTTCTTGTGAATGAGCCATTTGAGTGGGTGACGAAAAAATCTGGAGTTAAAACAAGGTCTTCAGAGCAGACAGTGCTACCTGTCGAAGCAGATCTCTTGCTAGGTCCAGATAGCTCCTCAGAGATGGATTCAGAGACAGATGACCAATCCTATTCCCCCACCGAGGTGTATGCTCTAACTTGGCATGGTTACACTGCTCATATCATGCATATGGTGTCTTGCACTGCATAGTTTAGACATCATATACACAATATTCAACACCAAGTTCTTAGTTCAGACATCATATATGCGAATGCCATCTGCTTAGTATATAAATCACATATGTTAATTATATCATGCGATCCTAATTACTTAGATAACATGTATGTGCATTATGTCATGCGAACCTGTTTACTAAAGACATCATATAATTATCTCATGCCATCCTGTTTATTTAGTCATCATATCTTTGAATTATGTCATGCTATGTTATCCAGTTTAGATAGAAATCATATATGTGAAATTATGTTATGCTATCCTTTGTAGTTAAACAATATATATGTGAACTATTTCATGCCCTCTTTTTTGCCACACTATCTATTGCATCTATCTCTCATACAAGGTCCATACATTCAACTACTTTTCTTGTTTATCAGCCATTTGAATTGGAGGGGGTGATGGCAGTGTCTAGCGGAGTAAAAAACGGTCTTCAAATAAAATAGTGCTACCTCTTGGTGGAGATAGCACCCCGGTTGTACATGCACAAGAACCAACCCTACCACACATAACACAGACTCTTGCAGATGGTACCCCTATTCCAATGGACAAAGAACCAGCTTCACCTAATCTAACCCCTACCCCAGCAGATACTAATCCAGTTCCAGTTGACACAACACCATCTCCAACACAGAGCTCCCAAACAACAGCAGTTAGTAAGGCAACTCCAATGCCCAACGCGCCAGGACTACCACGGCGAACCCCAACTCCACCAGTTAGTACACCTATTCCTGTGGACGAAGCACAACTAGCCATTCGTAGTTTAGCATCTATGGCATTTGATGTTGTTAAATCCTATGTGCGTATCTTCCCATCATGGAAATATTATACTGAAGGTGAAGGAAAAAGCCAGTTGTAGGTGTTCGTCCATGAGTTATGTGTAAGTAATGTTATCCATGGCAATTACTTTGCTTTGTCCCATATTCTACCTCCATGCTGGTTATAATACAACAAATGTTCCCATTTTTCTCTATAGAGAAGGAACGATTTGGAAACTCAGGATGAGGTAACCTGTGCTAATACCTCTGCTATCTTCAAGAATGCTTTGTGGCAGTATCGGAATTACCTGAAGAAAACGTACTTCACTAGCAAGGAAACTCATCAAATTCCCTTACTTTCTCCTGAGACACATTTACGGGACGATGACTGGGAATGCCTTGTTCTGTACTGGTCCCGAGGCAAGAATGTGTTAAGGTCTATGAGATCATTTTTTATTTTGAAGTACTATATGCCCACGTCTTACTGTACTCTGTTCGTGTAGAACAAGTGCTTAAACCTGAAGAACAATTGTTCTCATTTAAGATTCCATTGCTATGGTGCATACTGCTTTGCTCTTGTATCACTGTATTTACTCACACAAACTTATTTTTAAATTGAAGGATCCAATCGAAACTCCAATGGCAGAATAGGTATGTTTAAACATGTTTCTTTAACTGGTTTGCTCTTGTAAATTGCTCTATTGATTTCAATTTCAATTGTGTATACAGTTGACTTCTCATATCATGCACATTAGTAGCATCACTACAGAGCTAATAGTGTGGTTGTACATGTATACCTGTGGTACCCATCTGAAATCTTGTTGTGCTGTGTAGTTTCCCACACTTGTATTCTTTCAATGCTGCTTTGTCTTGAACTGATATGATTTGAACCGTGTCTCTATTTTGATTTGGCAAGACAATGCAGTGACCACAGCCCATAGATATATGTTTGTTTGATGCTTTTATTATGTACTACTTCGCAATAGATGACTTGGTAGTTTAATCCTGTCCACCTTACTACTGAACTGGTTCACCGAAATGAGTTTCATATACTACATGCTAAACCTGTTATATGTCTGCTTGTTTCTTCTTTTAGAATGCCGACAGAATATTGGGGAAGAGTACCTTATTAAGCAATGGTAAAGGAAGTAATGCAGATAAGGTTCAGGATAGTGAGACATCCTTGTTGGTCTCCAACAAAGCTGATAAAACAGCTAAGGAAAACTATCTTGTAGATAGTGAGACAACCCCAAAGTCTTGTCTTGATGTAGTGTTCAAGTTACTAGCCACAAGAAGCCGAAGGACTGAGGAAGTCCCTGGAGAAATCAGATGCATACTTTCTGGTGCAACAACAAGCGTTGGAGGATTTTAGTGCCAGACAGGAGAAAGCTAATAAGCTTGCTAAGCTTATTGCCAGCATGGTGGATACCCAGGATAACATTTCTTGAGCTCTTCTGAAGTTGTTTCAGGTATGGACTTGTTTTGCTGCCGCGTTTATTTGCACTCGTGGCCAATTTAGACGTCCATTGTATGTAATATGCTGCTTTGTTCCCTATATTTGCACTGCTGGCGAACTTTGATGCCCAGTGGATTTAATTTGTGTAATAGCCGTAATAGCCTAGCGTAAGTTACTTGCTTATTTATTTCCTTATTGTCTTGTTTATTTGTTTGGTTGTAGTCACTGCTGTTCTTTTTTCGTGGTTTGCTAGTGGCCAGAATAAAATATTTTTTATAACTAGGCCACAATAACCATGGGCAACATACGGACCGTTGTAAGCATGGTCCCGCTACCTGCTGTAGTGACCATCAGCCGTAGGATCCATGGGCCTTCTACGGGCCGTAGAATCAATGGGCCGTACTATTCGTGGACCAACAACGAACCGCAGAGTGGGCTGTAAACGGGCTAGAGTGGAAATCGTTAGTTTATGGCCCGAGCATAACGGGCCGTTAATAGGCCGATATGTATATCGGGCTTAATTCCATCGATAGGCATAACGGGTCGTTAATGGGCCATATTTGATGACGCTATGAAAACAGCCCAACAGATTAACGGGCCACAAACGGGCCGACTGTAACCACAGGCTGAATTTGGACCACAAGCGGAACAGGCCAGTAATGGACCGTAAGTAATCGAATGCTGGAAATGAGCCCAAGAATAAATGGGCCCTTAGAAGGCCGAAAGATAACATGGGCTGGAAACGGCCCAATGGAATAATGGGCCGTTAATGGGTATAAAGCAGTACACTATTCATTTTGGGCCAGTTTCACTGCGGGCCTCTATTGGGCCCACAGTTACAAAGGGCCTTATATGGGCCGAAAGAAATTATGGGTCATTCATGGGCCAGAAGTTACAATGGGCTGGAATCATATTAGACGGCCCAGATGACGCTACTGGGCCTAATTTGTATAGGCCATAATGGGCCGTGAGTTAGCGGGCTGTAAATGGGCTATATGCGAACATGCCGTTAACAGGCTTTCTGTGGGCCGGGCCGCTACCTTTTGACCAAGTCAAATGGGCTGGCCTTTTGATGTGAATGGGCCAATGTTGGGCCGAGCCATGTGTCGACGTATCACAGGCGTGTCCCGTCCATTCGCTGGATCACATATGTCCCAACGCTGAGCTGACACGTGGATCCTCCCGCGAATTAGAATTTTACACGTGGAGAATCCGCATTGGTCTGGGCTGTTAATGGGTTATCGGATCTAAACTCGAACCCGATAGCTTAACGGCGACCCGTTATGGTGGATGCCACGTGTCGGTTACCCTTGACGAAAACACTTCCATGACGCGCCATTTATCGTCATGGAAGTGGACACTTCCGTGATGATAATTTTTGTATTGTCATGGAACACTTCTACAACAGCACATGTATGACTATCTTGATTCTGTCATAAAATCATCATGGATATACATGTATGACAGAAAATGTGACCTACTGTGGCAAACACGTATCATCACGAAAGTGGTTTTTTTTTGTAGTGTATCATCCCCCTATTGAAATAAAAATAGAAGAACCTACTAAGCTAAAGAAGAAATCATTACTTATAGTGTTAATCCAGTTATTCCTACTGCTTATGTTGAGAAACCCCCTTTTCCTTTAAGGATAAAAGAACATGCTAAGGTTTCAATTGTGGTTAACAAAAGTAATATTAGAGCACATAGACCCTTTGAGCAAATTAAAGTAGAACCTAATGTTGCTATGGTTAAAGATCTCTTGGTCGATAATATTGATGGGCATGCTATTTATTTCTGTGGTGAAGCTACTAGAATTGCTAAACCTGATGATAAAGATAAAAATAGACCTGTTGTTGGCATGCCTGTTGTTTTTGTTAAAATAGGAGATCATTGTTATCATGGTTTATGTGATTTGGGTGCTAGTGTGAGTGCTATCCCGTTTACCTTATATCCATAAATTATGAATGATATTGCACCTGCTGAGATAGAAGACATTGATGTTGCTATTAAGCTTGCTAATAGAGGTACTATTAAACCACTTGGGATTATTAGAGATGTTGAAGTCTTGTGTGGGAAATTAAATACCCTACTGATTTTCTAGTTCTTGGTTCCCCACAAGATAATTTTTGTCCCATTATATTTGGTAGACCTTTCCTGAATACAGTTAATGCTAAGATTGATTGCACTAAGGAAACTGCCAGTGTTAATTTTGGTGATGTGTCTCATGAGTTCAATTTCTCCAAATTTCGTAGACAACCTCGTGATAAAGAATTGTCTAGTGAAGATGAAATTATGGTCTTGCTTCTATTTCCGTGCCTCCTACTGATCCGTTAGAACAATATTTGCTAGACCACGAAAATGGTATGCATATGAAGGAAAGAAACAAAATAGATGAGATATCCTTCAAACAAATGCCTATTTTGAAACATAATTTGCCTGTTGAGACTCTTGGAGATCATCTTCCACCCAAGAGTGACCCCGTGTTCGAGCTTAAGCAATTGCCAGATACATTGAAATATGCTTACCTTGATGAAAATAAGATATATCTTGTTATTATTAGTGCTAACCTTTCAGAGCATGAAGAAAAGAGATTATTGAAAATTCTAAGATAGCAATGTGCCGCTATTGGATATACTCTTGATGATCTTAAGGGCATTAGTCCCACTCTATGTCAGCACAAGATTAATATGGAGCCTGATGGTAAGCCAATTGTTGATCACCAGCGATGATTAAATCCTAAGATGAAGGAAGTGGTAAGGAATGAAATACTGAAGCTTCTGGAAGCAGGTATAATCTATCCTATAGCTGATAGTAGATGGGTAAGTCCTATTCATTATGTTCCTAAGAAGGGAGGTATTACTGTTGTCCCTAATGATAAAAATGAACTTATCCCAGAAAGAATTATAACAGGTTATAGGATGGTAATTGATTTTAGAGAACTAAAAAAAGCTACTAGGAAAGATCATTACCCTCTACCATTTATTGATCAAATGCTAGAAAGGTTATCAAAACATATACACTTTTGTTTCCTAGATGGATACTCTGGTTTTTCCCAAATACCTATGTCACAAGAGGATCAAGAAAAAACTACTTTTACATGCCCTTCTGGTACTTTTACTTATAGACATATGCCTTTTGGTTTATGTAATGCACCTGCCACCTTTCAAAGATGTATGACTGCTATATTGTCTGACTTCTACGGAAAGATTGTTGAGGTTTTCATGGATGATTTTTCTATTTACGGAACTTCTTTTGATGATTGCATAAGCAACCTTGATCGAGTTTTGCAGAGATGTGAAGAAACTAATCTTGTCTTGAATTGGGAGAAGTTCCACTTTATGGTGAATGAAGGTATTGTCTTGGGGCATAGAATCTCCGAAAGAGGTATTGAAGTTGATAAAGCTAAAGTTGATGCGATTGAGAAAATGCCATGTCCTAAAGATATCAAAGGTATAAGAAGTTTCCTTGGTCATGCTGGTTTCTATAGGAGATTTATTAAAGACTTCTCCAAAATTTCTAGGCCTCTTACTAATCTCCTGTAAAAAGATGTTCCATTCATTTTTTATGATGATTGCGTAAAAGCCTTTAAAATACTTAAGAAAGCCTTAATCTATGCACCTATTGTTCAACCACCTGATTGGAACTTACCCTTTGAAATTATGTGTGATGCTAGTGATTATACTATTGGTGCTGTTCTTGGGCAAAGAGTTGATAAGAAATTAAATGTTATTCATTATGCTAGTAAAACCTTAGACAATGCTCAAAGAAATTATGCTACCACTGAGAAAGAACTCTTAGCAGTTGTGTTTGCATGTGATAAGTTTAGATCTTACTATGTTGATTCTAAAGTAGCTATGCACACTGATCATGCTGCTATTAAATACCTTATGGAAAAGAAAGATGCTAAACCTAGACTCATTAGGTGGGTTCTTTTGTTACAAGAACTTGATTTGCATATTACCGATAGGGAGCTGAGAATCCAGTAGCTGATAACTTTTCTAGGTTAGAAAATATTCTTGATGACCCACTACCTATTGATGATAGCTTTCCCGATGAACAATTAGCTGTTATAAATGCTTCTCGTAATACTCCTTGGTATGCAAACTATGCTAATTATATTGTTGCTAAATTTATACCACCTAGTTTCACATACCAACAAAAGAAAAAGTTTTTCTTTTATTTAAGACATTACTTTTGGGATGACACACATCTTTATAAAGGAGTTGATGGTATTATTAGATATTGTATACCCGAGCATGAACAGGAACAAATTCTACGGAAGTGTCACTCCGAGGCTTACGGAGGAGACCATGCGGGAGACAGAACTGCACACAAGGTATTACAATCTAGTTTCTATTGGCCTACTCTTTTCAAAGATGCACATAAGTTTGTTTTATCTTGCGATGAATGTCAAAGGATTGGTAATATTGGTAGACGTCAGGAAATGCCTATGAACTATTCACTTATTATTGAACCATTTGATGTTTGGGGATTTGATTATATGGGACCTTTTCCTTCCTCCAATGGGTTTACTCATATTTTAGTTGCTGTTGATTACGTTACTAAGTGGGCAGAAACTATTCCAACTAGTAGTGCTGATCACAATACTTCTATTAAAATGCTTAAAGAAGTTATTTTCCCTAGGTTTGGAGTCCCTGGATATTTAATGACAGATGGTGGTTCACACTTCATTCATGGTGCTTTTCATAAATTGCTTGCTAAATGTGATGTCAACCATAGAATTGTATCCCCTTATCACCCTCAATCTAGTGGTCAAGTTGAGTTGAGCAATAGAGAAATAAAATTAATTTTGCAAAAGACTGTCAACAGATCCAGGAAAAATTGGTCTAAGAAACTTGACGATGCACTGTGGGCTTATAGAACTGCTTATAAAAATGCTATGGGTATGTCTCCACATAAAATGGTTTATGGAAAAGCATGTCATTTGCCTCTTGAATTAGAACATAAAGCTTATTGGGTAATTAAAGAGCTCAACTATGATTTTAAACTTGCCGGTGAAAAGAGGTTATTTGATATTAGCTCACTTGATGAATGGAGAACCCAAGCCTATGAAAATGCTAAACTATTTAAAGAAAAGGTCAAAAGATGGCATGACAAAAGAATACAAAAGCAGGAATTTAATGTAGGTGACCAATTCTTGCTATACAATTCTCTTTTAAGATTTTTTGCAGGAAAACTTCTCTCCAAATGGGAAGGGCCTTACATTATCAAAGAAGTTAATCGGTCCGATGCTATCAAGATCATTAATGCCGAAGGCACCAACCCGAAGGTGGTGAATGGACAAAGAATCAAGCATTACATCTCAGGTACGCCGATAAATATTGAGACTAATATTATTCATTCCATAACACCGGAGGATTACATAAAGGAAACCTTTCAGATTGCTCTAGAACCCTAAAAAGGAATAGGTATGTGATACGGTAAGTAAACCGACTCCAAAACTTCCATAAAAGCAATTTTACTCCATTTTGGAATATTGAAAAAATTAGGAAAATAATAAGTAGTCCAGAAAGCGCACGAGCAGGCGACAAGCCTGGGGGGTGCGCCCTACCCCCCTGGGCACGCCTCCCGAGCTTGTGGTGCCCTCGTGCGCCATCACTACAAAAAAAGACACATCCGTGACATTTTGGGCTGAACAATTTTTTTTTCTATCATGCTTATGACACTTCTATGACGATAATTGTGACAAAAGCACATATCATCATAGATGTGGTGGGCTCCTACTTCTATGGCAAAAAATCATGATAGAAAATGGGCTTTTCGTCCTGGGCGAGCCGGGGACGCACCTGCATGACATTCTTTGGGCTGTCCATGACGGAAAAAATCATGGTAGAAGCGAGGGCGAGGAAAGTATCAGGGAGTTCCCGATTACGGTGGGTGGTCGGGGCCGAGCGATGCATGGAGGTTTGCCCATTTCTCTCGTACATGTACGCGTGTGTGTGCGTGGCGTTGGGCTCTAACTAAACCCAAGCGAGGCGTTCGCTTATTGAACCCGAGCGATTGCACTAGCTACATTACTGAACCCGAGCGATCAATCCCTTGGCTGTTAACTGAACCCGAGCGATTCCTTCACTATTGCTGCTAACTGAAGCCGATCAAACCTGCCTCTTGATGAACTGTGACCGTTGTTGGGGGTTGGATGAACAGGACCTCGTTGTAGTAGAGGCCGTTGCCGCTGGATGAATAGGACCCCGATCGAGGAGGCCGCCACACACCCGAGCCGGTTGGGGGTGGATGAACAGGACCCCGTGGAGGACTGGTTGAACAGTAGCCGGTGGAGGCTAGATGAACAGTAGCCCATGGATGAACAGTAGCTGGTGGAGGCTGGAGGAAGTCGATGGTGGATGAACAGTAGTAGGTGGAGACTGGAGGAAGCCGGCGGCGGATGAACAGTAGCCCGTGGAGGCTGGAGCGAGGCAGTAGACGGTGGATGAATAGTAGCCCGTGGAATCCCGTTTTGCGGTACGCCACACCCCTCCCAATGAACAGGACCCCGTTTCGACCGTAGGTGCTCCAACACAAGTCCGTTTCCTCTGTTTTGCAGTACGCCACACCCCTCCCGATCAACAGCACCCTGTTTTGACCGTAGGAGCTCGAACACAAGTCCGTTTCCTCTGTTCTGCGGTACGCCAGGCCTCGTTTCGGCTGTTTCGTCCAAGCCGGTTGGCTCCTGATGAACACGACGCACTCCGTTGCCTCCCGATGAACACGACGCAGTTTCTCCGTTCTGACCCAGCCGGTTGGCCGCCGATTAACAGGACGCCGTTGCTGCCGTCCGCTGCCTTTCCATGTACACGAGCCCTGTCCATACGTATGCATGAGTAGGCGTTCGAGAACCCGCCCGTATGTACGTACGTTGCCGTATTTTTTGGCATCTGGTTGTACGTACGTGTACACGGTTTAGACTGGACTGCATGAAATGCTACGTCAGGGGTTCTACTACTACATGTGCCTCTGCTTGCTCGGCCACGGGTCATCGTTGCAGAGACACCGATCGGCCAGTATGTACGTACACGTTGGCGACCAGCCAAACAACGCTACGTACGCTTTGACCGGGTGGGTCCCAGCAGTCAGGGAGGATAAGGAGGCACCTCTTTTTGTGCGAAGATATAGCTAGTGGGTCCCAGCTGTCAGCGGGAGGAATCTTTTTTGTGTGCGTAATATGGAGGCACTTCCTTGCGTCCGAAGATGTAGCTGGTGGGTCCAGCTCTCAGCGTCACCGCGTACAGCCATCTTCCGATGGCTGTCATTCGTTGACCACGCCACGCCGAGGGCACCAAGGTGGTGGACGACGGCGAGGCCTAGGAAGGGAATGACGCGGAGCCGGGGAAGACGCTGTAGTGGATGCCCACGCGGAGGGGAGTATGAGGGTTGACTGCTTCGGCTACGGTGTGAGGCTACCGTCGCAGGAGAATAACAGGAGGTGTGGGTGAGTAGAGGGATGGCATGGCCAGTGGTGGCAGCACAGCCAGCCACGGGAGGCAGTAGCAGGCGGTCCAGCCGGTCCTGGTTTTGGTGGCTGGAGCAAAAAGATCAGAGATTGAAGAAGTAGCACGGCCGTTGGATGTTAATCCAACGGTCAGTGCTGCTAGAATTGTTTGTTGACTAGGTTAACAAAGCCCTGCGTACGTGTCAACTTAGTAGGCCCACAAGTCAGCCTCCGAATCAGGTGGGTCCGAGCTAGCAGGGGGAGAAATCATTTTTCTTGCGCGTAATAAGGAGGCACTTCCTTCCGTGTGAAGATGTAGCTCGTGGGTCCCAGTTGTCATGGGGGGGGGACTTTTTTTTTCTCGTAATAAGAATGAACATCCTTGCATGCGAAGATTGTAGCTGGTGGGTCCAACTTGTGAGGTAGAGGAATCGTTTATTCTTGCATAATAAGGAGGCACTAGCTTGTGTGCGAAGATGTAGCTGGTGGTTCCCAGCTATCAGACTCTCCACGTACTCCATGTTGGCTTTCGTTGTTGACCACGCATCGTCGAGCGGACCACGGCGGTGGACGACGGCGAGGCCTAAGATGGGAACGATCTGGAGTAGTGCAACAAGGGGCACTGGAGTCCCTGGCGGAGGGGAGTACGAGGGACTGGTTCGGCTGCCGGGCGACACTGCCTTCGCCGGATAATAATAGAAGGTGTGGGTGAGTACAAGTATGACCTTGCCACCGTTGGGAGTAGGGTGGGGTGGCGAGGCCTGCGCTGCAGCACAGCCGGCCACGGGAGGCAGATGCAGGCGCTCGAGCCGACGATGGTTTTGGCGGCTGGAGCAAGAGCAACTAGATCTGAGATTGATGAAGCAGGATCACCGTTGGATGTCAGTCCAACGACTACATATGTCAGAATAATTTGTTGACTTTTTGTTTTAGACCATTAATTTTTTTTGTTCACTAAATGGACAACACCTTGCGCAGGCTTCGTCTAGTGGGCCAACAAAGTCAGCTTCGAAAGCTGTGGCGGAATGCAGCCCATTTATTTAGGTTTTACAGCCCATTTCATTTTGTTTGCCAATACATCTATTTCCTGGGCTTTGACTCAAAAAATAATCTATTTCCTGGGCTGGGTAAAAATAATAATAGCCAATTTACTATTTATGATAATTTACAACGCATTTGATTATTTATTCGAATACACCTATTTACTGGGCTAGGTGAAAAATAATATTGCGTACATGTAGCCCATTTATCATTTCTGATAATTTACAAGCCATTTGATTTTAGTAGAAATGGACCCATTTTCTGGGATGGGTGAAAAATCAATGATGGTCTGGACTGAGCATTTCGTATAAAAAATAATATTGAGATAGGAATATTATTAAAAAATTAAGTTGGGCTTGGTAATCTTATTATATAAAAAATGAACTGACCTGTGCATTTTATTAAAAGAAACATAGGCTAGGCTGTGGTTATTTTAGGATCTTGTGTACAACTATCGGCCCTGTTGCATTGCTGATGTTCAATGAAAAAGGCCTGTGTAGTACAGTACGACTTTACATGGCTACTCAGCCCACATTCAATGATGCTTGAAAAGGCCCAAACAAGGCTTCTGTACAACTTTTTGAAGTCTTTGAGCTCAATTAATAACTTAAGAAAAAAGTTAGAGCACAGTGGAACCTAATTAAAAGCGGTCACCAGCGAAGAAATAATTCAACGGTCCCACGTGTGTGTGTGTTTGTGTGTGTGTGTGTGTGTCTGTGTGTGTGTGAGAGAGAGAGAGACCCATCGATCGATGCTCGTAAATACATCTTTCAGCCATATGCATTGCTGATGCTTTTGTAAAAAATTATATAGTTGACACAATCATATAGAACATCATAGCACACTGAACTTGCAAACAAAAATTTCACGCAGGCGGCACAATCAGGGTGGAAGCAATGGATCGCTACGGGTAGGGCTATGTTGAAACCAACGAACTTGTACATAACCGTTCATCGTCTTTATCAATGAGGGGGAAATATATTGAATGTTGTGCAAAGAAAACAGACAGACAACACAATAAGTTCTGCTAGCACATTAAGTTGACGTACACCCCTTTCTAAAAAAAGTTCAGGTACAAAAATAGAACAAGTCACAATCAAATGTACTGGCACATCAGTGATTCACACCGATAGCTCGGATTTAACTAGTATCTGAGAAGATTCAGTTGTTACCTCAAATTAGAGCACATCCAGGCAGCCAGCCCTGCCTCTTCTCCCAAAGAAGCAGTGGCCTCTGCCGCGCGATGGAGTAGGCCATGTGCCATCCATTGTTCCGAGCAACACGGGGAAAGTCTGACGTTGACTCCTGTAATGGACGTCGTCGATGGACCCTGGCACCAGTGGCGGCGGCAGGACTTCGATTGATGGATTGACCACTTCTTCGACATGCACGAACACTTGATACATGTACATCCTTAACGTGGTTTGCGGCGGCCTTGGTGGCGATGAATAGTACAACCCCAGTTCCTACACTGGTATCTCAACACCAATCACCATCAGTATGGTGGACGGCTTCTTCATCCATGCCATAACCGTCAGAGCCCAGCTGTCTGGAGGAACAAACATACTTACGAGATCACCTCCTAGGTCGTTGATAAGCTCATTCATGGACTCACTGTTCCAAGCACGTCGAGGCATGCCGTGGAAGGTAAGCTTGGTTAAAAACTCAAGCTCAGAGGGCACCGAGCCCCATCCTAGGTGCCACTGATCAAAGCTCACCAGCACACCATCATAGAACAAACGCTGAGAAGATTCCAACACACGACTGCAGTCGAAAGTTGTCCGGAACCTGACGAAGAAATCAGCCGGTGGCAGACAGACTTCGACGAGCAAGTCACTTATTTGGATTCCGTTCGCAATGCCAAGAGCTTTGACAAGGTCGTCCGGCGAGACGGGAGGCCGGTCGCCATTGATCGTTACCATCAGCACTTTGCCGGCAAACTGGTTGTCAAGCGCCGCCATGCCACTATTGAGCGACAGCACGCAGCGCCCAAAGGCAGGACAGACCTCAGGATCTCCGGCTCGGAGATCCGCGTTGACCGGTGACATGATAGTGCGCTTGAGTACAGGGAGTACAGGAGGAGGATTTGGGGGAATTGGAGTAGGAATCGAGATTCCAGAGGTGGGGGTGGGGCGGGAGATTGGGGATGAAAAGGTAGCATGAATTTCGAACGCGCGCCAATATGCTCTCGGCGCGCAAGCGCACGAAAACACTGGTGGCGCCCCCATGTCGGCCTAAGAGTCATTTTTCTTTCTTTTTTTTGAGCGCCCGGCCTGCGAGTCGTAATTGACCTATTTGGCATCGCGTTACTACTCGGCCCATATTCAACGACACCTCAATTGCCCAAACAAGTGTACATCATCGAAAAGACACTGAGCTCAAATTATAACTTGAAAAAAGGATATACTCTGAACAATGGAGAATGGTGATGCCCTCATTTAGCCCACCAGCAGTTCGAAACAATAAACAATTTGAAACAATGATATATACAACATTCAAATACTGACTAGTGACTACTACTGACATAAATAGCAAGGCATGATAATTCATAAGAAGTCTTGCTACACTACCAAAACGCACCCATCTGCAGCGCTCAGACTCTCGTGATCCAGCTGAGAATGACATTCTAAATAGAAGCAACTATTACATAGTAAGAGTGACATAGACGAGGATGACCAAATGACAAGGAGTATGCATAACGAAAAAGAGAACTACCCATCCAGAACAAGCAGCCAAGACAACAAGTCATTCGAAGAGGGATGATCCAACACCATCAAAATTTGCAGCCCCACTTCAGCCACTAGTGCTTCGGAGACACCAGAACTCCACCCTTTTGACGCAACAGCCCAATTACCTATCAACCTGAAGGCTTGAACCACATCACTGCCTGTCGGACTTAAGACATCCAAGGATCAAAGTTAATCCAGATGCCTTTGTCATTCTCACCTTCTTTTGGCTGCAGGCTGTATCATTGACAATCAGGGGAGTCTGCTCTCGATGTCCTAGGGCTCGCCATGTAGACACAGTTTTCCCTAGCAAACAGAGCCTCTCTGCCATCAAGGTCCTTGCCAACGGTGATCTCCTGGTTAATTGGATAATTGAGTCCGAGAAACAGAGAGTGTGAACCAAGGCTGTTTACCCGCCTCCAACTCAAAAATCCTGAAGGCCCCGACAAGCTGGTATCCTGCTCATAGACGTAACAACCACTGTCCGGATACTCACTTATTTCACGGTGCTTGTACATAGTGGGTTTTTTGCAATATAACTTTTCTGGTTCATGTGTGCGAATGATCATCAGTCTTTTGCCGTCGTCTGATCGAGCGAGGAACCAGTTGTGCTTCCCTGTTTTTGGCAAAGGTGGTGTGATTACAAAGGGCAGTAACTGTAGGGACACCGCATCATATAAAAAAGGACAGGCATTGTTAATGTAAGATCAGCATTGTTCAGAGTATGAGTAGGATAATGCAAGAAACAGCATTGATCTATCCCAGTTGGAACCGAGAGGAAAATACAGGGAAATGTATACTGGGTTCGAAAATATAGAAGTGCCATGCATGGTTATACTCATGTTATCTCGCAATCAATTCTTCACAAGAAACTACCATGTCATGCATGTTACGTAATCATGTTCTGTCCTCACAAACAAATTCTTCAAGGAAACTAACAGACCATTGTTGTGTGGGCAAAATTCTTGTGAGGATATTATTCTAGCCATTGATTGCTGAAGGGCAAATATAGGTATGTACACATGGTAAGCATTACAGGATTTCACTACTTCCAAATATAGAGTTGTCCATATGCACATTTACTTCCCTAATATATGGTTAGATGAAACCAACAGTGTGAAGCATGTTTCTACATCATGAAAATGAGGAAACTAACATGGCTATTGATACACACTCATATTTAGTAGTATATAGTTTACTATAAAGTAAGGAGAATATCCATATCTTCCTAACCGTTTGATTATTCAACGGTACAAATTGGCTATAATGACATGGTCACAATCTCATGAATTAACTCATTCCAAATATAGCTAATTTACGGCATCTCTAATACATTGCCATAGTTCTACTCAAATTCTGCTCAAACAGGGATATGCCAATCATCCTAAAAAGTTCAAACAGTGTCATGGCATTATCATTAAAATCAGACGAAAACAACTTACACGCGCCGTCCCAGCAATACGTGGTGCCATCTGCTTTGTCGATCGCGTAGATGATGCCATTGTGTTCAATAGCATCACAGAAGTGTGTATCAGCTTTGACGATCCACTGTGAGGTGAGTCGTCTCCAGCTAAAGAAGGCACCGGCGGAAAGATAGGCGAGTCCGCAGTCGAACAAGGCAATTAGCTTGAAGTTTGCGTAATCCGCATATCATGTGGGCACTTGGCAGATTACAATCTTTTGCAAAACAAGGTCCGTCCAACTGACGTGGTAATCTAGATGACTTGGACCGCGACGGTAAAACCCTACATAATCCAACGGAGGAAGGATAATCTCATGGGAGGTGTGGAAGTTCACGAGCACCAACTTTTTCCCGTCTTCTCTGACGGCAGCCATCCAGTGGGAGTTCATGCCGATCGAGTACATACCTTCCAAGAAGTTTCGGGCGATGGTGGTTGGATCGAAGTCGAGGGGCATGATGTACGGCGACCCACTACATACCTGCAAAGAAGTTTCGGCTAATGGAGGTTGGATTGAAGTCGAGGGGCATCATGTATGCCTCCGTATCATGGTGAGAAAATCTCGCAAGACCAGATAGCAGCAAGCAGGGTGTCTTGAAAAGCTCAGGCCTCGCTTCGATGATGGCCGCGTGCATGTCCCTCGAGCATGCAACCAGCCGCACGACGCTCAACATATCCATACATGAACAACAAAGGTCGAGGATGTCACTGGGGTGATTGCTCCAATCGCATGTCATATGGATGCTGTGCGGTTCGCGTTCGGCCATGGTGGATTTTGGAAGGTGGGGTTTTTGGGGGCTTGATTTACGGGGGAGAAGGCTCTCGGTGCTGGAGCGGCTAGTGAGTGAATAGTGGTACTGGGGGAGGCGAGCGAGGCGAGGGTACGCGGGGGCACAGTGAGATGATGAAGAGTGACCTCAGGATCTCCGGCGAGACGGAGATGGAGATGGATTGGTGCTAGGGGAGAGTGAGACGAGGCGAGGCATGCTATACAGCGGCGGTGACAGTGACTGCACAGTGCACAAGGTGAGGCTGACTTTGGTAACCCGAACACACCGCCTGGACTAGTGTCACCTCGGGCGCAGGGTCTTGTCACTTCACTGTGAGGAACGGATGAATATTATCTTGACCATCAAGTGTACCACAGTTGTACTACTACTAGTAGTAACATACGGAGTAGTACTGTATAGCGAAAATAGGTCTCCCGTGCTAGCATGCCTCTGGGTTCGCTTCATCCTCTAGGTAGCATCCATATTGCGAGCAGAACCAAATTCTCGTGCATGCGGAAGCGCGAAGAAGGGCTTTTTCTTTTTTAAGGATAACCGCATATTCCTTAACCAGAAAAGGCTGTGTCTCGTAGGCACGCGCCTATATCAATCCAAACTAGCTACGCCACATTTTTTCTGTGCAAAGCGATGGTTATGTTTGTATATCTGTTCGTCCACCCAAGTGGGTTTTGCGTAGGTCCCACTTGTTAGGAGGGGTGCAGAAATAAAAAGGAATCATAAAATGTTCGCCATGGTGATTCAAAAGAGTGACCTCAACTAACCAGTGGCACATGTAGCAATAGAAAGATGGGCACGGACATGGACCACTCCTCAGTATGCTAGCCGCATAGCCTTTTTGTTTTACAGGTTGGTCTACCTAGATGTCTAGTCAACTGCCTGCATGCCACTTCTCCCATTTACTTCTCCATCGGGAACCGATTTTCCTTGGCTTCTTCACCTCTCCTTCATTTGCATTCAAACCCCACTGGGTTCACATCCTCATGGAGTAATTCTGAAGCCCCTTTAAATAATCATCTTCTTTAGCTAGACTAGCCATCTTAATCCTAATTCTCCAAACCATAGCCCTCCGATTCCAAATGGCGAAAGAGATCCCTATGCAGCTTTTTAGCGTCAAACATGTCCTCATTGAAGGCTTGTTGAGCATAGTTGCCACCGTCACTAACCACCAAAGGGTTGTTTAGGAGTGGATCAACAATGTATCCAACTCCCTCCAAAAGGTGGATATGAAGGTCATAGTTCTCGACGCAGAGTACACTGAGCGTGCCACTAGGAAGATCCAATGCGCCGCTGTCCTTCAGCTGTGCCTTGAAGATGAAGTTTTGGTGTATCACATCATACACGCCCCCTCCATACCAGGTGAGGTCCATGATTTCATGTCTTGGGAGGACATATACTTCTTTGGGGAAGCCATCGAAGGGGACAAAGAGAAGCCGGCGCCGTAGAACCTTGACTTGAAAAACATCGCTGACCTACAAACCAGAATTCCTGTAGACGATTGTGATAAAGAAACACCATCCCTATTTGACGTAGCAAATCCTGTGCTCGGAACAAATCTTGAGAAGGGTGACGAGATGCTGGGATTAAGGTCATCTAGATGGGAGAATTATCCCTTGACCTACGTGTCGGCGTTCTGGGAACGGGGGTACCCAGACTTGCCTGCCTGCGGCCCACGACGTGGCTCCATCAACGGCCTGGAATGGCCCGGTTTCAGCGACAACAACTCAAGACCCTCGCGAGGGGCCAAGCCTCGCGAGGCAGACAACACCAAGACCTCCACGAGGAGCGGCCTCCTCAGGCTAGCTCCCGAGGAGCGGCCTCCTCAGGCTGGCTCCCGAGGAGCGGAGATCTCTATGCAAGCCTCACCTCGTGAGGTCCGGATGATGTGAGCCATGACGACCAAGGCCAGGCGGGCGCCAGCGGGCGCAGTGTACCAGTTTCCTCTTTGGTGCTAAAGAGGCAAGCACAGGCGCGGAGTCCCGAGGAATTAGCCAAAGGTTTCCATTCCCGTGCAACAAGACCAAGACCGCCAGGATGGCAGGACGAAGGTCATCACCAAGCCCACCACAGCGTCATGACCAGAGGCTTTTGCAGGCTAATACTACTTTTATCAGGATAGCATGTACTAGTTGTCCCCCTTTGAATTTGGCCATTGTGGGATCCCTTCCCGCCTTTCATTTGGGAAGAGAACCAAGGCCACTATAAATAGGACTTAGCCACCACCGTAGAGGGGGACATGGGATCGGACAAGTTCAGATCGGGGGGACGGATCATCCAGATCACCCTCACTCCACCAGCTCACTCGAGCTCAAGAACACCTCTCCTCCTGAGGCTGTTCGCCACTGTACCAGTTCATCCTCAGCCCCTCGAGGCCAATCCACCACCAAGCAGGAGTAGGGTTTTACACCGCAAGGTGGCCCGAACCTGGGTAAACTGTTGTGTCTCTTTTCCTTACAATTCATCGAGCTAGGCTGTGAGATTGGCGAGTAGGCAGACTGGGGAGGACGAGTTCTTCGCACGCACCCCAGAGTTTGAACCTCTCAGGGGTTTGAGGAACCCAAAATCCGACATTTGGCACGCTAGGTAGGGGTGCGTCGGAGCCTCTCTTCCGCCGGTCGATCCACCATCGCTCCACCGCTTCCATGGCTGACGCTCGTCGAGCTCGTGCTGAGCGCCGGGCCGCCCTCGCTGCCCGCGTCGCTCAGACAGCGCCTGCGGGTGACACCTGCCCTCGCCGTCCCCCGTCTCCAGTGGCGAACGCCGCCACCGTCCCCGTGGGGCACGAGCAGCGAGCTTCGTCGCTGCACCCTTCCGTGCGGCGGGATGGGCGCACCGCCACCCCGTCGCTGACTCCGGCTGGTTCGTCATCTCATGCTCGTCGCGGGCCGGTGAACGCGCAGGCTGCGTTGCTCATGGCACGCGAGCTCCTGCGCTACCGCCCCGTCGATGACCTCTACGAAGACTGGCTGGACCGCATCGCCGAGCTTGTCAGCGCCGCCGGGGACTCTCCTGCACCGTCTCACTCGCTGCCTCACCCGCCGCCTGCTACGGGTGACGTAGCCCACGGAGCACCTACTCCACCTCCCCGTCAAGACGTCGCCCTCGAGCCAAGGCGCGAGGCCCTGCAGCACGACCCGCCGCGCAGGGCACCGGTGTGTGAAGAAGAAAGCTGCCAGGTAGTGCAGCAGCCGCAAGAAGATGTTCGTGCACTCCCAGCACCGCCACATCAAGACCGCGCGCCGCCTGCAGCGGTGGCGCACGAGCGCCAAGACCAGGATCCACCTCCATGGCGGGCCCCCGTGACCACAACGGGTTGCCGCGCATTCACTCCGGAGCTTCGCAGAGTCGTCTGGCCAGGGAAGTTCAAACCCGACCTGCCTCTGCACTACGACGCCGCCCCCGACCCTGCCGAGTTCCTGCAGCTCTACGAGCTGAGCATCGAGGCAGCGAACGGTGATGAGAAGGTTATGGCGAACTGGTTTCCCATGGCCCTCAAGGATGGTGCACGCTCGTGGCTCCTGAACCTGCCCACGGGATCGATCTCCTCCTGGGACGAAATGCGAGAGAGTTTCGTCGCCAACTTCCAGGGCACTCGCGACCGTCCACCGGCTGCGGGTGACCTGTGGTGCGTCAAGCAGCAGCCAGGAGAGACCTTGCAGAAGTACATCCAGCGCTTCAACAGCATCCGCCTCAAGATCCCCAAGGTGTCGGACGAGGCCATCATCTCGGCGTTCACTGATGGCGTCCGCGACGGCAAGATGAAGGAGGAGCTCGCCATACATTAGGACCTGTGCACAGCTCTAGAGATGTTCAACATGGCAACCAAGTGTGAGAGAGCTGAGGAAGGTCGCCTCTCTCTCCTGGAGCTCCCACGGGATGACCCAGAAGACAAGAAGGCCAAAGCCAAGGACGTGAAGCGCAAGGGACTGGTCGTGCTCGTGGCCGAACCAGAGATGAAGCACGGCCGTGACCACCCAGAGAAATCCAAGGGCAGCCGCCTGTTCTGCGTCTTCCACAAGGTGCACAGCCACAACACCAACAACTGCTAGGAGCTCAGGGCCATCCGCGACGGGCGCCTTGGTCGACGCCCCGAGCGCAGCGACCGAGGCTATGGCCGCAGAGGAGGCCGAGGTGGAGGACGCTGGGACGGCCGCGACCCCTGCCAAGAATGGCGCGATCAGCCTCGTGAGGACCGCTGGCAGGGCCAGCCTCGTGAGGGCCCTTGGAGAGACCAACCTCGTGAGGACCGTCCTCAGGGCAACACTGGCCTTACTCCGCTACCGCCACCACCAAGAAGGAATGATGACCACCACCAGGACGAGGGGGTTGGGGGCTTCCAGGAGCCTCGTGCCATCGCCTGCATCCTGGGCGGTGCTCAGGCCCCTGTCTCTCATCGCATCTTCAAGCAGTTTGCCCGTGAGGTGAACGCGGCCCTCCCCAAGCTCGAGGCAACGCCTCCGCTCAGGTGGTCCAAGTGCACCATCACCTTCAGCCCATCCGATCAGCTCAAGTGCGCGGCAGCTGCGGGCACTCTCCCGATGCTCTGCTCGCCTACCATCAGCAATGTGCTTGTCACCAAGACTCTCATCGATGGCGGTGCGGGACTCAATGTTCTCTCCATCGAGACATTCGACCGACTCCAGGTGCCCTATGACCAGCTGCAGCCTACCAAGCCTTTCTCAGGAGTGACCGACGGCTCCACCACCCCGATAGGTCAGATCCGCCTCCCTGTCACCTTCGGCAAGCACGACAACTACCGCACCGAGCTCATCGACTTCGACATCGCCCACATTCGCCTTCCATACAATGCCATCCTTGGGTATCTGGCCCTGGCCAAGTTCATGGCGGTGACTCATCATGGTTACAATGTCCTCAAGATGCCAGGGAGCTGCGGCGTCATCACGGTCGCCTGCGAGGAGAAGGACGCGGTGTGCTCTCTCGAGCGCGCCTACCAGGCTGCGGCGGTCGAGAACCCAGACGATGAAAGCGCCGTCTACCCTCCTGAGGCTGTCCCCAAGAAGAAGAAACAGCTGCTCCACCAAGGACCTCAGGAGAGCGGGTGTCCAGCGGCACCACCTCAGGCCCTGCGCCCACTGACGGGGCGCCTCCCCCTCTCACATAGGAAGGCGCGCCCGGCGCCCCTCTCAGGATTGGCTCGGGGGCTCTCCTCTAGAGGGCCTCTGACCTGGCCAACGTCACGAGGGAGGCGCTCGGGAACCATGTGGAGGCGTGCTTCAGCGCGCGCTTCCGCCAGGAGGGTACAAGGTGTGAGGTGCCGGGCGCTCAGGAGTTCATCACCAAGGCAATCGAGGAGCTTCCGGAGGCAAGAGCTATGCGAGGCGACCATCACCCACCACCCAGTGCGGCTCCTTGTCCCGGCGAGGACAGCAAGCTGCGTGTCTGTGTCAACATCCCAGGGCTCAACAGGGCCGCGTCTCAGGAGCGCTTCTGGCCGTCCCGCGCTGGCCGGTGCGAGGGTCCCCCTCACAGCTATGTTCACATGCCTTTGGGCTTGCCAAGCGCGGCTGCCGCACTCCAGCACCACATGCGGGGCGTCCTGGCGGCTCAAGAGGCCAGAAGCCAGATGATCCTATCAGAGGAGGAGATGGATCCTCGCGAGCCTCCCGGGCCCCCAGAGCCTCCCGAGGCTCAGGGCCTGGGCGGCTCATGAGGAGCGACTTCTGCGGCACGCGTCTTCAGCTACTCCAACATCTCTTCAGCAACAGTGCCAGGTGACATTATCTGGTTTGTTCAGTTGGGGGCACCCCTCGGGCTGCATTATCCCCAAGCCGCGTGGGTCCGTCCCTGTGGCATGTATTGTTTTGCATCTATCGGAACTAGCCCTACCTTACCTATGGGTTGATTTATGTTATCACCTGCTTGCCTGGTGTTCTATCACCTCCGCGGCCTCCCGCATTGCTGACCAGCCTCTTGCTCTTCCTGCAACGGGGGCTACACATGCTGGCACGGCGCTTGTGCTCGGGCCCGTCCCTGCAACACTGACAAATCTGAGAGATTGAGCTCTGGCTCGCGGCCTGCCCCGCGCATGTCACCTCACCAGATCCTCAGTGCCTTCATCTTCTTGCGGAAAGATCAGCGGCAGGACAACAAGCATGATTATGAGTTATACTCTTCTCTCGGACTAACCCGTAGGAATCCATGGAGTTTAGCCATGGGTGGCCCCGCCGGCCGTCCCTTTTTCACGCAATTTGCTTGCACGTTAAAGGGGTGGTCCTGAGCATCGCGCCTCAGGAGCTCTTACTGACTCTCTAGCCCTCACCCCCTGGCCTTGACCACGAGATCGCGACCTGGCATACCAGCGGCGGCTGAGCCTCGCTCGAGGGTCGGGACCCGAGGACGTAGAGCACCTAGATGAGTGGGGAGAAGGGGAGGTCGGCGTGATCCCTACCTGGAAGCATCACTGCCAAGGCACAATCAGGCACTGCGCAAAGGAATCACTTCAGGCCTACTAAGATAAGTCACCGATGCATATCAGAGTGAACCTCATCGTCCGGTATTTTGATGCTCGGAATCTCGCTTTGGCAATGCCGCTTCCCTTTTGGGCCTCCAGGGAGCTACTTGCACGCCAAAGGGGACCTCTTGAGCATCGCGCCTCAGGAGCTCTTACCGGACCTCGGGCCGCTCACCTCCTGGCCTTGACCACGGCATCACGACCTTGCATACCAGCGACGGCTGAAGCCTGCCTGGGGACTGGGACCTGCCGGCATAGAGCACTAAGTTACCGCAAGAACGAAAAGGGGGAACCATGCCAAAGCAAGATGCGTGGCTGCAACATCATACTAGGAATAATAAACACTGGAGCAAAAGCATTACAATTTTTTACATACCCCCACGGGGTTTGTCACAATTCCGCACAGGGAAACAAAAGAAGGAAACGTCAAGGGACCCCAGCTGCTGGGCATCACCGACGACGCCGAGCGGACGCCGCTGCCGCGCTCCGGGCACGGCGAGAGCTCGGCGGCACGTAGCTGTCGTCACTGGACTCCGGAGAATCGCTGGGCTCAGGAGAGTCGCTGGATTCCCAGGAGTTGTCGCTGCTACTGGAGGAGCTGCTGGGGGCGGGCTCGACATCCGTAGCCTCGCCACACGGACTGCTTCCCCCGGGGCAGCACTCCAGATGCTGGCCCTCCTCATCGAAGACCTTGAAGAACAACGTAGAGGCGCCATCGTACTCAAAGTGGATGGCGAGGGCCCCCTCTGGATGGCAGGCGCGGGCGACCTCGCCCTATCCTCGGGTCATGAAGATGTCGCCCGGGGGAACGACCTTGACCTCCGCCCTCGTGGCTAGGCTGCAGCACCTGGCGTGCTGCAGCCACAGCTCAAGCAGCCCCCTCGGCGGCATCTCCTCGGCAAAGAAACTCGGGAGCCGGATCCACGTGCGCGGCGGCATTGCCGCCCACACCACGAACTCGCGCGAGGTCCCCTCACCATGGGTTCGCCGGCCTGCTGGCCGCGCGGCCTCGGTCAGTCCGCTGAGACCCCGGGCCGCGCGGCGCTGGGCATTGCCGCCCTGTCCTGATCCTTGCGCGCGGGCATACAGAGTAAGCGGGAAGCCAGGCGGAGGCCGCTCGTACCAAGGCCGTGTCACCTCTTGCCCTTCGCCGGCGTCATAAGGGCGGCCGAGCCTCTTCTTCGGCGGAAGTGGCCCTGGCTCCTCCCGAGCGGTTTATCCCTTCTCCGCCGAAGAGAATCTCCTGGTCGGCGCCATGGATGTTGCTGCAAGATGGCAAGACAAAGAAGAAGAAGAAGAACGAGCGGGCAGCGAGAAGATGGAGATGAGTTAGGGGGGCTCTGCCCCTCCCCTCATTTATAGCCGGAGGGAGGCCAACCGCCAGCCTCCACGATCCCGCGCGATGATGGTTTTTCTCTGCATGCAGCAGTGTCTCGTCAAGTCGAACGGTTGCCGAGGCGGCATGGGGAAGCGGAGACGCCCACGTCCCATCAATCGCCATGCATCGACCAAGGCCGCAGGCGGTTAGGGCCCGCGGCGCTCCGCACTTGTCCCTTGGCTTCGCCTAGAAGCCAAGTTCGAGCGCGCCTTCGGCCTGGGGGCTACTGTCGGCGTTCTGGGAATGGGGGTACCCAGACTTGCTGCCTGCGGCCCACGGCGTGGCTCCATCGACGGCCTAGTACGGCCCGGCTTCAGCGACAACAACTCAAGACCCTCGCGAGGGGCCAAGCCTCGCGAGGTGGACGACACCAAGACCTCCACGAGGAGCGGCCTCCTCAGGCTGGCTCCCGAGGAGCGGAGATCTATATGCAAGCCTCACCTCATGAGGTCCGAATGATGTGAGCCATGACGACCAAGACTAGGCGGGCGCCAGTGGGCGCAGTGTACCAGTTTCCTCTTTGGTGCTAAAGAGGCAAGCACAGGCGCGGAGTCCCGAGGAATCAGCCAAAGGTTTCCATTCCCGTGCAACAAGACCAAGACCGCCAGGACAGCAGGACGGAGGTCATCACCGAGCCCACCACGGCGTCATGACCAGAGGCTTTTGCAGGCGAAGACTACTTTTGTCAGGATAGCATGTACTAGTTGTCCCCCTTTGAATTTGGCCGTTATGGGATCCCTTCCCGCCTTTCATTTGGGAAGAGGACCAAGGCCACTATAAATAGGACTTAGCCACCACCGTAGAGGGGGACATGGGATCGGACAAGTTCAGATCGGGGGGACGGATCATCCAGATCACCCTCACTCCACCAGCTCACTCGAGCTCAAGAACACCTCTCCTCCTGAGGCTGTTCGCCACTGTACCAGTTCATCCTCAGCCCCTCGAGGCCAATCCACCACCAAGCAGGAGTAGGGTTTTACACCGCAAGGTGGCCCGAACCTGGGTAAACTGTTGTGTCTCTTTTCCTTACAGTTCATCGAGCTAGGCTGTGAGATTGGCGAGTAGGCAGACTGGGGAGGATGAGTTCTTCGCACGCACCCCAGAGTTCGAACCTCTCAGGGGTTTGCGGAACCCAAAATCCGACACTACGAGCAGATAAAATATGCTGCCCTCGATGCCCGTGTGAGTTTCGAGATAGCTGCAAGGTCGAAAGAGCTTGTTGCGAAGCCGTCTCCCACAGAAAATGAGAAGAAGAAGAAGAAGAAGAAGAAGAAGAAGAAGAAGAAGAAAAAGAAGAAGAAGAAAGAAGAAGCTGCACCAGCAGCAGGGCATTATAGATGGATGAACTATTTCCTATCTTGTAAAAATTATATTTCCTCTCTGTGCACCTTGATATAGATGAACTATTTCGCTGGTGTGCATGTGTCTTTGGAACAAGTGTACTCTGTGTACATTGATATAGGTCCGCTTGACTATAATGAACTATTTATCTGCCTAGTTTTCTCTACTAGTACTACTCCTTGCAGCGAGCGGTATGCAATGCATGTGTGAGTAGAGATGACAGCTTGTCCATGGAAGTTGAACTACGGCGACCATCATGTTTCTACCACTGCCACACGCGATTCCCATGACACTGCTCCAACCGACGGCACCACGTCCCCCGACGTGCGCCTCACCCCTCTCGGCCCCACCACTCCTCTGCCTTTGTATGCATGACATGCGGGCCGGCTGAACTGCAGCGACCATCAAGTTTCTACCACAGCACACGCGATTCCCAAGACGTCGCTCGAACCCATGACACCACACGTCCCCCGACCCGCGCCTCACCCCTCTCGGTCTCACCGCCCCTCTGCTTTTATGAGAATGACATGTGGGCCAGCCGCATTTAGGGTCCACATGTCATTGACTCAAAGGCAGGTGCACTAAGCCGCTGAAGCTCGGTCTCATGGGCCCTGAGAGGGAAATGTAACTCCTGCGCCAGGCCTTGTGGTGCTCCCGCAGTACAAACTCATGCCGAACTCAGAATTTGTTTCTCACTACTACCAATGTGTTGGCCCGTGCGTTGCAATGGATCCAAAGTAGTAGAATAATACTTGTTCACAAACTTGAAATATAAACACTCTAATTTTGATATACAATTATGCTTCACTGAAGACATATTCCTCGGGCTGTTTTGATGAGGTGAGGGGCGGGTGTGGTTGGTTTCAAGATAATAATAGATTTTTAAAACATCGGAGCAGATTTTTTTCTAACATTTTGTAGTGTGGCACAGCATCGGTGCACCTAAGCGTCTGAAAAAAAAGTGGAGTGCACTCTAAAAATATTTACATGCTACCATTTAGTGGAGTGCACTCTAAACACATTATCTATTTATTTTTCTCTAGCCTTACCTAGCCATGCAACCAAGCCACATAAGTTAGTCATGCATGCAATCCATAAATTGCAATATACTCCAGCATGCAATGCCGCCACATCATTAGTTTATGCCTGTTAGTCATAGGTTGTTTTTTGCATTAGTCTTGATCCTTCACAATTTGGTAGAGGTATGATTAATCCAAATATTAATGTTCCATAAAACTAAACTCCAAATGTCTGCGGGAGCCGAGGCAGAGGACGTACGACGGGGGCGGTGAAGGCGTCTTTGTAAGAGGAGGAGAGCTCGAAGGATAATCTTGCACGTTTGCCACCACCTGCATATCGGCGCGGGACTCCTCGAGCGCCCACTCGAGCTCGCGCTCCTCCACGGAGCGGCGGAGTCACGGGATTTTCCTAAACCACGATGGGCACCATGCAGTACTCCTCATAGCCGGGGGCACGATGCTCGCGTCCCGACTCCTGGGGTACTGTCTAGAGCACGCGCTCAACCAACTTGTGAGCAGCGAGGATGCCATGCTCGTGGCCGTGTTGTTGGAGCACACGCTCATGCGCCTGAGCGGCAAGGATGCGATGTTCACGGGCGTGCTGCCTGAGCATGCGCTTGTCCACGTCGAGAGCGGCGCCGGTGCGATTTTTGTGGGCGGCGATGATGCGATACTCACGAGCATGCAGCTGGAGAACGCGCTCGTCCACATTGTGAGCGGCGAGGATGCGATGTTCGTGGGCGTGCTGCCGGAGCACGCGCTCGTCCACGTCGAGAGCGGCGATGATGCCATGTTCATGGGCGTGCTCTCGATGATGCGATGCTCATGGGCATGCTGCTGGAGAACGCGCTCGTCCACATTGTGAGCGGCGAGGACGCGATGCACCTCCTCGTGACCGACCAGGGCATGCTGCTGGAGGACAGCTACCCCTCATGGCCGACGAGGGCGAGCCGCTAGATCGCACTGTCCTCCGCATGGACAGTCAGCACGCGCTACTCACGGCCGTAGAGGGCGTGCTCCACCTCGACGATGTCGGAGACTCCGTCCTCTTCCCAGGCCGCGGCGCCGTCCACTTTGGCAATGGTTGCATGCTCCGGTGGGTGTTGTGTCCGTATGGGAGCTTCGAGCTACAGTACCAGTGGGCGTGGGGGGTGACCTTTTCGTGGTTTCACATGGTCTGTGGAGAAAAATAGAATCAGAAGTAGCACAATATGTTGGAACGTGTCGGAGGAAGGCTGGCAAGAGCAGTACAACAAACATCACATGTGCACCATATTTTGAGAAGGGTTTAATGTAATTTGTGTGAAATGGTTCTGTGTGGATGTACGAGTAGTACATCCATATCATTGACATTCATGCACGCAACAAACATTTGTGTGCACGATTTCACCCTATTGTCATATTCTGTTTGGGAGTGGATTTGATTTTTGTAATTGGAGCTCATTTTTGTAGTTGGTTTCAATTTAGACTTTGCATGTATTATTGCGAGAGATAGATATAGAGAGAATATTTGTGTGGCAAAGAGGGGGGGCGGGGGCAGCGATACCTAACAAGAGAGGGGCATATGCGTGTTCGAAAGACTGTGTGTGTCGTAGAGAGAGGAGTGTCCGAAAGGGAGAGAGAGGGTGTGTGCATGTGTGTGTGTTAGAGAGAGAGAGAGAAAGAGAGAGAGAGAGGTAGAGAATATTTGTGTGGCAAAGAGGGGGGGCGGGGGTAGCGATACCTAACGAGAGAGGGGCATATGCGTGTTCGAAAGACTGTGTGTGTCGTAGAGAGAGGAGTGTCCGAAAGGGAGAGAGAGGGTGTGTGCGTGTGCGTGTGTGTGTTAGAGAGAGAGAGAAAGAGAGAGAGAGAGGTGCGTGTAACATCGGGATCGACAAGGTTACGAGGTTGCGGATATGGGAGAGCGATAGTGTGTGTGCGATGAAGGGACACGCAGACAGCGTCTGTTTCTATGTGAGAGAGCTAGATAGACCTCGATAGCTTGGCTGGCTAGGGGTGGAAGGTTATGTGTGGTAGAAAGAGATAGTAGAGAGACAGATAAATGCTTGTTTGTTGCAAGGAGACCTAACTACATAGATGGGGGTAGCAAGAAGAAGAGAATGGCGGTGTGCCTTTTTGTCATGGGCTGGAAGAGAGACCAAGAGACGCATCGTGTGGAGAGGTGTGTGTGTTTCGAGAGAGAGAGAGAGAGAGGGAGGCGTGGACCTAAATAATGAGATGGGTGCTCATGTGTATGCTATAGGGAAGGAATTGTCTAGGTGGTAGTCTTATGGTGGCGACCCAATCTTTCAATGAGAGTGGGGATAAGTATCAATTTGGTGGATTTCGACGTTGACGATCCAGTTATATCGTACCCGGTGATACAGATCTACAATCGTTCCTAAACAAATCTTCGATGGACGATGATCTTATCGTATGCAAAAAATCAACCTGAATAACGAGACGGAGTTCCTCCAAGCAACCGAAGAACCGGCTAGAACTAAGATAATGCAATCGTAATTGCCAATATGAATTAATTAAGAATAATTGTGGGGTTGCTGGTACTGAACAAAAGGCGGTAGTCCTACACACACCCCGCAAATGCAAATTATAGCGAAGCAAAACAATGTGTACACTACAATGCGAGTTCTAACCTAGAAAAAGGGTAGTAGCCTTATTTATATCTATAGACTATATTAGTATATTTTTTATTTGTATGATTATTGTGGCACCCCGGCTCAACGAACCAGTTTACCAGTGTTTCCAACCCAGAGATCATGTCTTCTGGAAACACACAACAACTTGGAACAGAACATAGCTGAACTTTTATTGATAATAAAGAGTACAAGCTTACAAGACCCTCGAGGCCAGAGCACAACAAGTGTTATACAGTATGTACATTATTTATCAAACATGATGGGCCTCGGCATAACTTAGCGATACTACAGCGGAAAGCTAAAGCGTAGCGGAATATGGCAGCAACTCCATCCACAGGGACACTACTATGGACACATCCTAGGCATTATAACACGAACCTCCAACACCTGCGTCTTAGTCTTCTCCTGCATCTGGCATGATACGCCAGGTGAGTACTTTGAATGTACTCGCAAGCACATGACAACCAAATAATGCAACAAGTAATAGCATGGCAATAAACATGTTGAGTCTTAAATGATGAGATCACGGTCATCAACTTACTCATATCCGGGTTGCTTCACAACCCACGGAGTACTCCACCTCACTGAGTACTTCCGCACATAAGACAAGTTCTTTCATCAGTATAATTATTACGGTTGATCTCCTACAGAGGTCTGGACGGGCTGTCCAATTCCGTGGACACGGCTATTCGAATAGATTTAACACTCTGTAGAGGTTGTACACTTTACCCACACCACGGAACTCATGGCCTCGTACTCCCATTCGGGTGGACCAACAACGTTCCGACGAAACCTGTCTGACCCGTGACTCTTCCATCGTACCACCGGCCATCACACTCCTTCTTGGAGTCAAGCCCTGGGTGGCCCCGTGTCCTCAAGACACCTGCCACCGTCGTGGCCAAACTAACTGTCCCAAACGGGGACGCAGGCAAATAACTCAACTGGGCTCACAGAGTTATCGTCGTCTACCTGATCAGGGTAGCACGCACGCATAACCCTCCCTCTTTGGAGGTACCGGTGAAAGAGCACGCAGCCAGCCCAAGTAAAGGCCGTCCCATACCGGCAAATGTGGCTGCACGTTTTAACCCGGACAGGTGACTCTCGATCAACCAACTAAGTTTCGTTAAACATTCAGCAGGTTATCAACTCATGTGAACTTAGTTGGTCATCTTAGCCATCTATTAATTTACTTGGAATTACTTGGGGTTAAATTTAATATGCAAAATGCATATGAAAATGCAATGCTATGACATGCTTCAAAACATGGTTATCCTGGCTTGCCTTGGTCTGCTGAGTTGTTCAAAAACTCTGGTTCTTCAACTCCAAGGTTTTCACCTTCTGAAAATAATCAAAAACAGCAAAAAAAAATATCAAGCAACACTGTTTAATGTTCCAGAAATTCTGTGAGTAAAATAAAAATGTGAAACTTGGTGGAAAAATAGAGCATTGAGGTGTGGACCCAATGCAAAAAGAATCATTTGAATTGGACCTTTCTGTTAAAAGTTATTAACAGTCAAAGGTCTCTGTTAAATTAGTTTTGTTTAAAAAATCAAATAAAACAAACGGAGTAACTGGGCCGGCCCACGTCGACAATGCACTGGCCCAGGGCCACTTACCCCTTCGTTTCAAACGAAACAGAGGAGGAAGAGGAGGCCGAGGGGGAGGCGGCACTCCGGCGAGCAGCACCGGCGATCTGGTCGGCGGGAGGGGCTGGCGATGGGCGGGATGGAGGGAGCTCGGAGAGGCGGTTCGCCTCGTACCCGTGGCATGGCCGGGGATGCAGCGACGGCGTCGCCCCCTTCTTCTCCGGCGGCCGGCACTTTCGGGCGTCAGTGAACTCGTCTATTTCGGCGAGGATTGGCCACGGCGATGGGTCGGGGAGCCCCACGGGACCTCACTGAGCTCACTGGTGGTCGTGGTGGAGGCGGAGGTGGATCAGAGAGGGTAGGAGGAAGAGAGGGCGGGCGGCGGAGCTTCGGTCGAGCTCGAGGCCAGGGGCCTCTATGCTTCGATTGGGGCTGCCAGGAGGAGCTTGGGTGGAGGAGGAGAGGGGTGAGGAACTCTGGGAGGCCGGGGAGGGGCTTTTATAGGCGGGGGAGCCGAGCGGCGATCTCTCCCGAACAATGGCGATGCGGGCTATGGCGACGGCGCTCGTACGCCTCGCTGGCTGGACGCGAGTGGCGACGAGACCAGAGAGGGCAGAGGGAGCATTCAATGCGGAGAGGACGAGGCGGGGAGAAGAGGACGCGCCACACGTACAGTGTGGTCACGGGCCGAACATGGCGGCGGTGACGCGGCGGTCGGCGAGGGCCTCTTCGGCACAGGTGAGGTGACCTGAGGGGCTACGCGGCAGCCAGGGACCTAGTCGGCACGCGTGGACAAGCCATAGTGGCGAGTGAGCAGAGGGACGCGATGGCTCGGGCACGGGTGCTGCGCAGCGCGCGGCGACAGCCATGCCAGGCCCGTGCTCACCACGCCATCTTGCGCTCCACGGCCACGTTGCCCTGGCGACCTTGTCTGGCGTGTCGACCATGGTCCATTCACATCACCTGAGGCTCTGGTTTGGCTTGAAGTGGTCTGTGCTGAGAGGTTTCATCAACAACAGTTTCTGACAGAAACATGGAGGGGCTTCTGGAGCTTAGGAGAAGATGAGGGGGAGCCAATGAGCTTGTCTGGTGTGATTCTGGTTGAATGAACGATAAGCTGACCAAGTTTGAGCTCATTTGGTTGAAGTTTGAGGGTAGCTCATGTGAAATGCACAAAACTGGCCTGAATCTGCAAATGGAAGTACTGATCAAAAGATAATTCTTGGAGAGCTGAAAATTTGTGGAGAGTGCTCATTTGGTGTTGTCTCATTGTTGTAAAAATTTGGTAGCAATTGGACAAACCAAAAATGCACTTCCTTCACAATGGCTGGTTTTGGACAGAGAGGAAAATGGATTTTTAAGCAAAATATTTGAACATGACCATGGAATGTTTTTGAAGATTTGGTGGAGATATGGTCCAAGGGATTTTTAGGAATTAATTGAGAAGTTTAGGAGCATCAAAACTATAGGTTGCTTCACAACCTATGCCAATGCCCTAATTTCCCAATTAAAAGAAAAAAAGCTTTTGAAAATGATTTGAATGGAAATTTGAGTACTTGAGGTTCCTGGCAGAACATTTGCAAGATGATGAGGCTAGGAACCACTTGGCAAAGATTCAAAAATGACCAAGTCCATGTGAAAGAATTTGAAATCCATTCAAATTCAAATAAAGTCAAGTCAAATTTTGAAAAGAAAAAGTTGGCAAAAATCAGGGTGTCACAAACCTACCCCCCTTAGAATGAATCTCGTCCTCGAGATTCGGTTGCTCAGGGAACAAATAGGAATAGGCAGATCTTAGGAAGTCTTCTCTCTCCCAAGTAGCCTCTTCTTCCGTGTGGTGTTCCCACAGCACCTTATAGAACCTTATTGTCTTGCTTCTCATGATTCTCTCCATCACATCCAAGATCTTAACTGGCTTTTCCTCGTATGTCAGGTCCTTTGCCAATTCCAATTCACTCATGTCTGCTTGTTTAGCTGGGGGTGCAATGCATTTTCTTAGCTGTGAGATGTGAAACACATCATGCACCTCCGACAGTGCTGGTGGCAGCTCTAGCTGGTAAGCAACTCTCCCTTTCCTAGCAGTCACTAGGAAAGGACCAATATATCTCGGGGCTAACTTCCCTCGGGTTCCAAACCTTTTTACTCCCTTCATAGGAGTCACCCTTAGATAAGCATAATCTCCTGGTTCAAAGGTTACTTCCCGATGCTTCGGGTCGTAATAGCTCTTTTGGCGTGATTTGGCTGCTCGCAAGCGCTCTTTTATGTCCTTGACCTGTCTTTCTGCTTCGAGCATCAAGTCTGTCCCAAAGATACGACTGTCTCCTGTCTGAGACCAGTTCAGTGGTGTGCGGCACTTCCGTCCGTACAAAGCCTCGAAAGGCGACATCTTGAGACTGGCTTGGTAGCTGTTGTTGTAGGAGAATTCTGCGTATGGCAGACTATCCTCCCACTTGGGTCCATGAGAAAGTGCACATGACCGAAGCATATCTTCCAATATTTGATTTACTCGCTCGGTCTTTCCATCTGTTTGAGGATGATACGCTGTGCTGTGCTTCAGCACAGTGCCCAAAGCTTGATGTAGCCGATACCAGAATGCTGAGGTAAAGAGGGAACCTCTATCTGAAGTGATAGTCTTAGGTACCCCATGCAGACTTACGATCCGGGACATATATAGCTGTGCCAGCTGTTTGGCCGTGTAAGTGGTCTTCACGGGGATGAAGTGAGCCACTTTTGTAAGTGTGTCCACTATGACCCAGATTGCGTCATTACCTTTTGCGGACTTAGGTAGTCCCACGATAAAATCCATGCATATATCGTCCCATTTCCATTGGGGTACTGGTAACGGTTGCAGCAGTCCGGCTGGTTTTTGGTGTTCTGCCTTTACTTTGTTGCAAACATCGCAACATGCGACATAATATGCAATGTCGTTCTTCATTCCAGGCCACCAAAATGTCTCCTTTAAGTCTTGGTACATCTTAGTACCACCTGGATGAATTGAGTAGGCAGATTCATGTGCTTCCTTAAGTATCTGCTGCCTCAAGTTACTTCGGTCGGGCACACAAATTTGATTCTTGAACCATACGGTTCCTTGTTCATCCTCCCGGAAGGACTTGTCCTTCCCTTTCTGAATCAATCCTTTAATTTCTCGGATTCCTTCATCCGTCTTTTGGGCTTCTTGGATTTCCTCCATCAAGGTTGGCTTAATCTCCAACGTGTTTGGAGTCATAGGACCACATAGTATCAAGTTAAGTTTAGCAAACTCTTCGCGTAAACTTTGGTTCATACCCTCCACTAGAGCATTTACGACAGCTTGCTTTCTGCTCAAGGCGTCTGCAACTACGTTCGCCTTGCCTGGATGATAGTTGATACCAACATCATAATCTTTGACAAGCTCAAGCCATCTGCGTTGCCTGAGGTTCAGGTCGGGTTGCGTGAAGATATACTTAAGACTCTTGTGGTCTGTATATACCTCACACCTTTGACCAATCAAATAGTGTCTCCAGATTTTCAAGGCATGCACTACTGCGGCTAGCTCCAGGTCATGAGTGGGATAATTTTCCTCATGAGGTCGTAGTTGTCGTGATGCATAAGCCACAACCTTTCCATCTTGCATAAGTACACATCCAATCCCACGTCTGGACGCATCGCAGTAAATGTCAAAACTCTTATAAATATCAGGGAGGACTAGAACAGGGGCTGTTGTCAGCCTTGTCTTCAATTCCTTGAAGCTGTCCTCACACTCAGTGGTCCAGATAAACTTCTGGTTCTTCTTTAATAGCTCTGTCATAGGCTTGGCTATTTTTGAGAAGCCTTCAATGAAGCGGCGGTAGTATCCCGCCAATCCAAGGAAACTACGGATTTCTGTCACCGTAGCTGGTGTCTTCCAATTTAAGACAGCCGTAACCTTGCCAGGGTCAACGGTTATACCATTTTCCGACAAGATGTGCCCAAGAAATCCCACCTCCTTGAGCCAAAATTCGCACTTGCTGAATTTGGCGTATAATTGATGGATTCTCAATCTTTCCAGAACAGCTCGAAGGTGTTGCTTATGCTCCTCTTCATCCTTAGAGTATATGAGTATATCGTCAATGAACACTACCATGAACTTATCCAGGAAGTCCATGAAAACTTTGTTCATCATGTTCATAAAGTATGCGGGAGCATTTGTCAGCCCGAACGCCATGACTGTGAATTCATACAGTCCATAGCGAGTAGTAAATGCTGTTTTGGGGATATCTTCTTTGCGGATCTTCAATTGGTGATATCCCGTCCGAAGATCAATCTTTGAAAATACCCGGGCTCCACTTAATTGATCAAATAGATCATCAATTCGCGGCAGCGGGTACTTATTCTTGATAGTTACCTCATTGAGCTGTCGATAGTCTACGCACATCCGTAGACTCCCATCTTTCTTCTTCACAAACAGTACTGGTGATCCCCATGGTGAAATGCTGGGACGAATGTATCCCTTCTGAAGCAACTCGTCCAGCTGCTTTTTCAACTCGGCTAGCTCCAGACCTGGCATTCGATAATACTTCTTGTATATGGGGGCTGTGCCAGGAACTATTTCAATGGCAAACTCCAGTTCTCTATCTGGCGGCATTCCTGGTAATTCCTCCGGAAACATGTCCGGAAATTCACATACCACCGGAATCAAGTTCATATCAGTGGCAGTGGTGTGATATGCTGAGCCGTTTCTAGTTATCATTCGACTGGCTAGGAATTGGATCATCTGTCCAGCGGGGTTTACCAACGTTACCGTTCTGGTGGCACAGTTAATGCACACCTGGTGCAGGGTTAACCAATCCATTCCCAGAATTATATCCAATCCTAGGGAATCGATAGCAACCAAGGTGGCTGGAAATTGTACTCCATGAATGGAGATTTCTAGGCCCCTATATACAATATTGGTTCTGAGCATGGAACCGGGGGATTGTATCACCATGATTTTGTCCAAAACCGATGGGGAAAGATTATGCGAGTTGGCAAAACTCCGAGAAATGAACGAATGGGAAGCCCCGGAATCAAACAAAATAAGTGCAGGTATGTCATTAACAGTAAACATACCAAGTACGATGTCGGGGGCTTCGCATACTTCCTCGGCCGAGATGTGATGGACGCATCCGTGATGGACATTGCGGCGTCCAAGGTGGTTAACCTGCGACTTGGGGTCTGTTGGCTGCTTTCTAGCATTGGCAGGACACTGTTTAGCATAGTGCCCGCTCTGTCCGCAGGTGAAGCAAGTATTGTTGCGGCGACAGTCTTCCGCAACAGGCTGCTTGCCGAGGGCTTTAGTCTGGGTGCCGAGCTTGTTGTTGTTACCGTTGTTGTTCCACGCAGGCTTGCTCTCTGTTGGGACAGGTTGCCAACTGCGCAACTTCTGAGCATATTGTTCCTTATTATCCTTCTTTGGCTCGAATTTTCTTTTATGCTCATTGTTTACAAGCTTGTGTTCACGTTCGGCGATGTAGGTCTTGTTCACCAGTGTCTGGAAATCAGCAAAATCCAACATACATAACTGGCACCGGAGGGCATGATTCAGTACCCCGAGGAAGCGGTCTATCTTCCTTTCCTCCGTATCCACATCGTGAGGTGAGTATCGAGCCAAGTTATTGAACTTGTTCAAGTATTCTGCCACAGTCATACTCCCTTGCGTGAGGGATAGAAATTCCTTCTGCTTGATCTTCATAATTCCCGTGGGGATATGGTATTTGCGGAACAATTCCTTGAATCGCTCCCAAGTGATTTCTTCTCCGGTTGGCCACGTTAGCTTAGTATTATCCCACCAGATTGCTGCGGGACCTTCAAGATAGTGGGTAACAAATGGAACCTTGTCCGCTTCATCGCAGCGGGCAATTTCCAGTTTCTTCTCCATTGTTCTAAGCCAGTCATCTGCCTCAATAGGATCAACGGCCTGGCCAAAGCTAGGGGGTTTGGTCCGCTGAAAATCTGTCAGCTTAGAGTGCACCCCGTTACCATTGTTTCGACCAACCACTGTCTGCATAGTTCTGAGGAACTCCATAAAGTCCTGGTTCCTCTTCTCTTCAAACATCCTCATGATTTGTTCAGTTGTAGGTGCTTGTGGTGGTGGAGGTGGTAAGTCTTCGGGCTCTTGCCCTGCCTGTCTGGTTGAGCGACGGACTGGGGTTCCATCACTGCCTTGACTGCCACTGCCTCTCTTCATCTAAATTTTGTTCCCAAAGCAAATACCGAATCGATGAGCAAGATCCATAAGGGTAAAATATAATTATGTGACACCCAAAAGAAATCATTAAGCAACGGCGAATAACAACATAATTATACAAGACATCCCAACATAATACATGGCAAGCTAGTAGTGGATAACATGATAAACTACTCAAACGGCAGTTGACAAATGCAACGATGCATGCATAATTACTCCAACTCTAGTCTAGTGGCGTCGATGGCACGGACACTGCTCTTCTGAAGAGTCATCATCAGACCCTGAGTCTGAGTCTGAGTCAGAACTGATGATGTGGGTTACTGGGTCAAAGGAAACACGACGACGCTGACGAGATGTCTCCCCTTCCACAGAAAAGGAAGCGCGTCGCCTCAGCATCGGCGGAGCAGGAGTGGCGAGGAGCGAGGCCCACTTAGCTGGGGTCTCATGTCGGCTATCAGACGATATGCCTGATGGCCCAGAGGAACTAGAAGGCACGCTAAACATATGTGGGGGTGGAACTGGTGGCGAATACACTGGTGGAACTACAGGATGGGGTGCGGGAGTCACTGCAGCAATTGCCTCCTGCACACGATTAAGCTCCACAGCCAAGGATATGATCATGCGGTAACTGGCGTGAATATACTGGGATAACACACCAGCGGCACGATCAACCTCCGGATCGGTGGGTGAGAAAATGACTCGCCCTGTCGTAGGGGACAGGGTGGGGTAATAGAAGAAACCTGGGTGTGTCTGCATCTGGACCTCGTGATAGCGCAAGTCGGTGATGACCTCCATGGCAGCAAACTGGATCGCCAACTCCAGAGTAGAAGCTACTCCACCCTTAGCAGAGCGAGAAGAGCTTCCAATATCCGAGGTCGCGGTCAAGTAGGCCACTGCATGGTACTCATCCACTGACTCCGCCAGCTGATCCCGATACACCTGGTACACCGGGTCTTCTCCGTAGGGATACAGCCGAAGCCAGACACAGCGTAGCAGAGCTGAGAAAGAGTGGGGCTCTGGCTCATAGGTGAAATGGAATGGAACCGGTGCCATCTACACTCACCATGAAAAGAGTTAGTAATATAAGGATGCACGATGCATGATATGCGCAAACAAATGCAACAAGCAATATGCACACTCAAGGTCCTATACTACTCGCAGTTCTAGCGCGTGTTACCTAGGGTGTCCTACAGTCATCATGGCTCTGATACCAAGCGCTGTGGCACCCCGGCTCAACGAACCGGTTTACCAGTGTTTCCAACCCAGAGATTATGTCTTCTGGAAACACACAACAACTTGGAACAGAACATAGCTGAACTTTTATTGATAATAAAGAGTACAAGCTTACAAGACCCTCGAGGCCAGAGCACAACAAGTGCTATACAGTATGTACATTATTTATCAAACATGATGGGCCTCGGCATAACTTAGCGATACTACAGCGGAAAGCTAAAGCGTAGCGGAATATGGCAGCAACTCCATCCACAGGGACACTGCTGTGGACACATCCTAGGCATTATAACACGAACCTCCAAGACCTGCGTCTTAGTCTTCTCCTGCATCTGGCATGATACGCCAGGTGAGTACTTTGCATGTACTCGCAAGCACATGACAACCAAATAATGCAGCAAGTAATAGCATGGCAATAAACATGTTGAGTCTTAAATGATGAGATCACGGTCATCAACTTACTCATATCCGGGTTGCTTCACAACCCACGGAGTACTCCACCTCACTGAGTACTTCCGCACATAAGACAAGTTCTTTCATCAGTATCATTATTACGGTTGATCTCCTACAGAGGTCTGGACGGGCTGTCCAATTCCGTGGACACGGCTATTCGAATAGATTTAACACTCTGCAGAGGTTGTACACTTTACCCACACCACGGAACTCATGGCCTCGTACTCCCATTCGGGTGGACCAACGACGTTCCGACGAAACCTGTCTGACCCGTGACTCTTCCATCGTACCACCGGCCATCACACTCCTTCTTGGAGTCAAGCCCTGGGTGGCCCCGTGTCCTCAAGACACCTGCCACCGTCGTGGCCAAACTAACTGTCCCAAACGGGGACGCCGGCAAATAACTCAACTGGGCTCACAGAGTTATCGTCGTCTACCTGATCAGGGTAGCACGCACGCATAACCCTCCCTCTTTGGAGGTACCGGTGAAAGAGCACGCAGCCAGCCCAAGTCAAGGCCATCCCATACCGGCAAATGTGGCTGCACGTTTTAACCCGGACAGGTGACTCTCGATCAACCAACTAAGTTTCATTAAACATTCAGCAGGTTTTCAACTCATGTGAACTTAGTTGGTCATCTTAGCCATCTATTAATTTACTTGGAATTACTTGGGGTTAAATTTAATATGCAAAATGCATATGAAAATGCAATGCTATGACATGCTTCAAAACATGGTTATCCTGGCTTGCCTTGGTCTGCTGAGTTGTTCAAAAACTCTGGTTCTTCAACTCCAAGGTTTTCACCTTCTGAAAATAATCAAAAACAGCAAAGAAAAATATCAAGCAACACTGTTTAATGTTCCAGAAATTCTGTGAGTAAAATAAAAATGTGAAACTTGGTGGAAAAATAGAGCATTGAGGTGTGGACCCAATGCAAAAAGAATCATTTGAATTGGACTTTTCTGTTAAAAGTTATTAACAGTCAAAGGTCTCTGTTAAATCAGTTTTGTTTAAAAAATCAAATAAAACAAACGGAGTAACTGGGCCGGCCCACGTCGACAATGCACTGGCCCAGGGCCACTTACCCCTTCGTTTCAAACGAAACAGAGGAGGAGGAGGAGGCCGAGGGGGAGGCGGCACTCCGGCAAGCAGCGCCGGCGATCTGGTCGGCGGGAGGGGCTGGCGATGGGCGGGATGGAGGGAGCTTGGAGAGGCGGTTCACCTCGTACCCGTGGCGTGGCCGGGGATGCAGCGACGGCGTCGCCCCCTTCTTCTCCGGCGGCCGGCACTTTCGGGCGTCAGCGAACTCGTCTATTCCGGCGAGGATTGGCCACGGCGATGGGTCGGGGAGCTCCACAGGACCTCACTGAGCTCACTGGTGGTCGTGGTGGAGGCGGAGGTGTATCAGAGAGGGTAGGAGGAAGAGAGGGCGGGCGGCAGAGCTCCGGTCGAGCTCGAGGCCAGGGGCCTCTATGCTTCGATTGGGGCTGCCAGGAGGAGCTTGGGTGGAGGAGGAGAGGGGTGAGGAACTCTGGGAGGCCGGGGAGGGGCTTTTATAGGCGGGGGAGCCGAGCGGCGATCTCTCCCGAACAATGGCGATGCGGGCCATGGCGACGGCGCTCGTACGCCTCGCTGGCTGGACGCGAGCGGCGACGAGACCGGAGAGGGCAGAGGGAGCATTCAATGCGGAGAGGACGAGGCGGGGAGAAGAGGACGCGCCGCACGTACAGTGTGGTCACGGGCCGAACATGGCGGCGGTGACGCGGCGGTCGGCGAGGGCCTCTTAGGCACAGGTGAGGTGACCTGAGGGGCTACGCGGCAGCCAGGGACCTAGTCGGCACGCGTGGACAAGCCATAGTGGTGAGTGAGCAGAGGGACGCGATGGCTCGGGCACGGGTGCTGCGCAGTGCGCGGCGACAGCCATGCCAGGCCCGTGCTCACCACGCCATCTTGCGCTCCATGGCCACGTTACCCTGGCGACCTTGTCTGGCGTGTCGACCATGGTCCATTCACATCACCTGAGGCTCTGGTTTGGCTTGAAGTGGTCTGTGCTGAGAGGTTTCATCAACAACAGTTTCTGACAGAAACATGGAGGGGCTTCTGGAGCTTAGGAGAAGATGAGGGGGAGCCAATGAGCTTGTCTGGTGTGATTCTGGTTGAATGAACGATAAGCTGACCAAGTTTGAGCTCATTTGGTTGAAGTTTGAGGGTAGCTCATGTGAAATGCACAAAACTGGCCTGAATCTGCAAATGGAAGTACTGATCAAAAGATAATTCTTGGAGAGCTAAAAATTTGTGGAGAGTGCTCATTTGGTGTTGTCTCATTGCTGTAAAAATTTGGTAGCAATTGGACAAACCAAAAATGCACTTCCTTCACAATGGCTGGTTTTGGACAGAGAGGAAAATGGATTTTTAAGCAAAATATTTGAACATGACCACGGAATGTTTTTGAAGATTTGGTGGAGATATGGTCCAAGGGATTTTTAGGAATTAATTGAGAAGTTTAGGAGCATCAAAACTATAGGTTGCTTCACAACCTATGCCAATGCCCTAATTTCCCAATTAAAAGAAAAAAAGCTTTTGAAAATGATTTGAATGGAAATTTGAGTACTTGAGGTTCCTGGCAGAACATTTGCAAGATGATGAGGCTAGGAACCACTTGGCAAAGATTCAAAAATGACCAAGTCCATGTGAAAGAATTTGAAATCCATTCAAATTCAAATAAAGTCAAGTCAAATTTTGAAAAGAAAAAGTTGGCAAAAATCAGGGTGTCACAATTATATCTATATCTATTCCACTCCCTCCATTTGTAATTTACTCCGCACATATATAGCTTTGACTGCAGCCAAATTTTATAAAGCTTGACCGAATTTGGTGAAAGCATTATGAACATTTACACTAACAAATTTACATGATGTGGAAATAAAAGCAATGATGAATCAAATGATATATATTTGGTGGTGTATATCACTACTGCAGGATGCTACTAACACGACACTACGATCAGAGACCCTTTGACGAAACTATGTGCGATGCATTAATCGCAAACGGTGATGTAAAAAACCGTCAAAAAAGATGCAAAATGTTTGCGATGAAGGATACATGAAACACGGTTTAGATTTTAGTTGCGTGTGCGATGCGGGGCATATGGTTCAGTTCAATTAACTGTTTGCGATTAGGCAAAACAAAAGAAACAGGCAGCCAGATGAAGGCGTGTGCGATATATGGCATACAGTTCACTCGGATGAACTGTTTGTGATGAGGCGAAACAACAGAAACGGGCAGCCAGATGAAGGTGTGTGTGATATATGGCATACAGTTCACTCGAATGAACTGTTTGTGATTAGGCAACACAAAAGAAATGGCCAGGCAGATCAAGGTGTGTGCGATATACGGCATACGGTTCATTGCGATAAACTGTTTGTGTTGAGCCAAGAGAACAGAAACGTTTCACATAAACAAGATGTGTGTAATACGCGGCAAACATCCAATTACATTGGTGGCTAGTACACACATGACATTTCCACACACCAAAGTAAACTATTACATGCATAATTAACTAGGATAAACGATCATCTGATCATCATCTACTTCTTGTGCTAGCTCGATGTTCCTTCTATGCTAAGTTTCCATTAATTGATGGCGTTTTATGAACACGCCACTGTTTCCCGCCATTTCCTCACCGGTTTCCCGCCACCCAGCGGTATTGCGCATAAACCTAAGCGGCGCGCGATACACGGAGGCAACAAGCGCAGCCTGTAGCACATCCACCTTTTCCAAGCATGCCAACCCACCAAAGTGCCACCTCTGCCATCAACCTCGTTGACGAGGAAAATGAGAAGGCGCCATGGCCCATCGAGGCCGAGGCGCTCCCCGGCAATGTGATGGACGACGCCGTGATGTGCGTCATCGCCAGGGTTGAGCAGACCCTTGGTGTATGGCGCTTCAGCACCGCGGATCAAGATAGGCATGTCAGCGCCGAGAGGCTGCAGCTTGCCGCACAACATGATCGATGGCGCGCCGCAGAGCAAGCTAGGCATGTCCGCGCCGATAGGCTGCGGCTCGCCGCACGGCGAGACCGTTGGAGCGCCGCAGAGCGAGAGGCGCGACGCGCTGCACAGCAAGAGCGGATCCATCAGTGCTTGCCTGCTGTCGACAGGGCGTCGCAGCTGGGTACACATCCCGTCAGTACCCCCATTCCTCGCCAGGAGTGGGCAGAGGCCCTTATTGCCGTACTTGCACCGGAGGCCAGCCGCGCCGTACTTGCACCGGACACCCGCCTTGTCCGCGGCCCGCTCGATGGCCAACACGCTGGTCGCTAGGCTCGACCGCCTCCTTGGCCTAGGTGTCCACTTGGGCACTGTAGAGGAACATGGCCGTCGCATCCTCGAGCTGGTGATCTCCGATGAAATAGCCAACTTGGAGGTCGAGATCGCGCTCCAGATGTACCGCGAGTGAGTCAACCGCTTGGACGAACGCCTGCACGAGTTCAGGCAGAGCCAAGAGCTACCGTATGCAAGGGCTGCTGGTCATGGTCTCATGGACGCGTTTTATTTTGTTAAGTCGTTTCGACGTGGATCGCTATGTATTCACATCAATCATAATATTGCTCTATTTATTGCTCTGTTTCAATGTGTGTACTCTGTTTTCCGTTCTTATATGTTCTGTTTCAATGTGTGTATATATGCTTTCCATTCTATATATGTGGATGATAACAACTAGATACAAATAAGTATACAAAAACAGATAGAAAATGGAATTCATAATATATATATTAATTGTTCATTAGTTCATCACAGAATATATATAATATCATCACATATACGTGATGATACTTAACTACTAGGTACAATGCATAAAATTGAAAACGAACAATACTAAAACTAATAATCCCTCCTGGGGGCAGTATTCCGGCAGCCCCTCACCAGCAGCTCCCTGGTGCGTGGCGTCTTCCCAGTGCGGAGGCAGTACTCCGCCTCCTCCGCCTCGCAGCGCTTGATGTACCGATCTGACTCTTGCTGGGAACGAGCACGAACAATCTTGCCATTTCGTTGGGCGCCCACCAGAGCTCCTCGTCGGTGGCACGCCGAAGCTTATCGGCCCACGTCCATGCAGCGATGAGGCGCCTAGCGCCTTTGACTTTCCTCGCGAAGTACCCGTCTTCGTACACCTCCTCCGCACGACGACACGCCCGCCCCCAAAGCTCCACCGCCTTGTTTTTCCAGGCAGCATCACGGGCTTCACAGGCCGCCTGGTACCTGGCTTCCTCCTCCGCCATCTCCTTCTTGAACGCCACTTGCCTGGCTTTCTTAGCCGGCGGTAGCGACTTCCACAGACAAAGATTGTACTGGCCCCAAAACCAATCCAAAGTTGGGGGGGTCCGGCGCAACCTCGTCCGGCGGCGCGTAGGGGTCCTCCTCGTCGCTGCTCTTCATCTGAGCGTCCTCGGGGGGCGGCGACTCCTCGTCGGCGCGTGGGCAGATCGGCGGCGCCATGGCAGAGATTTGAGAGAGAGAGAGGGTGAGCAAGGGGAGGATGTAGATGATAATGCAGGCGGGACGACGTGAGCAAGGTAGTATTTATTGGCGGCCGGAATCTAGATCGACGGGAACAGTACACACGCCGGTCGCTGAAATTTACGAGTACTGTAGTTTGAATTACACACGATTCCCGCAGTAAAATCCGTGTGTGAACTTAATAGCTAACAGTTTCCAATACTGAACCGTGTTTGATTAATAACCCGCGCCACTCACCTTCCAAACCTCGAGGTGCGAAAATAGAGTGCCAATCGTGTGGGCGCCGATTGTCTTGCCAGATCTTTACATTTTCTTTTTTGAACACCAGATATTTACATCGTCTGATGATTTTTTAACTCGCACACAAGTACACAAAAATATGATTTTTCAAACCGTTATGGTTAGCCGTTGCATGTAGATGTAGTTCAAATTTGAATTATTGTCATTAAATGGCTAGAAAATCACTTAAATGTCTTTAAAAGGTCAAATGACCCATAGAATTTTCCAAATTTTCACATGACAGTTGTATTAGTGCACGTTAAAAGTAGAAAAAATTTGAAGGCCATAAGAGGAAGCTATCTCATGTTCGTCATCAAACATACATTGTTCCCTCTCAGAAACACGAGCCTTCTAGTGAGTTGCTACGGTTTGTGAGGGGTGTGTGTCCAAACTTTCGTCAAACAGGCCAATTTTTTTACCACATCATCTTGGTGGCATGACATTACATCAAGCAAGGTTTCATGTTTTTCTGATCATTTTTTAATTTTTTGGAATTAAAATGCCATGGCACTCAATGCATGTGTCCATGCCGTGACAACAATATGTTTGAAAATTCCTTCTAATTTACTGCACATGGAATTAACTCGCACACAAGTACACAAATATGATTTTTCAAACCGTTATGGTTAGCTGTTGCATGTAGATGTAGTTCAAATTTGAATTACGGTCATTAAATGGCTAGAAAATCACTTAAATGTCTTTAAAAGGTCAAATGACCCCTGAAATTTTCCCAATTTTCACATGATAGTTGTATTAGTGCACGTTAAATGTAGAAAAAAATTTGAAGGCCGTAAGAGGAAGCTATCTCCTGTTCGTCATCAAACATGCAATGTTCCCTCTCGGAACCACGAGCCTTCTAGTGAGTTGCTCCGGTTTGTGAGGGGTGTGTGTCCAAACTTTCGTCAAACATGCCAATTTTTTTACCACATCATCTTGGTGGCATGACATTACATCAAGCAAGGTTTCATGTGTTTCTGATTTTTTTTTAATTTTTTGGAATTTAAATGCCGCGGCACTCCATGCATGTGTCCAGGGCGTAAGACCAATATGTTTGAAATTTTCTTCCAATTTACTACACATGGAATTAACTCACACACAAGTACACAAATATGATTTTTCAGACCATTATGGTTAGCTGCTGCATGTAGATGTAGTTCAAATTTGAATTACGGTCATTAAATGGCTAGAAAATCACTTAAATGTCTTTAAAAGGTCAAATGACCCCTGAAATTTTCCAAATTTTCACATGAAAGTTGTATTAGTGCACGTTAAATGTAGAAAAAAATTTGAAGGCCGTAAGAGGAAGCTATCTCCCATTCGTCATCAAACATGCATTGTTCCCTCTCAGAACCAGGAGCCTTCTAGTGAGTTGCTCCGGTTTGTGAGGGGTGTGTGTCCAAACTTTCGTCAAACATGCCAATTTTTTATCACATCATCTTGGTGGCATGACATTACATCAAGCAAGGTTTGATGTGTTTCTGATCTTTTTTTTTGGAATTTAAATGCCATGGCACTCCATGCATGTGTCCAGGGCGTGAGACCAATATGTTTGAAATTTCCTTCCAATTTACTGCACATGGAATTAACTCGCACACAAGTACACAAATATGATTTTTCAAACTGTTATGGTTATCCGTTGCATGTAGATGTAGTCCAAATTTGGATTACGGTCATTAAATGGCTAGAAAATCACTTAAATGTCTTAAAAAGGTCAAATGACCCCTGAAATTTTCCAAATTATGACACGACAGTTGTATTAGTGCACGTTAATTGTAGAAATTTTTTGAAGCCTGTAAGAGGAAGCTGTCGCCCGTTAGTCATCAAACATGCATTGTTCCCTCTCGGAACCACGAGCCTTCTAGTGAATTGCTTCGGTTTGTGAGGGGTGTGTGTCCAAACCTTCGTCAAACATGCCAAATTTTTTACCACATCATCTTGGGGGCATCACATTACATCAAGCAAGGTTTCTTGTGTTTCTGATCTTTTTTTTTGGAATTTAAATGCCATGGCACTCCATGCATGTGTCCAGGGCGTGAGACCAATATGTTTGAAATTTCCTTCCAATTTACTGCACATGGAATTAACTCGCACACAAGTACACAAATATGATTTTTCAAACCGTTATGGTTATCCGTTGCATGTAGATGTAGTCCAAATTTGGATTACGGTCATTAAATGGCTAGAAAATCACTTAAATGTCTTAAAAAGGTCAAATGACCCCTGAAATTTTCCAAATTTTGACACGACAGTTGTATTAGTGCACGTTAATCGTAGGAATTTTTTGAAGCCTGTAAGAGGAAGCTATCGCCCGTTAGTCATCAAACATGCATTGTTCCCTCTCGGAACCACAAGCCTTCTAGTGAATTGCTTCGGTTTGTGAGGGGTGTGTGTCCAAACTTTCGTCAAACATGCCAAATTTTTTACCACATCATCTTGGTGGCATGACATTACATCAAGCAAGGTTTCTTGTGTTTCCGATCTTTTTTTAATTTTTTGGAATTTAAATGCCATGTCACTCCATGCTTAATTGTGTCATAGCCGTGAGACCAATATGTTTGAAAATTCCTTCCAATTTACTGCACATGGAATTAACTCGCACACAAGTACACAAAATATGACTTTTGAAGCCATTATGGTTAGCTATTGCATGTACATGTAGTTCAAATTTGAATTACGGTCATTAAATGACTAGAAAATCACTTAAATGTCTTAAAAGGTCAAATGACCCCTGAAATTTTCCAAAATTTGACATGACAGTTGTATTAGTACTACAAATTTTCTCGTACATTTAAAACACCATCCGTTGCCACTTTACTCCAAATTCGTCTTTCACAGCTAATAAAAAATATCATCAACATCACACACAGTTTTTTGTAGGAACCGTTTGCGATGAAAATTCCTGGGTCTATTTAAGTCTTCCTCCTTAAGCTTCACCGGCTCGTCTGCTCTAGTGCCGGCAACCCCTGAATCCACGAATCCCGATCCCCATTCCCGTAACCCCTTCTTGCAAAGATGACACCGTGGAAACGCTTCGTGAAGTCCCATACGGTGGCCGCGTCCTCCCCGAGCGCCGCCGCCTGTGCCGAGAGCGCGGCCGCTTACGCCGAGAGAGCGGCCGCATCCGCATTGAGCGCGGCCGCATCCGCCGAGAGGGCGTTTGTGGCAGCCGACGGGGCAGCTGCAGTAGTCGAGACAGCTGCAGCTGCTGCAGCGACGGCGGCTGCAAACGCCGAGAGCGCTCGAGCTGCCGTTCGTGCCGCCGATGTCGCCCTGGCCCGGGTCGAGGCCATCCATGCCAAGATCGAGGATGCACACGCCAAGATATTCCAGGCCACCTCGGAATCCAGCATGCAACCCACGTATGAAAAGGCGGCGGCGGCCATGGAGCACCTGCTTCCTCATGAGATCGCCGAGCAGGAGCTGGAGATGCAGGAGGCGGCGGAGATCGAGGAGCGCCGGGAGGAGGAGTTGCACGTGGCCGAGGTCGAGGTAGAGAAGAGTATGTCCGTTGAGGAATCGGCGGTGGAGTACCAATGCGAGCTCTAGCGCAGCCACTACTACGAGTACTACAACCTTGAGGGCGGCGCCGAGGAGGAGGACGGGGACGTGATCGACTTCAGCAGAGGGGACGCGAAGTCCACCAACGGCGGCATGTCGCCAGGACAAGTCATCGACGTCTCATCTCACACCGGCGATGCATAGGCCGGCGCGGCGGCGGATTTGTTAAAATTATGCGTACTTAGGCTTTGTTTTTAATGTTAGTCTTTTGTTAGAGCAATTTTTAGGTCAACTGGCTCTGTTTAATTACTAAAATTGCTCGATTCAGTCAGTGTGGTCTGTGTGATGTACGCTCTTTTGTGTGCCCAAATTAGCAAGCGATGTTAAATTATGCAATGACGTGGATGAGAACAGTACCCGGGGAAATTTCCACCAAAATTTGAATTATCAAACTCATCCCATGCGCGTAAAGCAGAAGAATCATTTGCGATGCACACAATCGTTCAAAGTGAATGGTGTCCGGTGGCACCGCGCGCAAAGTTTCCCTCCACATTTCGAAATTTATGGCCTACCGCCAAAATATCTACCCCCGCCCCCTTCCCCACCCCCTCTTCTCCCCGACCACAAGTCACATTTCCCCTGTTTCCTCCTTTCTTCCTTCCTTCCTAAGCTATAGCCACTTCCTTGCTTGCTTCCTCGCTCTCGCCGTCTCGCATCCTACCGCCGGGGTCGCTGTGGTCTTCTTCAATGACCTCTTCAGCGGTTCCTCCTCCTCCGATGACTCCTTCACCACCCGGGTATGCCTCTCTTCTCTCTCTTGGGCTATGACTTGGAATGAAGTATTTTAACCTGGCGGTCGATTTGAGTCATTTCTTCCTCTTGTAGCTCCCTAGGAGCATCTGTTGCAACGAGTGGAGCGGGGTGGCTGAAGATCTGTCTGCTCATTGCCACCATCAATCTCCATGCGTGAAGCTAGTTGCGTTTGAATCTATGGGCAGTGGGAGGAAGTTTCTGGCATGTGCAGAGAAGTTTAGCCCCTCTTTCGTTGTTACAAATCATTTGTTAGATGTGATTCAGACACTGTCACGGTCCCAACCCATTCATACCACACCTTCAACCAAACGCGTCCTAAGACAGTGTCACAGTTTGTACCTAGTATCGAAAAATGTTGCCATCTCATTAGCGGTGCCATTAGAAAATTATTTGGCACCGCTTCAGCAGTTTGTGCAGCCAACTTTGGTCCACACATCCGAGCAGCCAAGCAGTAAAATACTAAATCTTTATGGCACGAAGGAACTGGGCATCATAGCAACTAGGTGCTCCAGAGTCCGGGTATCCGATTTTTTTCTGCTGCATCGGCTCACCAGTGCAGGACGCCGGTGTGAAATGTAGCAACAGTTGTCTTTACACCGGTTTTGGCATACATAGTGGACGGCCTTAGTGCTATTAGTTGTATGTTACTAAATTTGTGCATGTACACACCTGTTAGTATCAATTTGCTATCATCCAAACACTGTCGCTATGCTGTTGCAGTTATATTTAGCTTCCTCATAAAATGTTCAATTTGTTATTTAAAGTACATGAGTAAGAACTTGTAGCATTGTTGTAGTTAATTATAGCTTCTGATGTTTCAGAATTTGGTTGTTATCTCAGTAGCAATTAATTCATTTGCACATTGATCCTTTTGAGAAGATATGTCATAATTAACCTATTTCTTTAGTTTTTCAAAATAAGTATTGGTGATTTTCTATGTTGCTATAAACCCATTTCCCCTACAATTGTTACTGATCTAGTTTTAAATATTATAGGATGAACGAAAGTGTTCTTACTTGGAGTGGGTTGATCAAGAGTGGCCACAGTCTTTGAAGATGTGCCTAGCAAAGCTCTGGAGCATGTATGAGGAAGAGAATAGAGGTAGGCTTAGAGAAAGTGTTGTCAATGCTGAAGAGTATTTGAAGATGTGGGATAAAAAGAGGAAGGTGGAGAATGAGCTCAGATTTTTTAAATCAGACTTTGCTAAGATGGTGTTGGCGAAGGAGGAGGCACTTTCCCAGTTAGCCAGTGCAAAACAGGTTCTTACTGAACTGAAAGCAGAGGTGGATAAGACGAGCCTGGATGATCTCGATTAGGGAAATGAATATATTGTTCTTATGAAGCTGAACTAGCTATATGATGTATATGTTGTTTTCAGCTAGCTATCGTACTGTGATGTTAAAATATATTTATGTGCCTAATATGAAATTGGCAAACAGTTGTTCGATATGAAATGTGAATTTGCGTAATACTGGAATTATTAATTGTTAACTAATAAACCTGCTAAATGGGTCATGGAACTTTGCAAACGGTTCTAGCAGTAAAAGTGCTTGTGATGGATAGCCCAATGCCATACAGTTTTCTTCATAAAATCGTGTGTGATGCAGTTGAATAAAAGCAAACCGTTAACTGAGGCAGAGCGTGTGTGATAGTTACACCTATCACACATGAGGCTATACATAAAACTGTGTGGGATGTAGATACGAACGGAAATGTTTTCCCTGGATTGACTGTGTGGGATGTACATACGAACGGAAACGTTTTCCCTGGATTGACTGTGTGGGATGTACATAAGAACGGAAAATTATTCCTTGGATTGACTGTGTGGAATGTACATAACAAACGAAAACGTTTGTTTCGGACTGACTGTGTGGGATGTACTTCGACCGAAACCGATTGGGCCTGTATAACCATATTTGATCGCTCGCCCGTCGCACACGACCTCATTTTGCCGAGCATGTGTGACCGAAGGGCCTATCCCTGATGGTTTCTGGGTCGTGTGGGAAGGACCCCCTATCACCCACACTCACTTGGTGACGGTTCAGAACGCCGTCTCGGAAAGGGGTTAAAAACCATTTGTATAGCACCTCGCTGTACCAGTGTATGTTAATACTTTTTCCTACAAATTGTTGAAAGTATACAAAGTTTGACTTTAGAGAAACCCAATATGCGGTATTATGTAGTGGTAGTAGTACATACCTAGTTCTTCCCGTTTTTTGTTCCTACGATGCTGTGCCATGCACGTACCTAGTTGTATAGTGGTAGTAGTAGTAGTAGTAGTAGTAGTAGTAGTAGTAGTAGTAGTAGTAGTAGTAGTAGTAGTAGTAGTAGTAGTAGTAGTAGTAGTAGTAGTCGTAGTCGTAGTAGTAGTAGTAGTAGTAGTAGTAGTAGTAGTACAAACTTCATAGTAGGAGTAGTACGGAGTGCTCCTACTCTATCAACGAGTCCCATCTGACACCAAATTTCTTGGCTTCCGTGCTACAGCAAGATCTTCCCCTCCTCATTTCTGTTTTCCAACGCGGCGGGCAGGGTGCGGTTTGCCGAAAGTCAGTTTGCTCAACTGCGGTCCCACATGAAAGTGAAAATGCTAGGCAACACGCCTTCCCTAGCTATGTGGCGTGCCGGACGGGCCGTGGAGTACTCCCGATTCCTGGGCGTGTGGGGGTGCGATGCGAACGCGGCAGGCCTTTTCCTTTTACTAGCAATGTGCCCGTGCGTTGCAATGGATCCAAAGTAGAATAGTACTTGTTCACAAACTTGAAAGAAAACACTCTTGTTTTGATATACATATACCACTAAAAATATATTTCTCAGGTTGTTTTGATAAGGTGAGGGAGGGATGTGGTTGCTTTCAAGATAATAAGGGCTTTTCTGCAAATTGGAGCAGAGAAGTGGGCTATTGTTGCAAAAATGCCACAACTTACCTCACAGCTGTTAGATGCAGATCTAATGGTCAAAAATGACGGATGGTAGACACACCATCATCACCAACTGAGTCTTTTATAGGAGTAGAGAAACATGTATAAATTGTAACATTTGGTTCTGCTCCTTGGCACGATCGATAGATAGAAATAACGATTGGAAACGATAGGGCGGGGCTTTTCCCGCCAGATAATAAGCAGGGTAGTAGCTAGTTTGGTGCATCATCAGTTTGGTCACATGCGGTCCCACATGTTGTAGTGATATGGAGTAAAGCCTAGCCAATGCGTGTTGACCGGGGGGCCAGAACGACAGTGTGGTATGCGACGTGGAAGGGACTTGCTTCATGTACATGTTCCAGTTTCTCATTTTGAACTTGCAAACGTGATAGGCGTGCTGCACAAGTAGTTTTGAATTTATAAGTTCGGTCTCTGTTTTTGAATTTAGGAGTAGTTCGTAGGTCAGGTTAAGCATCAAACGTAAATTACGAAGTTGATGGAAAAGGTAAGCACAACTTATAAATTGACGGATGGAGTACTAGTTAGAGTGATGCATATAATTGCCTCCAAATATGAGCAAAGGGATCGCACATGTCTTTATTGACTGGAACGAGAATGCAATAGCACAATAAGAATTAAGGCCACGGTGATGCGATCGCAGTGGTGGTAACAGGAGGCAAGAAGAAAGATGCATCCATCATTGTACGACCTCCTCCTCCTCCTCGACTTACTGCGCTGGGCCACCAACCGGCGGCTTAGGAGCGGCTGCTTTTATGGCGAGGTCAAGGTGCTTCTCAACAAAGGCATCCAAGGCTTCCAGCCGGTTGACGAAGGCCAACGTCATAGCGTCCTCACCGGCCTTCTAGATACCTATGTACACGACTTCCTCGTACACGTGGATGGGTAGGTCGACGAATTCTTGTAGGGCGAGGCGCCTCGTGGAGAGCGCGATGTGGCACCCGGCTCAGAGGAACCGGAACACCCCGTATTCCAACCCAGAGATCAAGTCTTCTAGAATACGTGTGGCACCCCGGCTCAGAGCAACCGATTTACCTTGCATTGCCAGCCCAGAGATCTAGTCTTCTAGCAACACACAACAACTTGGTACAGAAAAGCAACCGCTTTATTGACATAAGCAAGAACATAGGTTCGATATTACAACAAGCAGTGAGGCCAAGCGGCACACACGGTGCGGCTAGACAATATGTACATTATTTAATGAACATAAGAGGGGCCTCGGTCATGACGGAACGACTACGCGACAGCGGAAGAACAACGAAGCGGAACTCCACAACACAGGGACGCTGATGCGGACACGGTCTAGACGCAGGTAGCACTCCAATCCGGTACAACTTTCCTGAAAGCTGGCATGACACGCTAGGTCAGTACATTGAATGTACTTGCAAGCTCACAACAAATAAAGCATAATGACAAACAATAACATGACGATTAAGTAGGTTAAATGCAAGAACTACTCATTATGCTCATTAAGTGAATATGCACGTGACTAGAGTCCCTCGGACTCACTTACCATCACGGTTACCTCGTAACCTCAAACCACATCATCATCACGGTGATCACCTCCGGATCACAACGGAAACCATCACTATGGTTCCAACAACTTATCATAACCAGTGCCGCAAGTTTACTTAGTGTGCATGTTAACTTATTTATGTTGATCCACGGTGTGACCTACTACGAACTATGTCCATGACCGAGGACGCGGCTATCGATAGATTAAACACACACTCTGCAGAGGTTAGTACACTGTACCCACAGCACGGAATCCATGGCCTCGCACTCCCATTCGGGTGGACCAACGGCATTCCGACAGAACCAATCCATTGCCATGACACACTCTCGGCCACTCCGACCAACTCCCCATTGGGCTAAGTCATGGGTGGCCCCGATGCCACTCCGGACATCCAATGGCCACCGTCGTGGCAAAACATAAATGGTCCCAAACAGGGACAAGGTACCATAACAACAACGGGCACACAAGGTTAAGCCTGCCTACCGGGCCAGGGTAGCGCACGCGCATAACCTTCCCTCGTTGGAGGCACCGACCAGAGGCATGACAATAGACCGAATAAGGGCCTTCCCACAAAGGCAAATGTGGTTGCGCTGGGAAGCTCGATTCACTGGCACCATGACTCGATCAACATTATGTTCAAGTTGGATTATTCATCATATTAAACTTGAAAGAAAGATACTCGAGCCATAGTGTGCCATGAAAATGCATCTATATGAGCATGCAAGCATATCATCATGATACTGGAAAGCAACTACTCACGCTCAATGATCATATCAAGACTACTGCATTAAATTAACCAAGCTAAACCACTTAACATGCTACTGGATATGAAGTAATCATAGCAAGAACTTGATTCTACCATATGCTAATAATATTCACCATAAAGAAATAATACCGATAAATATCCTACTCAAGATCATGCTAAAAGTAACTCCAATATTACATACTAGATCATGCACTCATAAGCTACTGAAAAATATGACAAGCATACCAAGAACATGCAACTAGCATTATTGTGATTAACCAAATATTTAAATGCATGAAAATAAGTCATATTCAAGTTGAAAATCATTATTATTGAAAATGGCATTCTGCTAATATTTGTGATGGCTTGCCTTAGCATAGAGGAGGTTCACACACCTCATGGTTCTCCTCAAGGCAAGTTTCTCCTTCTAGAAACATTTAAAAATGACAACAGAAAATGTCACATAACACATTTAAATACCACAGAAAAGATTTACAGCAGGGAAAAATCTCATCTTTTGCATGCTGAAAGGGAAGAGCAAGACAAAATTGGGGCAAAAAGAATCAACTCATTTGGACTTATAGAATAGGAGTTATAGATGGTCAAAGTTGAGTAAAATATTTGAATTAAACTGAATATTAGAAAAAAACAGAGCGGCTGACATCGAAGACGTATTCCAGGGAATACGCCTCCACTCATACCGCTTCGGCCGCGCGCTGTGAGGCTGACAACGGGCCCACCTTGTCAGGTGAGAGAGAGGGAGAGAGAAGAAACAGAGGAGGCGGCTGTCGCCGGTGCGTACGCCCGCGATGAGAGCTCAGCGGCCGCCGTGGAAGGGAGGGATGGACGCGCAAGGTCACGGCACACCTGCACGTACCCGAAACATGGCGAGAGGTGGTCAGAAGAGGTCGGTGTGGTAATCTCCAGCGGCTGCAGTGGGCGGAGCTCATCGGAGAAGAAGACGCTGGCGACGGGAGGCAGTTCCAGGGGCTCCAGAGGCGTCAGCTCGAACCAGTGGACCACCAGGAACACGCCGGAGAAGATGGTGGAGCTCGAGAGGCAGTGGAGTGGGAGGGAGCAGAAGACTTGGATCGCCGGCGAGTGGCGAAGGGGAATGGTGGCCAGAGGCTTGCCTAGCCTGGCTGCGGCTAGCTGCGGAGGGGTGGAGGTTAGATGAGTGCGGTTTGGTGCTCGGAGAGGGGTAGGACGAGCTGTATTTATAGGCGGAGGGAAGGAGGGGTCTCGGGCTCGCCGAAGGGCTCTGGAAGCGGCGCTCGGCGATGACTGGCGCCAGTGAGAGAGGGGGAAAGCTCCATGGCTCACGCGGCCACTGTGGGAGGACGCGGACAAGCACAGGACGCAGGTGGAGACGAGCACAGGGGCACGGGCGCACTATGCACTTGGCCTTGTCGTGCCCGTGCTCGCTGCGGCGAACTCCGGTGTCAGCGAGCGGCAGGGACGGGTCAAGGGCGATGAGTCAAGGGTGGTGGCACGGTGCGGCAGGTGGGGCGAGCTCCAACGCGTGCACGAGCAAAATAGAGGCGCTGGCGCGACGCAGAGCGCGCCGACTGCATGCCAGGGGCCTTGTCCTCGCGCGGTCACCGTGTGAACTCTAGCATCATGTGGCCTGAGCTGTTCAAAACTTGTCAGGCATGTAGTTCATGCAGTGAGGGATCTAGGGATGTGGATGGCACACTGCCAGGCCGACCAGGATAGACATGTGAGGGGGAGCAAGTTTCTAGAAAGAAACTTGTGAGCAATATTTGGATAGGTTCTAGAAGGAGTTTAGTGTTGATCTTTGGAGGTTAAGGTTTAATTAGGAAGGTAATGAAGCTCAAGGAAAATCAGCTTCATTGGATCAAGGAAAAATACACTTCCTTTGTAAAGTGCATTTTGAGGACAGAATGCAAATGAGGCTGTAGAGCAAAAATACCCCACATACTCATGAGATATTTTTGCATGGAGTCATGAGGCATGATGCAAAGGAGTTGTGGGAATTTTCTCAGATTTTTCTGAGAAAGAAAAAGAGGGGTTGCTTTGGGACAGAAGTGAAAATAAGTCATTTTTAAAATGAAAATGATTATTTTCCTTTGAAAGAAAAATTCCCAAAGCTATGTTATGACATAAGAGAGGTCAAGAGAGGATGTGGGAGGTGAATGGAGCCACTTGGGTGAAAGCCAAAATAATTCCCAAGTGCTAAGTCCAAATAAATTCATTCAAAAACTCATTTTCAAATAAAATGGCAAATAAACCCAAGAGAATAAATGGTGGCAAAAACCAGGGTGTCACAATACAGCACTGCCTTGGCATAGAACAAATCAGCTCTTATTACAAAGGATAATGGTACAAGGGTCTGATGTTACAAAGATCGCATCAGCACAGCGGCACTACGCCTGCTAAGGTAGCTCTATGCTAGCAGCGGAACAACACGTAGCAGCGGAATAACTTCTACGACGACCATGGTGAACTCCACACCGCAGCGACTCTGGCTGGGACACGATCAAGCTCACCTGCGCGGTAACCTCGACAAGCAATCAATCACAGCATCACCTGCAATCTAGCATGACATGCCAAGTTAGTACATTGAATGTACTTGCATGCTCACAACAACCAAAAGCATCAAGGCAAAACAACAACATAGCACTAACATGTTAAGTTATGATCAACTACTATGATGAGAAAACAATTATTAAGCATGATATGGAACTACTAGGATTACTGATGAACTAACATCTCAGATCTCAAGAACCATCTCAATCTTGGCTATTCGGCCAAGCAATATGTCACCTCGATCACCTTGTGATCAATACCTCCTCGTGATCACCACATGATCACATCAAAACAGAATGATCATCCTCGAGATCATCCCAACATCATCACCGACATCCTGCCAAACTGTTACTGCTCACAGAATATATATAAGTCATTCCGTCATGTGAGTGTTGATCGAACGGTGTGACCTAGTACGAACTGTGCCCTTGACCGAGGATGCGGCTATCGATAGATTAAACACACTCTACAGAGGTTAGCACACTGTACCCACACCACAGAACCCATGGCCTCATGCTCCCATTTGGGTGGACCAATGGTGTTCCTACAAAACCAGTCTACTGTTGTCGGATTCGGGGCTCCGCAGACCCAAGAGAGGTTCGAACTCTGGGGCGTCTACGAAGAACTCGATCTCCCCAGTCTACCAACCCATCGATCTCTCGGCCTAGCTCGATGAACTGGAGGGGACAAGCACACGGCAGTTTACCCAGGTTCAGGCCACCTCACGGTGTAATACCCTACTCCTGCTTGTGGGTGGATTGGCCTCGCGGTGGGCTGAGGATGAACTAGTACAAGGGAAGAACTTCCTCAGGAGGTCTGTTCTTGTGTTGGTGTGAGCTGGTGGAGGTTCGGATGGCCCGATCCCCTTCTATGGTGGTGGCTAAGCTATATTTATAGTGGCCTTGGTCCTCTTCCCCCAAAATGGAGGCGCGAAGGGATCCCACAACGGCCAAGTTTGAAGGGAGACAAATACTACATCTTATCCTGACGAAAGGTGGTCTTCGCCTGCAAAGCTTCTGGTCGTGACATTGTGGTGGGCTCGACGATGACCTCCGTCCTACCGTCCTGGCAGTCTTGGTCTCGTAGCACGGGAATGGAAACCTTTGGCTAATTCCTTGGGACTCCGCGCCTGCGCTCGCTTCCTTACCACCAAAGAGGAAACCTGCTGCACTGAGCCCGCTGGCGCCCGCCTGGCCTTGGTCATCATGGATTGCGTCACCTTAAGCTCATGAGGCGAGCGCCTACATAGAAATCTCTGCTCCTCAGGAGCCAGCCTAGGGAGGCCGCTCCCTCTAGAGGTCTTGGTGTCATCCGCCTCGCGAGGCTTGGCCCCTCGCGAGGGTCTTGTTTTGTCGATGCTAAAGACGGGCCGTACCAGGCCGTTGATGGAGCCACGCTTTGGGCCACAGGCAGGCAAGTCTGGATGCCCTGGTTCCCAGGACGCCTACAGTAGCCCCCAGGCCCAATGCGCGCTCGGACTTGGCTTCGAAGCGAAGCCAAAGGGCAAGGGTGAAGCACCGCGGGCCCCAATCACCTGCGGGCCCGGTCGACGCATGGCACTTGATGGGATGTGGGCGTCTCCACTTCCCCACGCAGCCCTGGCAACCGCCAGACTTGACGGCTGCCTGTTGCAAGTGCGGCTCAGCCATCATTGTCCGCCATGCTTGTCCTCGGTTTCTCCCCTTTCCTATTAGCTTGTAGCTCCTCCTCCAGATCCCGCATCGGCGCCAATCCACCTTCGCCGCCATGGCTCCAAAGTCGAGGAAGAAAGGGAAGGCTCGCGCGCCCGCTGAATCCTCGCCGGGTTTGGAGCCCGCGCTTGGTCGGTTGACAGTGATCAACCAGGAGGGATTGGACAAGGTCTGGCCGGCCCTCGCCGCCGATTCCAATGAGTGGAAGGCGATAACGGTCTGGCCTGCCTCCCGGGCCTTGGTCGACATGGCGGCCACCGAGATCCCCATTCACCTTCACGCTCTCCTGGCCGGCTTGGTTCCTCCTTTCTCTGATTTCTTCAACGCCGTGATCTCGCATTACCAGATCCAAGCGCTGCATCTGGACCCCGCATCCATCATCCTCCTCGCTGCCTTCACCTTCCTGTGTGAGGCTATCATGGGCATTGCTCCGTCTGTCGCCTTGTTCCGCCATTTCTTCTCGCTCCATCTGGTCGACGGCCGATAGTGCTCGGGATGCGTGGCATTCCAGGCTGTGGCGGCGACAGCTGGCTCCGGCATCGACTTCACGCTCCACCCGGATGTGGAGGGATTCCGGAAGCAGTGTGTATACATGGACGCCACCACGCATAGCCCCCTGGTCCTGCTCCCGCGAGCGCCGGCGGAGCCAAGTTCCGGCTGGGGACATGTGAAGCTCGTCGACCGGCGGCTCGCCCGCATTTGGTCCAGGCTGGCCAAGCTGAAGGGGACAGGGGTGACAGCGTCGATGGTGGTGAGGGAGTTCGTCCGGAGGCGCATCGCCCCACTCCAGCGGCACTCTCGCCCAATGTGGGCCTTCACTGGTCCGAATGACCCCATGAGGCTCCAGGTACCCTCGCTTCCTTCCAAGATGCTGCATGTGGTGCTCAAGCTCCTGACAGGCGACCCAGCGCCTGCCGCGCTCCCGGCAAAGGGGTGCCTCTTGTACAACTGCTTGAACGCGGAGGACTTCGTGAGGCAGATGCCCCACTTCGACGAGTGGGGGCTATGCCCTGAAGGTCTCGAGGGGCCTCGTGAGAACCCCGTCTTGGTGGCCCCCGTGCTTGCCGATCTTGTGGCGCGCGCCCCTGAGGTGGTTGCAGGGGGGCGAGCGCCGTCGAGTGCTCCTGAGGCGACCGCTGGAGGGCGGGCGCTGTTGGGTGCTCCTGAGGTGGCGGCTGGGGAGCAGGCGCCGTCGGGTGCTCCTGAGGTGGCGGTCCGCAGCCCAACCGCGAAGGGCAATGCACCAACCCTCGGCGTACCTCGTCTGGATCTCGGGGCACTCCACAAGAGAAAAGAGCTCTGGAGCTGCAGTGGCGGCGCCCCCCGGGCCCTGAAGCAGAGGAAGTGGATAGCCGTGGATGAGTAAGTACCTTATCTTCATGGATCTTCGCGTGTCGCGTCCTTTTCTGACTCTGGCTCCTCAGGATCCCTTCAGTTGCCACGGCGAAGCCGCCTGGGGCACGACCCCAGGAGGCCCTTGGCCCGCTCGTGATTCCGGGCCCCTCGCGTCGAGTGCCCGCGCGGGGTACGGAGCCAACCCTCGAGGCGAAGGCACCGCCGGAAGGCCGCGAGCCTGTGCTCCCCTGCACCCTTCCTTTATGGCCATATATGGGGTGTAGGGGGTGTGCTGAGGGCTCCCCCACTGGTGCTCGCTGGTGGCTAGGTGGTCCCAGTGTCGGCCTTGTCTTCGAGTGGCGGGGCCAAGCCACACAGCGCCTCCGCCGAGGCCCAGGAAACGGCTGGAGGAGCGCCGGCCACCAGTCCCCTGCCAGAGATGAGCGAGCCATTCCACGCTTCTCCGGCAGCCCCCGGCGTGGAGGAAGGGCTCGGCCGCGTGCTGGAGTTCACACGCGGGCGCAGCGCCGTCCGCCATGACCTTTTCCAGGAGGCGATGAGCGCGCTGAGTCGGCTTGGTGGAGAACTTATCGACGTTGACGCACGCCTCGATGCGGAGGGGCCCCGCCTAGCGAGCGAGTGGCATCAGCTGAAGGTCGCCATCAACCTCGGGCGTCTGCAGCATGAGCGCGCTCGTACGGACGCCGCGGTGTCCCTCGCAGCTTCTCGTGAGGCCTGCGCCCGGGCTCTGGAGGAGGCCAGGGCTGCTGACCGCAGCCGTAAGGCGGCCGAGGAGCGGGAGAGGGAGCTTCGAGCTTCGAACACCGCCCTTGAGCAGCAAGTCCAGGCATGCAGGGCCGCCCTGGCGGCAGCGCCGAGCGAGGCCCCCTCTGATGAGAAAGGGGTCCAGGCGCGTGAGGACGCGCTGGCGCTTGAGGTCTTGGAGCAAAGCCTGGAGCTCGAGCGGCTGGAGGTGAGGGAGCGCCAAGTAGCCACGACTAAGGACGCCCTTGCCGCCCGGGAGGCTAAGATCCAGCAGGAGATTGACCGAAGGGTGGCGGAGATTCGCGGGGCTCTTGTTGGCGAATACCGCCGGAAGTTGGGGCTCCAGGAGACCCGCTTCTAACAGTGGCAGGTTGAGCTGCAGGGCAGGACCGACGCCCTCAGGGCGAAGCTTACCGCAGCAGAGCAGTGCGAGATGGCCGCCCAAGAGGCTCGGGCCTCCGCCCAGGCCGACTTGTCCTCGCTTCAGCAGCAGGTCACGGGCGTCACGTCCCTTGTGGAGAAAGCCATGAACGAAGCGAGCCGCCGCCGGATGATGCAGCGCGAGCGCTCCTTGATGCTTGAGGACCTCAGGGTCAGGGCCAACCGGGCCTTAGATATCATGTGTGAAGAGAGTGTCTCCCGCCCGCACGAAGCTGATGACGCCGGCTACCTCCACTTCTTCACCCAAGTCGTGACCTGCCTAGAAGACCAGGCCACGAGGGCGCGCCAGCTCGTCGAAGAGAGAAGCCGGGAACTTCTCGGGCGCGTGTTCTCGCGTGTCTTCAGCTACCTTCTTAGCCTTGACCCTGACTTCGACTTCGATGCTGTGGTAGCCCCCGTGCCCAGGGTCACCCAGGGTGACCTGGCGAGCTGGGTGGATCACCATGTGGACGACCTGGTCGCGGAGTTCGCCCGTGAAGACGGCGTGGACATGCTCGTAGCTGAAGAGGGCGGTGCCGACGATGGTGATTATGAAGACGGCGACGTCGACGGCAGAGCGCCTCGCTAGGCTCGCATTTGCTTTCCCATCCTAACCTGTATGCCAAAATTTCAAGTATGGCCCTGCGGGGCGTAAAAGCATCTTGGGAGGGGGTTGCCCTAAAATGTATGAGACGATGATATACCCTCTAAATTGACTTCGAAATGTGCTGCCGTGAGCCGGCAGGTCACCTACTAGAGTAGTTGTTAGGACTTATCTTTGGTGCTGGCGGCCTTGGACGGATTCTTGTATCGCGGGGGCGCTCCTCTCCCGAGGTGGGCCCTCCAGGGGCTCGCGAGGGCCTAGGCCTCCTGAGGAGCCTGCAGGTCCACCCGAGAGCACCGCGCGAGGAGCCGATTGCCAAGTTATGGCAAGGTGTGCGTGCAGTGGTCCTGCGGCAGTTGCGCTCTTGGCCCCGAGGGGGCCTCCGCGAACGCGCGCCTAGCATGCATGCCACGCCCAGCCCCCGCTCGCGGGGTGCTCACGGGGGGGGGGGGGGGGGGGTAGCAGGCATGAGCCCTGCTTTTTAACACAAACCAAAGGGCAAGAAAACACCGCGAATCGAAAAATTTACCCCCTTTTTCCTTTTGATAAGCACACGAAACTCCAAATCTCATTCCAAAAGACGACAAATCGGGTTATAGAAAGAGGGCGAAACAAACAGCCGCGTCCGGCGCCTAGACTAGTCTTCTCACTAGCGCGGAGCTAAGTGCTTCCACTCGGCTTAGGCATAGTCATTGGGGAACAGTGTCGACGGCCAACGCGGAGCATGGTGCTTCCACTTGGACGTGGGTAGGAGCCCCCGTGAGGCCCGAGGGCGGCGCTCAGGGGACTCCGGGGCGTGTACAGCCCCAACTCATTATTACGTGAGAGTGTCACGAGCGGAGATCTTCATAGGCATCCCTGGCGCCTGGCGAGGGCCCTGCCCGGCGCCTCCCCTGACCACCGTTGGGGCGTCCGGAAACTAGGACGAGACCAAGGGGCAAGGGGGGACGCTGGCAGTGCCCCGGCGATCGCAGGCCCCCCACCGAGGAGAAGGGCTCGCCGGCGCCTTTCCCGGCGGAGGACCTACCTCTGTGCGGCGTGCGCCGCCTTTGTGGCGGCGCCTTGCACCGCGTGGCGTGGGGGAAGCTCTGGTGTCGGGCTCCCCCCACGCAGCCCCCAGTGCATTCCGTCCGCTTTCGGCGGTGCCATCATCCTGAGGTCCACGGCCGTTGCCGTGGCTTGGTTCACTTGCGGTTCATGGTTAGTGTAATCGAGCCCTAGAGATATTGGTTGTACCCGATGGTTGTTGTTGTCATAGGTGCCGACGAGGCTCTGTGGTGGCTCACGAAGAGCCTTGGCCTCACGTGGTTTCGATGCCCAGGCTGACGGTGGGAACGAGCAAGGGCTTCTTCTTGACGCATACAGCAAGCCCATCAGTGGAGGTACAGGGGTGCCTGGAGCCACCGTCCCTGAGTTGCTTGCCATCCTTGGCACCAGGTCGCGACGAACTTAGGGTGGCGTCTCGGCGCGGTCCCAAGAGGTCCTTCGGGCCCCCCGAGGGAGGGCACGCGGGTGTAGCGGGAGCCGGCGCGTGCCCCCGACAGCGCTTGCGATGTGGGCAAGGTGCAGAAGGGCGCTGCGCCCTCGCAGGCGGCGTCGAGTAGCTCGGCGACCCGCTCTAGCAAGGCGTCGTGGCCGCCTTCTGCCAACCTACATCATAGTAGCTCCCGCGCCATGATGAGCGCGACTCGCGTGTTCGCCTGCTCCCGGCGGGTGCGTGGCGCCGACGCCGCGGCGTAGCCTAAAGACCGCACGGTGGCGCGGTTATGGCGCAACGCGGGAGTGGGCGGGGGTGGCCCGTGCCACCGACGGCCGACGGCGCTGGCCGACGTGCGGGCTGCGTGGAGCGCGGAGTGGAGAGCTTCTTGGGCGGGGGGTGCCGCCCGGGTAGGCCGAGCGGCCCAGTGCTCAGCGTGGGTTCGAGGATCTCCTGCCATGGTAGCGATGTAACGATCGGTGGAGAGGATCCTTTGACACGCCCCTACCTGGCGCACCAAATGTTGGATTCGGGGCTCCGCAGAGCCAAGAGAGGTTCAAACTCTAGGGCGTGTACGAAGAACTCGATCTCCCGAGTCTGCCAACCCGTCGATCTGTCGGCCTAGCTCGATGAACTGGAGGGGACAAGGACACGGCAGTTTACCCAGGTTCGGGCCACCTTGCGGTGTAATACCCTACTCTTGCTTTTGGGTGGATTGGCCTCGCGGTGGGCTGAGGATGAACTAGTACAAGGGAAGAACTACCTCAGGAGGTCTGTTCTTGTGTTGGTGTGAGCTGGTGGAGGTTCGGATGGCCCGATCCCCTTCTATGGTGGTGGCTATGCTATATTTATAGTGGCCTTGGTCCTCTTCCCCCAAAATGGAGGCGAGAAGGGATCCCACAACGGCCAAGTTTGAAGGGAGACAAATAGTACATCTTATCCTGACGAAAGGTGTCTTCGCCTGCAAAGCTTCTGGTCGTGACATCGTGGTGGGCTCGGCGATGACCTCCGTCCTGCCGTCCTGGCGGTCTTGGTCTCGTAGCACGGGAATGGAAACCTTTGGCTGATTCCTCTGGACTCCGCGCCTACGCTCGCTTCCTTAGCATCAAAGAGGAAACCTACTGCACTGCACCCGCTGGCGCCCGCCTGGCCTTGGTCGTCATGGCTTGCGTCACCTTAAGCTCATGAGGCGAGCGGCTGCATAGAAATCTCCGCTCCTCAGGAGCCAGCCTAGGGAGGCCGCTCCCTCTGGAGATCTTGGCGTCATCCGCCTCGCGAGGCTTGGCCCCTCGCGAGGGTCTTGTTTTGTCGATGCTGAAGACGGGCTGTACCAGGCCGTTGATGGAGCCACGCCGTGGGCCACAGGCAGGCAAGTCTAGGTACCCTAGTTCCCAGGACGCCGACAATAGCAACGACACTCTCCCGGCCACTCCGACCAACTCCCCTTTGGGATCAGTCCTGGGTGGCCCCGGATGCCACTCTAGACATCAAACGGCCACCGTCATGGCAAAACAAAAACGGTCCCAAACAAGGACAAAAAGGCGCCTACAACAACTACGGGCGCACAAGGTTACCGCCGCCTACCGAACCAGGATAGCGCGCGCACATAACCTTCCCTAGTTGGAGGCACCGGTGAGTGGCATGACAATAGACCGCATTAGGGCCTTCCCATAAAGGCAAGTGTGGTTGCACTGGAAAAGCCCAGTTTGGTGGCACCTGACCAAAGAAATGACGGAACTTGTCCCCAAGATAGATCTGTGATAACTGATGCTCTAATATCATATCAACCTGTGATCCAAGTTATAGAAATATCCAACAAATGATCCCAAGCATAATATAGACATATCATAATACTCCGAGGATAGCATATAACTAATATCATGATGAATAAAAGTAATATGATGCTACTAAATTAATAGCAAGAGCAAGATAGTTAACCCTAGTCCAACACGATAGCATCATATCCAAAGTAATACTCCAAAGCATACTACCATGAAAATAATCATAATAGTCACTAATAATCCAATGGCAACATGTCCTCCTCATCTGCAAGCATTAGTCCTAGTAATCCAAAGAACATCATGGCAGTAGCAAGATCAACATATCAATCCAAGAAATGCCATGAACAAGTCACATGTAGCTAATACAAGTTTTAAGCAAGTTAAATAATTAAACCATGGCATTGCATTGCAATCATGCAAATGGAGGGTGTGGCTTGCCTGGGAGGGATGGAGTCACCGGGAGGAACTGCGAGAAGCTCGCGAAAAGGAATCGACGAAAAACTTTCTCTCTCGGAGGGGGCTGAATGAGGGAAAGAGCATAATGGTCATTTTTAGAATGTGACAACATCATGAAAATGATACCGACGAAACAGGCTCAACAAACAGAGAACGTGGGCTTTGGAATCACCTGATTCGGAGTTGTGAGTGAAAAGATATGATTGTTTTCTTGCCAGGGACCCATCTATAAATAAAATAATCACAAACTGGCCCCTGACCGAAAAACTGAAGTGAAAGCGCATTCCGGGCTGAAGCATAAGAAAAACATGCCTTCGGAAAGGGAAGGCATATTCTTGTGGAATACGCCTCCACTTATCCACGCTGGCAGGGCGGGGCCGGGCCTTGTGCCGCTGCCAGGTGGGGTCGCACGGGAGGTGAGACCGGCTGGCTGGGTCTTCTGCTCCTTCCTTCGGTGCCTGACGGAGACAGAGCAGGGGCTTGACGTCGGCGCTCATCCCGGCGGCTCCGGCCATCCCCGGTGGATCTCGGACCACCGACGGACTTGGGAGAAGGCGGCGCATCCAGTGGTACCATCAACGGCCGCGCGAGGTGGACTGAGGCGACGACTGCTTTGACGGCGGCGGACGGTGGCGTCGAGTGGAGATGGGCACGATGGTACGGTGGTGGAGAAGAGGGTCCGTGGCTATGGGGTGGATCGTGGTGGCTAGGGGAGCTCACTGGTGGGGTCAGAAGGGAGAGGAGAGGAGAGGCTCGCCAAAATTAGAGTGGACAGAGGCGGCGCCCTTGGCGGCGATAGCGGTCAAGGAGGAGCTCCGGGGCTCGGGTATGTGGCTAGGGAGGGGTAGTGGAGAGCGAGGAGACCGCTGGCGAGCTCGGGAAGGGTCGGGAGTGGCTATATATAGCCGGGCATCGACGCCCGTGATCGGATGCCGCCGCGAGAAACCGGCCGGCGCTCTGGCGATGGCTGGGAGCGTCACGGGGTGATGGAGGGGACGGGAGAGAGCAGGGGAGGGTCAAGGAGCAGAACGAGGCCAAAGGCACGAGGAGGAAGAGCACGGGGCGATGAACAGGGGCTGTCGGGCACAGTACGCCCGTGGGCGCACAGCGGCTAGCTCCGGCGAGGAGGTTTCTGGAGGGGGCAGAGAGCTGGAGGGCGACATGAGGGAGAGAGGAGTCAGGTCGGCACCAGCGGACGCACGGACACCGCCGGAGCGATGCGACGCGACGAGGTCAAAGGCACAGAGCGCGGCCACAACAGCCAGAGCGCGTGACCAGCCGTACTAGCATCGTAGTCACCACGAGACAAGGCCATCAGAGGTCAAGAGAGGTTGTCAATTCATGTCTAGCGTGTTGTCTCTGCATCATGGGGACTGTGGGAGGTGAAGGATCAACAAAAGAAGCCAAGGAGAGATGTGAGGCTTCGATGCAATTTTGTTGTAGCAAACTTGACTAGGTTACTGTGATCAACAGAGAAGAGAAAAGAGCCAAACTTGATGTCTGGAATGTTTAGGTTAGGAAGGGCTATGATCCTGTGAAGTTGGAGAAGAAATGGACCACAAATTAATATAGTTGCTTCGCAACTGCAATTTTGTTCCGGAAACTTGATTTAGAAGGGGCACTCACATGGAGTGTTTGTTTGGCTGACATTTGGTAGATCATGGCCATAAGGACATAAGAGTATGTTGTAAAATTTCATACCATTTGGACTTGCCAAAATGGTACTTCCTTCACAGATATCCTCTCTATCCAGAAACTTGGGATAATGTTGGAGAGAAATTGGCTTGACGAATTGATCCCAAATTTGTTTGAGAGAGGTTTTATGGCTAGGAGAATGCTCTGGTAAATTTTCAGCCATAATGAAGCAATATAAAATATACTTGCTTCAGAACCTGAAAATATTGACATAAGCAAAGATTTGATGTTGTGCTCACATAGTTAGTTGGATGGGGCTGAAAATTGGTTGAGAGTCATGATATGAGGACATGAAGGAGCTTGCAAAATTTCAACTCATTTGGATACTCCTAGCTAGTACTTCCTTCAACAAGGCTTCCATCTGACTGAAACTTTGAAAAACTATTGAGGAAGTTTCACTAGGCAAATGGAGCTGAATTCTGGCATGATGCAATGATTTGGATGAGAGATGATGCCCAAAAAGTTTGGGAGCAAGCAAGAAAAGATAGGTGGCACTTCCTTCACAGAAGGCCACTCTGGACAGAAATGAAGAATAAATATTGATAAATTATTTTTGGGCTAGGACAGGAAAGTTCGGACATATTTGGGACATATATGATCCAAACAATTTATGAGAATTATTTTGGAATTTTGTGGAAGACAGAAACATAGGTTGCTTCACAACCTAGGTTAGACAGGGTTATTCCTTTAATAGAAAAAGGAATATTCCAGAGAAAAAGAATTTTGAGGTTGAGGTAGAATGGAAATGACATGACCTAGGGAGATTTTTGAGAATGATGAGTCATTTTGGAGGAGAAGAATTGAAGATCTCCCAGGTTGCAAGGCCACAGAACTGCTCCAAAAAGAAAATCAGAGCAAAAACCAAGTAAATCAAAAAGAAAAACAAAGGGCCAAAAACCAGGGTGTTACAAACATTCCCCCCTTAAAGAAATCGCGTCCTCGAGATTTGGTTGCTCAGGGAACAAGTATGAATATACCTTAAGGAACCGTTTCCAAGTCGGGTATCCTTTTCCTTTGTTTACTGTTCCCTCATGAATTTCATATGATCTGCTTACCTTGCTCTGGGGTGGTTTGCTTCACCTTTCCCAAATTCGGACTGGTCTTTCCTCATATACCAATTCCTTTTGTTGATGTTGATTCTTTCGTACCTACGGTGATATCCAAGGGACCTGAGCATAAATTCCCTTTGGTCATGAAACTTTTTACTTCTGCCATGGGGTTGCTCAAACAAATGCATGTCTTCCGGGTTCAATCAATGCTGAGAATCATGGCCATTCTCCTGACAGAATCTGACTGCTCATAGGTGGTACTGACTTATTTTGATTTGTTTCTTTGTCTCGAACAGGAGATACGTACCAAAGATTCGACTGCCTTCTGTCGTGAGCAATATAAAGGGGTATGGACTTATAGCTGTAGCATACCTCAAACATTAGCATCTTGAGACTGGCTTGACAGGGGTGCTGGCGGAAAGATACTTTTCATGATAGGCTGTCCGGGTACATGGTTTCACCGGTGAGTATACCTGGTCTGAACTGATTGTTCGGCTTTTGACTTACCCATGCGGTCGGTATACCCATCTGTGGTAATAGGCTGTGAGATGCTTCAACACTGCCGCTGAAGTCAAACTGCTGAGGTTGCATCGGAATCTTGGATCTGACGGAATAGACTGGGATATTCCACACTAACCATTTTAAGCGGGTCAGCGGGATATGAAGTCCTCGTAGAACAGAGTAGGCCTCTGAGGGTATGTCTTAGTGGATCCATATGGAATCATGGCCTCCAACTGACTTGGGTATCCTGACCCTGATGGTTACGGAAAAATCATCATACCTTTGCTGTCAGTCTCACCCTTTGACGGTCATGATTTTCTTTGTCAGGATACCTTACTGAAATATATTGGCCACATATGTCCTTGATTCTTTGTGCAACCATGGATGTGGCTAGTGCGATATTTTGGCATCATTCCTTGTGCCTACTTTCTATCCTGGGTCCGCACACATATATATACACGGGGGCTTGTAGCTTTACAGAGCTCACCGTTGAGGCCAATCATACAAGAGAGTGACAAGAGGTCATGAGATCTCCTTGTCTGGTGCGGGAATAATGACTTTGGTAACCATTGTCAAGACTATTGATTCTGCGTTGTCAGCTCCAAAACTTGTCGATTCTTGCATCACATGAGATGTAAATTTGTTTGGCTTCCTTTTGCATGACTCATGGGGCTGTTGAATCCTTACCTTCCATAGGTAAATCTGCTAGAGCATAGTTGTATCCTTGTATTAGTGACTTGCATGACTGGGGATGCATTCTCACCATATATAAGGAGAATATGCAACCAAACACTCGATCCTTGCGGTAGGCATATGTCTTGACTGAATTGTACTTCTGACAAAATGTTGCGGAGCTGATCCTTGAGCTGCACTGTCATATACTGCCAGCTTGTTGTGTCATATCTGTCAATGGTGCGTAGTGTTGTACTGATGCAGGCTGGTTGTCTTATGAGGGAAGCCATCCGAGTAGCTTGCTGAAGAGGACTCGATATCTTATGCTCGAAGCTTTTGCCGTAGTGACATGCTAGAGAAGTTTGGGTTCCGTACCTGAGAAGCTTCTCCTCTGGTTGCTTGTTGAGAAAGATTCAATTTCTTATGTCAGAAGCCTTTACTGAGGTATCTTGTCGTGGAAGACTGGGTATCTTGGACCGGAAACTTTCCATATATCATACTGAGGAAAATTGAGGAACCTTGCATCATAAGCTTCTTCTGATAGCGTGTGGAGGAAGACTGAGTTTCCAACGCTTCATACTTGCGGTATGCAGACTGAAAGCCATACACACACCCATAATATTTTGCGGCTGGTTACTTGCAAGAGAAAAATTTCTTGACTGTATTCCTTGATCATAGCACATTCTGGCTTTCTTTCGGAGTATAACATATTTCAAGTATCATTCATTGCTGAGCCAAAACTTTGTATATGATCCATATCTTTGATTGAAAATATACCGTTGCTCTTGTACCTGACTTCCTGCTGGCTGGATTAAGTACTGATGTAGACTTGATGTGTTTAGCTGAGCTTCTTCCAAATATTTGAAATCCTTATTGCTTCTTCGAGATCGGTGTCGGTTGATGAGCAACTTTCATAAGGGGAAATAAGGTAACACCGAGAGCCCAAAAGAAAGAAGCAAAAGAAACAACTCAACTCAACAAAAGCACCCAAAAACAATCCAATCACACAAAATCACATATTACTGCTATTCACACAATATGCATGCCTACTTAAGCACATAAATCTCACGGGAACTCCGGTACTACGATCTAACATGCTGTGACGGTGTGCACGAAAATGGATCAGCGTGTGGAGGGGTTGGTGTAAACATAGCTACACCAAGTGCTGGCTTAGCAAGGTAACATCCTTTACTAACTAGGAGGCGAGGACGTACTTGGTAACCCTGTAGCAGGACACGAATGTCGTGGCCACATTATTATCAAGCGGGCGAAAAGGATCCGTACTCGTCCAAGGAATAGGATAGCGGGGAAAGTTGAGTATGCTGACATTGCCCTTTATTGATGACTAAGATCATTAAGGGTTGCCAACACGACAAGATAAAAGGCATGATCCGGGGTAGCAACATGTCTACCACCGAAACGATAGGTGGGGAATGAAGAAAGGAAATTGATGCGATACCTGGGCACCATCCTACAAACGGTGTCCGGAACACTTGGCATCATTCCGCTGGGACAGAAATGACACCAAACACCGAAGAATAGGCTCAAAGGAAACTGGAGGGATGCAAGGGATGAGCTGTAGTGGATCCATACCGATGCCAGCTACACTCACAAGATAAACCGTTACCAATAAATAATAGGGCTATATGCATGCTATGCAACAAACAAATGCAGCAACCAATACAATAAACAAGCCAGACTCTATACTACCGATTTCTACAGCTCGCATTGACTAGGGCATCCTACAGCCAAACCTACTCTGATACCAAGCTCTATGGCACCCCGGCTCAGAGGAACCGGAACACCCTGTATTCCAGCCTAGAGATCAAGTCTTCTGGAATACGGCACTGCCTTGGCATAGATCAAATCAGCTCTTATTACAAAGGACAATGGTACAAGGGTCTGATGTTACAAAACATCACATCAGCACGACAACACTACACCTACTAAGGTAGCTCTATGCTAGCAGCAAAAAAACTCATAGCAGTGGAATAACGTCTAGTAGCGGAACAACGACGACCGTGGTGAACTCCACTCCGCAGGGACTCTGGCTGGGACACGATCTAGCTCGCCCGTGCGGTAACCTCGACAAGCAATCAATCACGGCATCACCTGCAATCTGGCATGACACGCCAGGTTAGTACATTGAAAGTACTTGCAAGCTCACAACAACCAAAAGCATCAAGGCAAAACAACAACATAGCATTAACAGTTTAAGTTATGATCAACTGCTATGATGAGAAAACAATTATTAAGCATGATATGGAACTACTAGAATTACCGATGAACCAACATCACAGATCTCAAGAACCATCTCAATCTTGTCTATTTGGCCAAGCAATATGTCACCTCGATCACCTCGTGATCAATACCTCCTCGTGATCACCACATGATCACATCACAACTGAATGATCATCCTCGACATCATCCCAACATCATCACCAACATCCTGCCAAACTCTTACTGCTCACAGAAAATATACAAGTCATCTAAAAAGTCATTCCATCATGTGAGTGTCGATCAAACGGTGTGACCTAGTATGAACTGTGCCCATGAACGAGGACGCGGCTATCGATAGATTAAACACACTCTGCAGAGGTTATCACACTATACCCACACTATAGAACCCATGGCCTTGTTCTCCCATTTGGGTGGACCGATGGCGTTCCGACAAAACCAGTCTACTGCAATGACACTCTCCCAGCCACTCTGACCAACTCCCCATTGGGATCAGTCCTGGGTGGCCCCGGATTCCACTCTGGACATCAAACGGCCACCATCATGGCAAAACAAAAACAATCACAAACGGGGACAAAAAGGCGCCTACAATAATTACGGGCACACAAAGTTATCGCGGCCTACCGGGCCAGGATAGCGCGCGCACATAACCTTCCCTAGTTGGAGGCACCGGCGAGACGCATGACAATAGACCGCATTAGGGCCTTCCCATAAAGGCAAGTGTGGTTGCACTGGAAAAGCCCAGTTTGGTGGCACCTGACCAACGAAATGACGGAATTTGTCCGCAAGATAGATCTGTGATAACTGATGCTCTAATAACATATCAACCTGTGATCCAAGTTATAGAAATATCCAACAAATGATCCAAAGCATAATATAGACATATCATAATACTCTGAGGATAGCATATAACTAATATCATGATGAATCCAAGTAATATGATGCTACTAAATCAATAGCAAGAGCAAGATAGTTAACCCTAGTCCAACACGATAGCATCATATCCAAAGTAATACTCCAAAGCATAATATCCAACACTACCATGAAAATAATCATAATAGCCACTAATAATCCAATGGCAACATGTCCTCCTCATCTGCAAGCATTAGTCCTAGTAATCCAAACAACATCATGGCAGTAGCAAGATCAACATATCACTCCAAGAAATGGCATGAACAAGTCACATGTAGCTAATACAAGTTTTAAGCAAGTTAAATAATTAAACCATGGCATTGCATTGCAATCATGCAAATGGAGGGTGTGGCTTGCCTGGGAGGGATGGAATCACCGGGAGGAACTGCGAGAAGCTCGCGGAAAGGAATCACCGGAAAACTTTGTCTCTCGGAGGGGGCTGAATAAGGGCAAGGGCATAATAGTCATTTTCAGAATGTGACAACATCATGAAAATGATACCGACAGAACGGGCTCGACAAACAGAGAACGTGTGCTTTGGAATCACCTGATTCGGAGTTGTGAGTGAAAAGATATGATTGTTTTCCTGCCAGGGACTCATTTATAAATAAAATACTCACAAACTGGCCCCTGACCAAAAAACAGAAAACTTATCTTCTACAAATACGCTTTCACTGAACTGAAAGCGCATTCCGTGCTGAAGCAAAAGAAAAACACGCCTTCAGAAAGGGAAGACGTATTCCTGTGGAATACGCCTCCACTTATCCACGCTGGCAAGGCGGGGTCGGGCCTTGTGCCGCTGCCAGGTGGGGTCGCGTAGGAGGTGGGGCTGGCTGGCTGGGTCTTCTGCTCCTTCCTTTAGCGCCCGAAGGAGACAGAGTAGGGGCTCGACGCTGGCGCTCGTCCCTGCGGCTCCGGTCATCCCCGGTGGAGCTCGTACCATCAGCGGACTCGGGAGAAGGCGGCGCATCTGGTGGTACCATCAACGGCCGGCGAGGTGGACCGAGGCGACGACTACTTTGACGTCGGCGGATGGTGGCATTGGGTGGAGATGGGCACGACGGTACGGTGTTGGAGTAGAGGGTCCATGACCATGGGGTGGATCGTGGCGGCTAGGGAAGCTCGCTGGTGGGGTCAGAAGGGAGAGGCTCGGCTCGGCTCGTCGGAATTAGAGTGGACATAGGCCGTGGCCATGGTGGCCATGGCGGTCGAGGAGGAGCTCCGGGGCTTGGGTGAGTGGCTAGGGAGGGGTAGTGGAGAGCTAGGAGGCCGTTGGCGAGCTCGGGAAGGGTCAGGAGTGGCTATATATAGCCGAGCATCGACGCCCGTGATCGGATGCCGCCGCGAGAAACCGGCCAGCGCTCTGGCGATGGCTGGGAGCATCACGGGGCGATGGAGGGGATGGGAGAGAGCAGGGGATGGTCAAGGAGCAGAACGAGGCCAAAGGCACGAGGAGGAAGAGGACGGGGCGACGAACAGGGGCTATCGGGCATAGTACGTTCATGGGCGCACGGTGGCTAGCTCTGGCGAGGAGGTTTCTGGAGGGGGCAAAGAGCTGGAGGGTGACAAGAGGGAGAGAGGAGTCAGGTCGGCACCAGAGGACGTGCGGGCATCGCCGGAGCGATGCGACGAGGTTATAGGCGTAGAGCGCGGCCGCAATAGCCAGAGCGCGTGACCAGCCGTGCCAGCGTCGTAGTCACCACGATACAAGGCCATGAGAGGTCAAGAGAGGTTGTCAGTTCATGTCTAGCATGTTGTCTCTGCATCATGGGGACTATGGGAGGTGAAGGATCAACAAAAGAAGCCAAGGAGAGATGTGAGGCTTCGATGCAAGTTTGCTGTAGCAAACTTGACCAGGTTACTGTGATCAACAGAGAAGAGAAAAGAGCCAAACTTGATGTCTGGAATGTTTAGGTTAGTAAGGACTATGATCCTGTGAAGTTGGAGAAGAAATGGACCATAAATTAATATAGTTGCTTTGCAACTGCAATTTTGGTCCAGAAACTTGATTTAGAAGGGGCACTCACATGGAGTGTTTGTTTGGCTGACATTTGGTAGGTCATGGCCATAAGGACATAAAACTATGCTGTAAAAATTTCATACCATTTGGACTTGCCAAAATGGTACTTCCTTCACATATATCCTCTCTATCCAGAAACTTGGGATAATATTGGAGAGAAATTGGCTAGATGAATTGATCCCAAATTTGTTGGAGAGAGGTTTTATGGCTAGGAGAAAGCTTTGGTAAATTTTCAGCCATAATGAAGCAATATAAAATATACTTGCTTCACAACCTAAAAATATTGACAGAAGCAAAGATTTGATGGTGTGCTCACATAGTTAGTTGGATGGGGCTGAAAATGGGTGGAGAGTCATGATATGAGCACATGAAGGAGCTTGCAAAATTTCAACTCATTTGGATACTCCTAGCTAGTACTTCCTTCTACAAGGCTTCCATCTGACAGAAACTTTGAAAAACTGCTAAGGAAGTTTCACTAGGCAAATGGAGCTGACTTTTGGCATGATGCAATGATTTGGACGAGATATGATGCCCAAAAAGTTTGGGAGCAAGCAAGAAAAGATAGGTGGCACTTCCTTCACAGAAGGCCACTCTGGACAGAAATGAAGAATAAATATTGATGAATTGTTTTTGGGCTAGGACAGGAAAGTTTGGACATATATGATCCAAACAATTTATGAGAATTATTTGGGAATTTTGTGGAAGACAAAAGCATAGGTTGCTTCACAACCTAGGTTAGACAGGGTTATTCCTTTAAAAGAAAAAAGGAATATTCCAGAGAAAAAGAATTTTGAGGTTGAGCTAGAATGGAAATGACATGACCTAGGGAGAGATTTGAGAATGATGAGTCATTTTGGAGGAGTAGAATTGAAGATCTCCCAGGTTGCAAGGCCACAGAACTGCTCCAAAAAGAAAATCAGAGCAAAAACCAAGTAAATCAAAAAGAAAAAGAAAGGGCCAAAAACAAGGGTGTTACACGCGACCTCCAGGTGGACATTCTTCATTGCGTCGGCGGGCAGTCGTAGGGCTACCAATGCTTGAAAGAGGTTCTCGCCATCGAGGCTGATTAGGGTGGCAGGCAATGAGGAGCCCGGGCGCGCGGGCTAGAGTAGTATGGTGATGTCGTCCGCGAGCTTCTTGACGACGGTGAACTTGTTGATGGTGGCAACGATCATCTTGTCCAACTAAGAGTCGTAGCTGGCGTCGACGATGGCCATGAACCAACCGGGCGCCAACACCCTCTGGAGACGATCCTCGGTGCCATGCCGCAGGCTAGCATCATGGACCATCTGGCACAGCCGCCAGCCGCTCGCACACATCGCCTCCATGGGTCTGGAGTGAGCACTTTTACGCTTAGTGTAGGTGCTTAGGTGCGTATGATGTGGTAGATGCATTGGAATGGAGGGGCGCCTTTATATGAGTGCAAACTGCGTTGCATTCACAGCATGCTGCCTCTTTTCCCCATACTCCTCCCATTATTACTTCCCTCAGCATGCTAATTAAAGGAGGATGCATCATTGGCCGTTCAACATTTCGGGAACCGCTACCCTCTCCCTCGTCTGCATTAAAGCCGTATCGAGAACTGTCCTGGTTTACTCAATATATTTTTGCCATCCTGGTTTACTATATAGCTGTCAAATCGAATAGTACTGCGCCGCCCGCTGCACGCCCGGCTGAACACGCCTCCTCGCCTCCATCAAACTCATCCGTTAAACCCGCATGCAAACCGAGAAACCTACTCCGGCCAGACGTCTTTTCATGAGCGAGCCAGAATTAAACACAACGCCGGCCAAGCTCCTCCTGTCCGCCCTCAGTTTAAACGAGGCCAGACGCCAACCAAGTTCCTACCGTCCGCCCTCTATTTAAACGAGGTCAGACAGCGGGCAAGAATCACACCTCTCCGCCGCTCCCCCATCTCCTCCTTCACCATTTTCTCCACTCTTCCGATGGCTTCCGAGGAGCCGTTCTCCGGCATACTACACGGCTGGGTGGCCCGCCGAGCCCTCCGGATACGAGTGAGGCCGCTCGGTGCTTCACATACCTCGCCTGGCCCGACGGACCAGTTGCCGCTCCAAGCCGGCGCGTGGTTGAGCAACTCGCCGCTCTAGTTCAGCTCGATGAGGAGTGGCGAGTTGCTCCATGCTGGCATGGCGACACGGGCATCGTCGCTGCTGTGTCGTACCGCGCCACTAGTGTCTGCGGCCGCACCTCTCGTGTCTGCGGTGGCCGCGCCTCCTGTGTCTGTGGCCGCGCCTCCCATGCCTGAGGTAGCGCCATGCAGGCAGAGACAGAAGCCAGGTGCGCGGAGAGCGATGAGTCAGTGGCCAGCTTCTCCATGTCCGCCGCCATTGCCGAGGAGAAGTAGAACACACGAGGCCATCACCGCTTGGGTCCCATGAAGGCCACCGCCGAGGCGACGACTGCGTATACAGGTGGTCTCTTGGCTGCTTCGTCTCATGCGAGGACCTTCGTCGACCCCGCAAGTGTCTGCCGGACATGAGGAAGACAAACGGATCCGCGAGCGGCCATTTAGATTAGGTATTAATTATACCACGAGAGCTGGATTAGCACCGCTTAGTTCATGTAAATGCAATGAAATCCGTCATGTTTATATGAAGATCCGGCTTTTTTATACGAAATCGTTCATGCTTATATGAAATCAGTCTGTGTTGCACGAATTTCCTCTGGTTGGTTAGAGTTGTGAAAATGTATGCCACTGGCATTGGATGTCGTCCTCCGCAGAAGGAAGCGGGAGGAAATTTGCCGGTTGCCGTTGGAGATGCTCTTATGCTGGAAATAATAGAGTCACATCCAATCCATTTGAGTTAATTGCGTGTATGATTCTCCCTCTATAAAAAGTTAATTGCATGTACAATGTACATGACTTGCAGGGTGGCTACAGATTCGTACAGAAAGTTAAAAAGAAACAAATCCATCCTTAATCTTGTATTCTAAGTACCATGTGGGTTCCACTGTCAGTACAGTAGCGAAAGAAGTATATATTAAAAATATAAAAATCTAAATTTTAAGATAGAATTCAAACTCAGGTCATCGTGTTGCGAGCATCCGGCGCTAACCAGTCCACCAGATGTTCGTTGTGGACGATGCAAGAGATATATCTCCACTCTTATAAAAAACAGAGTTGGTGATGATGGTGTGCCTGCCATCCTGCAATATAGGCCGTCCGATTTATATCTGACGGATAGGAAGGAAACTATGGCAATTTTGCAAAAAGATACCCACACCCCTCTCAACATTTGCAAATAAGGCCTTCCCTCGTTCATCCTTTTCTCCCACAAGATAAACTACTCATACAAATGCATCTTGATGTTCCGTGCAATGCATGGGCATCTTGCTAGTTTCTTTTTAAATAGTTATTGCGATAATTGGGTTGAAGTGATATATTTTATGTCTGCCCCGAATGATCTCAAATTCACTAGTAGTAACAAAGAAAAGGTTGCCATGTTAATTAATAGAAAACAGGGTGAAAACTATCACATGAGGCCGGTAAAAACAAGGCACACCCGGTTTAGCGTCATCGTCACTACAGTTGTGCGCGCGCAAGAAATCTACATATCGAGGGGGGCTACGGAGAGGAAGACGTATCAAGTGTGTGTGAGCGAGGCATGGAGACACAGCTAGCGAGTGTGTGTGTGTGTGTGTGTGTGTGTGTGTGTGTTTGAGAGAGAAGCCAATTGATAGATCAAGATCAAGATTGAGGTGTCACCCTTCTGCTGTCATTGTTCACTGGTACGGTAAGGTGCTATACAAACGGTTTTTAACCCCTTTCCGCGACGACATTTGGAACCGTCGCCAACTGAGTGTGGGCGATAGGGGGGTCCTTCCCACACGACCCAGAAACCGTCGGGGATGGGCGAGCGGCTACTGACGATCGCCATAGAATAAACGTATGAGAAGCCGCCCCAGCCCCACATGTTACATCTCGACGTTAAATTTCTGATCAGAGAGACATCCCAAATGATTACGCCGCTATAGTCGTGTGAAAAAGGTGGACATCAACATTTAATCTACCGATATGTTTGTGATAGGTACGTTATCGCACATGGTTCAAGAATGTAAAATGTGTGCGGTGCCTCTACTAACGCCAACGTGTCCATTTTCATAACTATGTGCGATTGGTATTCCTATCACACACGCACACTGGTTTGAAACGTTTGCCGTATTACCATGAATCGCACACGCATATGAGACGAAACCTTGTGTGCGTCCGTCGGGCATCACAAACGTTTCACGTCAAAGAACCGTTTGTTCTCTTTTTTTCATCGCACACGATGTTTTCTTTCTAACCGTGTGCACATTATTTTATTCGCTCCTGTATATTTTTATTTTTGCCTGTAATTTATTATTCGAATTGGAAATTTTGAAATATGAAACGTGCAATTCAAATTCTCAGCACAATGGTTCAACAACGAATCCATAAATAAAATTGTCAGTACAATATGTTCAATAATTACAGGATTAGACAACAATTAACTATGATGAACCACAATATTTAGAGGCGGTAAAGGTGAAGAGACAAGTGTAAATCATTTTGACTGCCGATGGTGTTGAAGAAGCGGAATGCCCATAATGTGCCTTCCTGCATGCCATAGGCACAAACAACTTTTGTCCAACCCCTTGTGACGATCGCCCGCCCATCCTTCACCGCCTTCAGGAAGACTTCTAGAGCATTATCATGGTAGCATGAATTATATACTTTAACCTTAGTTGCCTCCACTCCGGTCATGTAGTTTGCAAGGTAACCATCAGTAAATAGCTTCGGAAACCACTGAAAAGAGAAAAAATATTAGATACTGAGGTCTAATAGAGTAACTTGTTGTGGGCAGGGGGAAAAGGCAACACATTACTTGCCATCCTAAAGTTCACTATTGTCTTGGACAAATTGTAAATAAAGAGCTTAATTCCCATCACCCATTTCTTTCACCTAACAATCTTTCTTAGTTTCCTCACTTGACACTTGTTCATGAATATCTCATTGCCCCATACACAAAAGGGATCGAAGCGTGGATCTGTACCACTCATATATGTACCGACTAGCAACCAGTAAATGTTAGAAGCTAAACTGAGATTGTACAAATGATGTAAAATACAACTACCTATGTTCCTAAGTACAAGTATTCTTAGAGATTTCAATATGAACTACATACGGATGTATATAGAATTATAGATATAGTTTAGATTAGAATCTAGATTCACTCATTTTGCTCCTTATGTAGTCTATATTGGAATCTCTAAAAATACTTATATTTAGGAACAGATGGTGTATAAGATATGGGATGCAGCTAACCTCGACGGCAAACAACAGCATCGCCCATTGTAGCCCTGTGTAAGTACATGGAAAGCCAACGTTAACTACAACAGGGTTAACATCCACCAAAATTAGCAAATGGTAATAAAACGGCAGCATCTGTAGTGATATCTTCATTGCGAAAGAGTAGCATGGTAGCAAAGGGATGGATTAAAAAATGGATACAACTGTTAATTGCAACAGGCTTAACAGCATCCTAAGTCATGTTTTGTAAGTTTGTAGCCATTGAAATACAACTGTTTAAAAATGGATACAACTGTTAATTGCAACAGGCTTATTGGCCATTGAAACCGGTACGGATAAAAATGCAATTGGCAGAGTTAAACATCACAAGGCAGGTGCTGCCAGAGCAGATAATGGCCCAGTTGTCTATAAAAAGGTAGGGAAAATAGCTAAAACATGTTAGGCATGTTTACTACAGCATGCTTAATACATCGACCGTACAAAACATAGCCATTAATTGCAACTGGTATTGGTAAGATTGAACTGGTGAATTCATACTTGGTAAGTCCTGAGAGATAGTTGCTGGGGCACTTCATCTTGGCCAGAGCCTGCCCAAAGTCAGCGGCGGCGGAAGCGAGCTCTTCCTCCGGGTCGAAGCGTGGATCAATGCCACTGACATGTGTACCTACAAGAAGCAAGTAAATGTTAGAAGCCAAACTGGAATTGCACAAATGATGTAAAATACTGTAAGACATGGGATGCAGCTAACCTCGACGGCAAACAATAGCATCGCCCGTTATGGCCCTGCGTAAGTACATGGAAAGGCATGTTAAGTACAACAGGGTTAGCATCCACCAAAAATAGCAAATGGGCAGCATCTCTAGTTTATCCTCATTGCGGAGAGTAGCATGGTAGCAAAGGGACAGATTAAAAAATGGATACAACTGTTAATTGCAACAGGCTTAACAGCATCCTAAGTCATGTTTTGTAAGTTTGTAGCCATTGAAATACAACTGTTTAAAAATGGATTCAACTGTTAATTGCAACATGCTTAATAGCCATTGAAACCGGTATTGATTAAAATACAGTTGGCAGAGTTAAACATCACAAGGCAGGTGCTACCAGAGCAGAGAATGGCCAAGTTGTCTATAAAAAGGTAGGGAAAGTAGCTAAAACGTGTTAGGCATGTTTACTACAACATGCTTAATACATCGACCATACAAAACATAGCCATTAATTGCAACTGGTATTGGTAAGATTGATCTGGTGAGTACATACTTGGTAATTCCTGAGAGGTAGTCGCTGGGGCACTTCATCTTGGCCAGAGCCCGCCCAAAGTCAGTTGCGGTGGAGGCGAGCTGTTCCTCCGGGTCGAAGCGTGGATCAGTGCCACTGACATGTGTACCTACAGGAAACCAGTAAATGGTAGAAGTTAAACTGTAATTGCACAAATGATGTGAAATACTGTAAGACATGGGATGCAGCTAACCTCGACGGCAAACAACAGCATCGGTTGTTATGACCCTGCGTAAGTACATGGACAGACATGTTAAGTACAACAGGGTTAGCATCCACCAAAAATAGCAAATGGGCAGCATCTCTAGTGATATCCTGAGTCATGTATTGTAAGTTTGTTGCTGGTATTCGTGAAATTGAGCTGGACAGTTAATACTTGAACATCACACAATGTGCAGTACTGAAATAAACAAGGCACGAACATGCTTAATACATCAACCGTACAAAACATAGCCATTGCAAGTGGTATTGGTAAGATTTAGATGGTCAGATCATACATGTTAAGTCCTGGGGGTAGTCGCTAGGGCACTTCATCTGGGCCAGAGCCTGCACCATGTCGGCGGCGATGGAGGCGAGGTGTTCCTCCGGGTCAACACGCACAGCGGCCATCGCGCCATGGACCACCATCAGCTCCTCGACCTCCACGTGATATGTGGTTGGGCTTGCGCGACGATGCTCTGGAGGTAGGGGCGGTGGGGATTTGGAGGCATGAGGATGTTTCCCAGGCGCCATTTAAGCAATCAGGCCGGGGCCGTGATAGAGATCGGTGGGTTACCTGACTGGATCCGAGCAGAACGTAGATGTGGTTGAAGCTGTGGTTGCGGTGGTGGAAGTTTGAGCTGCCGGTAGGGGGAGGCGCGGGGGGGGGGGGGGGGATACTGAGGAAATTTGATGGGTGGGGATGTGGTTGGAGGAATAAATTCTGAAATCGCGCACCTAATGAAAATTTCGCTGCGAAACTTGAAACTTGGGCGGGGGAAACACACAACACAGACGAAGTGCGTAAAATACTCGTGTGCGAGAAAAGAGAAAATTGGCAGATCCCGTCTCCAAAAAAATGTACACGTGTAGATGATTTTTTATGTCAATGGTACGCCTGGTTTATTAGGAAAAATCGCACAGGTAACTGACTTATGGATCACTAACGCAAAAAAAGCACATGGGTACGCCATAGAAACCGTGTGTTTTGTGATCTTCTAATGATTAACGCAAAAAAATGCACACAGGCACACATGCTAATCAACGCTCAAAGCCCTCAAAGGATGCTCTTACCGACATTGTACGTTAATACTACAAACTTAAAGTACTACTGGTAATTTGCTCTAATACTACAAACTTAAACTACTTCTCACATGCTGTCGTCGGGGCATGTTGGCCAGACGTCGGCGTTCTCCTTCCCGGCCTTGTAGGCAGCAGCCCACCGTGCTTCGATCTCCGCCGAGCTCTCCTCACCATGGTGTGCGGCCTCTTCTTTCTTGCGGCAGCGGGACTCTCTTTTCTTGACTGCTTTCGGCCTTTTCCGCTCCTTCTGTGCGGCATTGGCTGCCTCTAGATCCACCGCCCATTTGGCCATGGCAGCCATAAAGTCTGCCCACATAACTGTGTGGCCGCCGGCGGCGATGAACTCGGCGCGGCGAGATGCCATCGCTTCCTTACCATGTGTGCGATCGTGGGCGGCGAGGAACGCGGCGCGGCGGGATGCCATCGCTTCCTTACCAGTTACTGTGCACCGCGGTGCCATGAAAGATGCTTGGAGAGAGCTCTAGGACGGAGGGGCCGGGCAACCGTACAGTGCGGTGGTTTTTAAGAGCGCAACGACAAACGACAAAGGAAATTTGGCTTCCCTTACAATTTTGCTCGTTCATTATCGCACACAGTTCATCTCCGTTGCTTCCTGAAACAGTGTGCGCTGAGTCTATTGTGTGTTGCATTATGATTGGCCGGAACCCTAGCCACGCGGATCGCGCGCGTGCACCATAGGATGCGCCGCGATCGAACGGCAATCCACATCCCTCACATGACACCCATGCAGCTGTAGCTGGATTGGATTTATATGCGCTAAATGCCTAGAAAATGCACATAATCCCCTAAATATGGTAAATGAGGCGTGCATGATGACATAAGGAAAACATTCTCAAATTTTTACTAGGGCACTGTGAGGCCATACCATGGCACCACGCCAGGCGTCATGTTTTCCAAGCATGTATTTCATTTTTGTATAGTTGTTAACCCAGTAAATGACGCGTTTATGGTTGACTATTGCCACACATTTCCTTGAAATATCTGCCCATTCCTTGTAAAAGGCATGAGAATGTACTAAATAGCACGAGCATGGTTTTCCAGACTATTCTTGTGCACCTTTTCATGCACCGATTGTTCGAATTTGAATTATGTGCATTAATGCCTAGAAAATGCAAATAATCCCCTAAATATGGTAAATGAGCCCGGAAAAATGTCAAATTTGAACATGTTGCATTTGAGGCGGTATGTTGATCGTTGGAAAAAAATTGAATGACAAACTAGGACGGAAATTTGGATTCCCCTTCAATCTTGGTGATTTCCCTCTCGAAAGCATGGAACTTCCTCGGTGATGGTTCGATTTATGAAGGGCATGCATGACGACATAAATCAAACCTTCTCAGCTTTTAACCAAGGCACGGTGAGGCCATACCATGGCACCATGCCAGGCATCATGTTTTTCAAGCACGTATTTCATTTTTCTATAGTTGATAACCCAGTAAATGACGCGTTTGTGGTTGACTATTGCCACGCATTCCCTTGAAATCTCTGCCATTCCTTGTAAAAGGCTTGAGAATTTAGTAAATACCACGAGTATGGTTTTTCTAGACCGTTCTTGTGCACCTTTTCATGCACCGATTGTTCGAATTTGAATTATGGGGATTAATGCCTAGAAAATGCACATAATCCCCTAATATGGTAAATGAGCCCGGAAAAATGCCAAATTTGAACACGTTGCGTTCGAGGGGGTATGTTGATTGTAGAAAAAACTGAATGACAAGCTAGGAAGGAAATTTGGATTCCCGGCCCCTTCAATCTTGCTGATTTCCCCCTCGAAACCATGAAATTTCCTCGGTGATGGTTCGATTTATGAATGGCGTGCATGACGACATAAGACAAACATTCTCAAATTTTTACCAGGGCATGGTGAGGCTATACCATGGCACCACGCCAGGCGTCATGTTTTCCAAGCATGTATTTCATTTTTGTATAGTACCCAGTAAACACATTTCCTTGAAATATCTGCCCATTCCTTGTAAAAGGCATGAGAATTTACTAAATAGCACGATCATGGTTTTCTAGACCGTTCTCGTGCACCTTTTCAAGCACCGATTGTTTGAATTTGAATTATGTGCATTAATGCCTAGAAAATGCACATAATCCCCTAAATATTGTAAATGAACCCGGAAAAGTGCCAAATTTGAACACGGTGATTTGCAGGGTTTATGTTCATCGTAGAAAAAAACTCATAGACAAAGGACAAAGGAAATTTGGATTCCCATTCAATCTCGGTGATTTACTATCACACACGATTCATCTCCGTCGCCTCTGCGAACCGTGTGTGTTCACCCACACATGCAAAAGGAAAAAGAAAATCCTCGCCCACTTCGTCCCCATCCACTCGCTGCGGACTCCTCCGCAACTCTGTACCTCATCAACTTCTATCGCGGTGGCCACCCTAAGCTCGATGGCTGTTGTCGGTGGGCGGAGGTCGCACTCCAAACGACATGGGATTTCGCCCCTACCGCTTTCCGCTGCCTATCTGCACCGACATTCTAGACTCTGGTCGATTGGGGTTTTCTGCGGGATTGGGCCGGGGATTTTTCTCATGGAGAAGGTAATCAACTTAGCAAAATATTCACTCATCTCTTATCGCAGTCCATCCGTCGCTGTTAATCAACCGGCGGAAATCGCCGTGGATTCATTTTTGTTCTAGCTGATTCGTGGGTGTTCATTCATGTGTCCACAGTGCGAGCACAAATCGGGCAAGTGTGGTCGCGGCCAGTCGGAAATGAAGTTCTATCTCACCATTCTGGATGACTTCAGGGAGCGCTCGGTATGTTCAATCTCAACCTACCATGGTCGGCATGGTCTAAATTTGTGAACATATACCGTCTGTTGCTACATTTGGATAAAAGGTACGATGCCATGTGCAGCCTAGATGTCGAAGCCGATCCCCCCTATATTAGGCAAATATATGATGTATTGTTCATTCAGTTACTCTCATATTTGCATCAAATCTTTGTTACATTATCTATTTTTAATATTTTTGTACTTTGCTTTCATCTATATATTGATCTGTTCTATTAGTTACTCCCATATTTGCATCTTGCTCTGTTATTTCAATATATCTAATTTATGATCTTAATTTTCATTTCAAGCAGTACATCCCCTGCTTTGCAAGAACAGGAGTAGAAGGAAATCTTGGGCTTTACTTTGTTGATGACTCCCAGGATGTCATATTGACAACGCAACATGGATTTACAATGATGGTTAGCGTAAAACTTGATAAAGATGGTCACTCCTATTTTTATGCGGACCTTTGGAGAAAAATGTCTAAGTGTTATGAACTGAAAGCTGGCAATAAAATTCTAGTGCGTGCACCACAGCCTGGTCAAATTAACTTGGATGTTTACTTCCCCAACGTCATCAGCCGATCAAAGTCTGATCGAGGTTAGTGTCCTTTCAACTTTCTCCATGTTGTCATATTACTTAGCAAAATTGGGGTATTTGTTCTCACTAATTGATCACTATTTAAGCAACCAATTGTGATTTCATTTTCTGACTCCATTCCTAGGTAGTAACAAATTCTATTTACCAATTTATGCGCACTATATATATTCTTCTACAATGTTCTGAATAAATAATACCTTTCCACCTTTTAAGCAGGATATGTTGGATGCATAGTGAATGATCTGTATGTTACTAAGCGTACCCGATTTCACTGGAAGGACTTGAAGCATGTCATAAACTTTGTTGATAATCTGACAGAGATAGCACAACGTATGAACGCTGGATTTTGGATGGGATTAATTATACCTATGGTGCACACATTGAACAAGACCAATTGTGTGCAAAAAACGCTGGTAAAAAGTCTTACTTTAATGTTGATGCTCATAAACTATATATATCTTCAACGATTTGTTACAATTGGTTTTTATTCTACATTTCAGCAGAAATTGCCCGCTGTAGCAGTTCCTGGATAGATTTCCCAGCGTGGTCAAATTACACTTGTGCCTGCTAATAACGCCAAAGTGATTGCAAGGTACTGCATTTCCCGCAGAAATGGAACCATTCAAATTAACAAGTTCTCGCTTGTCATGGCAATGCATCCATATTGGAAAATTGGAGACACTATTCTACTGATGCTCGACCATGGCACAAGAGGGCTCTTCCTTTTCATTGACGAGATGCTGAGTCGCTGTGATCAAGCTGCTTCCAGCGGATAGTTGTGGTTGTTGGCCCTCAGCCTCTTAAAATGTGCTAGCTGTTACTATCTTAAGTATGTAGATATGGACCATATGGTTGTTGGCCCTCAGCCTCTTAAAATGTGCTAGTTGTTACTATGTTAAGTATGTAGATATGGACCATATGGTTGTTGGCCCTCAGCCTCTTAAAATGTGATAGTTGTTACTATGTTAAGTATGTAGATATGGACCATATGGTTGTCAAAACCATGTTACGAAGATCCTCCTTTTGTCGAATAGTGTAACCACTATATATATGTTACTCAAATGCTATTAGCCAAGTTCTTAAATTTTCATGGAAAGTATTAGTATCGTACACAGTTCATTGAGTTTAAGCGTGTGCCCGATGTCCAGAAGGCATTTGCATATTAACTGTCCATATTGCAAATTCACACACGTGTTAACATAAGGAAACGTATGTGTAACTTACTAATCATCGCACACGAGTACTCGCAGACGCATCGTGTGCGATACTCCTAGCTACCACAAGCAACTACTTTGCATTTTTCAAAGTTTTTTCTACACACATAATCGCACATGAACTAACTTTATTAACCATCAGTGTTGTAATTTCTCATCGCAAATAGTTCATCTGAGTCCGCTGTTTGCCGCGTATCACACACATCTTGTTTACACGACTCATTTGTGTTCTTTTGGCTCATCGCAAACAATTCATCCATGTGAACTGTATGCCGCATATCACACACATCTTGTTAAGTTGAACCATTTCTGTTGTGTTCCCTAATCAAAAACAGTTCGTTCGAGTGAACCATATGCCGTATATCACACACACCTTGATCTGGCTAACCGTTTCTATTGCACTCCCTAATAGCAAACAGTTCATCAGAGCGAACTGTATGCCGTATATCACACACACATTGATATGGCTGCCCATTTCTGTTGTTCTGCCTCATCGCAAACAGTTCGAATGGATTAACCGTGTGCCCTTCATCGCACACGCAACTAAAATTTGAACCGTGTTTGATGGCTCCACCATCACAAATGTTTTGCACCTTTTTTGACGGGTTTTTTACACCACCGTTTGCAATTAATGCATCGCACACAGTTTCGTCAAAGGGTCTCTGATCGTAGTGTTGCGTTAGCAGCATCCTGCAGTAGTGGTTGGGGGTGGGGAGGGGTAGGGAGAGAAAGACGTATAGAGAGTGTGCGCACGGTAGGCACAGAGGCACAACTAGCGAGTGTGTGTGTGTTTGAGAGAGAGCCAGTGGATAGACTAGTACCAAGATCGAGGTGTCACCCTGCTCCTTCGGTGTCGGGAAGTGTGTGTGTGTGTTTGATAGAGAAGCCAGTATATAGATTAGTATCAAGATCGAGGTGTCACCCTACTCCTTCGGTGTCGGGAAGTGTGGGGGGGGGGGGGGCATAGTGCACGTTAGATATAGGGAGAAGGAGTTTGTGTGATACATATCTATATTAAGGGATAGGCAGATAGCATGTGTGCGAGGCATACTTAAAGCATCACGGAGATAAACAAGTGGTGTGCATGCAAGTGCCGGAAAAAAATAAAGAGAGAAACAATGTCTGCGCGTGGGCGTGTGTGTGTGTGTGTGACCTAAATCTCAAAACAAAAGGTGATCTGCTGGAATCTTATTGTATGTGTTCATATGGTTCCAGGACTAGAGTTAACCTTACGCATATGTGTGCGAGACATAGTTATACTTTGAGACATTAGTGGCGGTGGGTGGGCGGAATTAAAGGGGTGGGCGTGTTCGACAGAGAGAGCATGTGTGTTTTTGTGTGAGAGACTTGTAGGACGGGGTAGAAAGACGAATTCTAACCTTGACAGAGGGAGAGAAATACACGAAGTGCGCGTGCGTGATTCCGATGCCCACGGAGAAACGAGATATGTATGCGTGTCGGAGAGATTGCATAATTCATTCACGTATCACTATCTAGTGATCGTGGATGTGCATCGCTTGAACATAATCAATATCTACTTCGTATCGTGGCCAAAGATACAACATCGATTCAACGCTATAAAGATTGGACACTCACATATCACATTTTTTTTGAATAGTGTTTTTCAATTGTGCATGCCAAAGTTATAGTGATGTTTCTTCAAACAACCACTGTAGTTATCATGTACATGCACCATTGTTAGTTTTGCATTCAAATTCATTAGTCTTGGATGATTTAATTTTCTATTATGAAGTAATATATGTAATATTCATATATGAATTCAACGGGTACGCAATTTGTGAAATTGAGGCCATGTAATCATATGAGGAAAAACTTTTAAGTAGCGGACTACAATATCCATTTCTTTTTGTGCATCTATATTAAAATTAACACGTCAATGCATTTTGTTTAAAATAAATAACCAATGGCACTAAATTATATATTTACACGAGAAATACATAGGCTGAGCGTTTGATCCATTTTTTTTGTGAACGCGCCTCTACACCCGTACGATTGGCCGCGCCCGTGTGAACGTCCAAGTTATCGGTGCATCATCCCGAGTTATTGTCTTTTTTTCTGGGGTGATCTTCATACCAGTTATTAACTGCTGACGTTTGCCCCGTGTACACAGTCTCGCATGACCTTCCCGCTAGCACTGTCCAAAATTAGTTGAAACTGGATACGAACGATCCCACGGGCGGGAAAATCTTCCGCTTCCTTAAAAAAATCCGCCACCTAGTCTTTAGCATATGAAATTCCCCTTTTGTCCTTGGTGCACGGAGAACAATAGTTACAATACGACCCTCATTTACATAATAGGTCTGGGTTGCTTTGGTAACTTCCGGTTCCCCCCACCACACGGCACCCCCATTTCCTCTCCCCATCCCGCAAAAACGACTACTCCACAGCACCAGAGCATTTTACATCACGCCGTCCATACTTCATCAGCCTTTCTACCCCTTCCCTCTAGAAACCCTAGACTGCTAATCCACCGGCGTACCAGAGCCCATTCACTACCAGCATCGTCCACCTCACCGGAGCTGCTTCTGCAGCCGCATCTACCCCTCCCACCTCCCCTAGAAACAAGTAGACTGCTCATCCACCACTGTACCACAGCCCATTTAGTGCCGGCCTTGTCCACGGCGCCGGATCTGCTTCGCCGGTACTCTCGTCAACCGCAGCGCATCTGCAGCGGCTCCTTCGTACTCCCCATTGGAGACGCTTCGTCCACACCCCCAGAGCCGTCCCACCGACGCCCGCGTCGACGGCCTCTGATCCTCTTTGCTGACACCTTCCTCAACCCTACCAGAGCCGCTTCGCCGACACCATCCTCAACCCTACCGGAGTAGCTTCACCTATACCATTCTCAACTCTACTAGGGCCGCTTTGCCAACGCCCAAGTCCACGGCCTCAGATCCGCTTCGTCGCACCCTCGTCCAACCTACCGGAGCAGCTTCTGACGCACCGTCCATGGCCGCAGACCCGCATCGTTGACACCATCCTGAACCCAACCACCAGAGCAGCTTCACCGACACCCTCGTCCACGGCCTCAGGTTCGCTTCACCCACACCATAGTCCACCCTACCGAAGCCGCTCCACAACACCCTACTCCATGATTCTAGATCTCCTTACCAGACCCCGACAGCCAGTGTAGCGTCATCACCGTTGATGTTTCTAACTTGATTCCCACCGTCTGGCAAGATGCCAAGCACCCGCCGCGGCCTAGGTACTTGTCACCTTTAAACCTGTCCATCATCGCCTGCCCGATGTACTTCAAATATACTAACAGTTCGCTGTTACATGTTATGCAGCTGGCAAGAACTACAAGGACAATGTTTCTTCTGGATCTAACAGCTTGGCCAACCAAGATCCTGGACTGAGGCATTGCTATGATCTTGTAAGTGCGACTCTCTCTTGTATTTTTGTGTGCCTGCCAGCGTGCTTTGCTAGGATTTTTGACCAGTAATCCCTTTGTGCAGACAATGATTTCCACTATTGGCTGCTAAATTAGAGATGTAGATGTCATACATGATAGTCCCTCAGTTCCTAAGTATAAGTCTTTCTAGAGATTCCACTATGGACTAGATACAGAGCAAAATGAGTGAATTTACACTCGAAAATGCATCTATATACATCTGTATGTGGTCCATAGTGGAATCTCTACAAAGACATATATTTAGGAACAGAGGTAGTACATTACACAAAATCGTAGGTGGCATGTAGGAATTCTAGTGCACTACATTAGGCTCCCTTAGAGTGCCTGCTAGTCCAGTACACAGAGCCATGGCTAGTTTATGCTACGCACACAATCGTTAATTGGTGGTTTAAATATCCGCAAGGGATATGCAATGTATCATCATGTAGAGATATCTCAAATTAGCCGTGTCAACTTGCAGATGGGGTGCCGCAATGAAAAAGTACAATATTTCTTAGTACAAGATGTATGTGGCAATTTCATGGAACATCGCAAAAAAAGGAGAGGCAGCGGTGAGCCTATAAAGTGTGCTATGGTAGGTCACTCCATTGCAATCATCGTGACATGTTATTTGTATGTCAGTGCGGTTGGCCAGGGTTCTTAGGGACAGTTATTTTGAGTTATCCTTAGAAAATAAGCACCTTTGAATATAAGCTCCAGATAATAAGACAACCAGTTCTTTTCATTGCCTGCCTTTTCAGCTTATCTGTGGTATGATCAGTGAAAAGTCTAGATTGCATTATATTTTGTCATTTTGCTGCCCATATGAAAATTAATTTGACTTGCAAAAATCACAAATTGAACCCGGTGCAGTAATTAATATGATAGGAAAACAGACCATCAATATTTGTTCAAAATGCAAATACAAAGATACCATCTACTTGGCACAATCTACTTTGGCCAATGTCTTCCATAGAGAGCCCATTGCCTAATTTAAATGAAGAATGCATTGCCTAAATTTAAATGAGGAACCATTATTTATCAAAATTCGATGGTCCAAGTGGCTGGTTATTATCATATAGCAACACCACCTGAAAGCACCATATAGCAGCAGCAGCTCATAGCAACTCATCATACAGCAGCAGCAGCTAGCAATTCATCATATGCCAGCAGCTCATAGCAACTCATGATATAGCAGCAGTATGAGCAGCTCATAGCAATTCATCATATAGCAGCAGCAGGAGTAGCTTATAGCAACTCATCATATAGCAGCAGCAGCTCATAGCAATTCATCATATAGCAGCGGCAGCTCATAGCAATTCATCATATAGCAGCAGCAGCTCATAGCAATTCATCATATAGCAGCAGCAGAAGCAGCTCATAGCAATGCATCATATAGCAGTAGCAGCAGCTCATAGCAATTCATTGTATAGCAGATCAGAATGAAAATTTGGCAAAAAATCAGAGGAGATCCTCACCTTGTTGGATCAGCTCATCCTTTAACAGCACCTCAAGGCCACAACCTGGGAGGAGGGGAGGGGGAACGAGGTGCCTTCTGCCAGAGTGGGGCATTGGCCGTAGTTGTGCGGCGACCGCCGAAGTAGTGCGTTGGACGGACCATAGTGGAGCAGCTGTTGGAGGCCATGAGAATGAGGGGCGGCGCCAGAGGGAGGAGCAACCGGGGAGATTTGGCCCTACCCTCCGGCCATGTAGCCTAGCTGGACAGAGCATGGTCGAGGAGCAGGCTAGATGGGACCAGTGGTGGCGGCTCGCTGGAGGAACCCTAGCGCTGCAGGCAGGGGGTCGAGGTAGAGGGAAAGGGGAGAGGAGATGCAAGCGGGCAGGGTAATGAACTCTTGCGTGTTTGTTTTTACTTGAGGGTCAGGTGTGACGCGGACGTGAGCAGTGGCATTTTGAGTGTAATATAGGCAGACAACAGAGTTATTTTGCTATTCCCCTTCCCTTCAATTTTTAGTGAGCTTCTAACCGAAGCACCCCCCCCCCCAAAGAGAAATAAGTTTAAGCCCAAGCCCATAACTCAAAAATGAGTTCTTTACATCTTTTATGGCTTATTTTGACAATAAGCTCTGAAAAGGCAGAATAGAACGGGCCCTTAACCTGCAATTCAATTGTGCGTGCAATGATGAATCACTCCTGCCTGCTATAGTGTACATTTAGGCATCATACATGGCATTACCTAATACATGTGCATTTCATTATAGAATCTAAAATATGCAATGTTTATGTTAGTTCATACATTGCACATGATGTTTAAATGCCCCTTAAATCTGGTCAGTCCAGTGATGGTCTTTAAGCCTCCTTCTATGCTTCTTTTCTTGATATGTAATTTAGTGTTGTGCAAGATTTGCTCACACATCTGTTCAATTGCTTGTTTGTATCAGCCAGCCATACTAGGACTGTTTGCTTTGATTACTTGCTGTTCTTAACCTAACAGAGCTTGTCAATGATTTAAACACCAAGGGCTACTGTAGGGGGGGCTTGTATAACTCATAGGTGACATAAAGGTTTGGCTATACACTAAAGTAGGCTCTCCAAGAGTACCTGGAGGTCCAGTTCGAAGGTATGCATTGTTTTTACACAGCGCACACATAGTAAATGCTCATTTCATTGTGTGCAAGAGATGTGACATGTTTCATTATGTGGTGTTGTTTTGTTATAAACTCATCCTTTGGTGTTGTTCATAGAAGAAAGTATGCATATTTATCTTCCAAGGAGACCAGTAATTAGTTTGTGTCACCTTGCAGAGGGGTGCAATGAAGATAAGATTGAGGATTTCCAAGTACAAGATGTTAGGAAGGAGCCTTGCAAGAGAAGGAGGAGGAGCACTGAGCCTGTTCAACCAGTTATGGTAAGTCACTGTATTACAATTACCAGGACATCCTATTTGTCTGACATTGTGCTTGCGTAGGGTTATTCACCTGTAACCCAGTCATTGGGCCATTGATTAAAACTCCCTCCGCTCACTACTATATGATGTTCTAATTTTTTTGTAAATCAGATGTATGTAAACACATTTTAATGTGTCTGTTCACTCATTACGGATGTAGTCTACTTTTAAATATCTAAAACATCTTATAGTAGTGAATAGTGTGAAACTGCTTCCTGCTATGGTAGAGTTGTGGATGTCATAAATGTCATAACCAAATGCATATTCACATCATTAGCCTCCCTATCATTACTAGGATCTTGATTACATACTAGTCGAGATACTTCATAGGGGGCAAACAATATTACATTACTTGTTCCTTTATATAGTAAATGTAGCTAGGCCATGGATGTTATTGAGGCATGCATGTATGCATGCTGCCAACTCAACGGTTCAATTGCTTGTTTGTTTCAGGCATATTCAAATTTCTCTTTTCAATTGCTTTATTTGTCCTCAGTTAATGAGATACCCAAACAATGATGCCTGATGTAGGGTACTTGTATAACTATTAGTTGACATAATTAAAGGCCTTACCATTTAATTACTCTGGTGAAGTGTGCCTAAAGCTTTGAAGTCTATTAACCAACTATTACTGCATGAGGCCCACAATCTAGTTTATACGAGACTAATGATTCCATAGTTTTGCTTACTGTAGTAGGTTTGTATGAATCCCTCTGTTGTTCATTATGCTCCCTAAGACCGTTCTGGAACATGGCACACAATGTTCCAGTTAGTTAATTAAGCTACAGAATGGCCAACTGCTTGCTTACTTATACGCATGATATATATATATATAATGTTCAGTAGCTGCTTGTGGTCTAAATTTGTAACCTTTCTATGTTTTGGATTTGGCCCCAACATCATGCTCCTCTGGTGAGCTAAGAGAGATTTCTGTAGGCGGGCTGCACAGACTACCATTTTTATAATTTTTAAAATATCACCTGCTTATGCTTCATGATGTGTAACATTATTGTTAGTCCTGTTTTGCCATGTACAAGATAGTCTGTCTTGCTCGCTTCACTGTTGTAACTATATTTTTGCCCTAGTCATGTGTACTTATGGAAACATTTCAGGATGAAGTGACATCAACACAAAGATCTCAGAGCAGTGCGGCATGGCCGTTACCAAATGATTATGGATTGGAATTGGAATGTGCTGATGTTCTCGAGCATCAACTAGAAGTGGCAAGACATCGTGTATATGATTCTCAACATGTAATCAAAATGTTGAGGCTGGAGTTGCAGGTATTAGATGCAGGAGTCAAAAAAATGAAACAAGACACTAAGGTAACCACAAAGGAATTGGAGATTTTGCAGACTGAAATTTGTGCTATCTGAATTCGGCCAATCCTATTTTCTGAAGAGATTATAGTTCAAATGGTAAGTTTTGTTGATGCGCGTCCATGATGTATGAGCTTTATTTGCCAAGTGTATGTAATTTGTTGTTTCTGTAAGCTTTATTATCACGGGTGCCAAACTATAATGCCCAGTGGATATAATTTGCTGCAAATTCTTTATTGTATAGTGTAGGATTATTCTTCGTTTCTATGCCTTAGTCTCTTTATTGTATAGTGTAGGTTTTTTAGAGGCGATAATATAGAGTAGGATAATTCTTTGTATATGCTATATTGTTGAAACGGGGGCTACACGCCCAAACATTACCTGGACGCCATCCGAACGAAAAAACTTGTGTAGTCAAAGCAGGCCTTAATGGGGTTGGTCAACTAATATTTAGTGGATCCCAATCGATGTGGCCCACCGTACCAATGGCTCTTAGTAGGCCATTAATAGGCCGAAAGCTTGATAGGGCCGTATAAATGGAAACGGCCCGTGGGCCTCTAGCAGGTCAAAATAAATGTCAATTTTGTCTTGGACCTTTTACTTGACGGGCCAATAAGAGGCCGAAAGTGTTTTGGGCCAAAAGAGGCCCAATTTATGAACTGGGCTTTTAACAGGCCGAAAGTCTCATCGGGCTGAAATTGTGCGCTGCTTAACATGGGCCGCTAATGAACCCAAAATCAGGTGGCACCGACAAAGGCCCAACTGTTGTGCGGGCCGTTAACAGGCCAAAATACAAAATGGGCTAGAAGCTGGCCCATTATAGAATGGGCCGAGGAAAGGCCAAAAGTCACAATGTCCTAGAAGTTGGCCCAACTATAGAATGGGCCGAGAAAAGGCCGAAAGACGTACCGGCGGCATATTCGTCCATATCTATAATGGGCTGCTAACAGGCCGAAAGAAGGTCGGGCCGTAATAGAGCCCAAAGACGTAGCGGGCCGTTAACGGGCTCGAACTGACGATGGGCTGGAAGTTGTCAAATCTAAAATGGGCCTTTGATGGGCTGATTTTGTGTAACTCGTATGGGTCATGGTTGTGAATGGGCCTGACACAAGTAGGCCACTACTAGGCCGTCCCGCTTATTTTGGCAGGCCCAGCCTTTTAACCTGAATGGGCCACTGTTGGGCCGAGCCACGTGTGGACTTATCATAGGCGCGTCCCTCCCATTGGCTGGATGACATCTGTCCCAAGGCTGAGCTGACACATGGATCCTCCGGCGAATCAAAATTTTACTCGTGGAAAATCCCCATTGGTCAGGGCTGTTAACGGGTTATCGGATCCAAACCGGATCCCAATAGCTTAATGGCGGCCCGTTACGGTGGCTGCCACGTGTCGGTTACCCTTGACGAAAACACTTCCATGACGCGCCATTTATCGTCATGGAAGTGGACACTTCCGTGATGATAATTTTGGTATTGTCATGGAACACTTCTACGACAGCATAGTTATGACTATCTTGATTCTGTCATAAAATCGTCATGAATGTACATGCATGACAGAAAACGTGACCTACTGTGACAAACACGTATTATCACGGAAGTGGGTTTTTTATAGTGCATCCGGGCTCCGTTTTCTTCCAGATTACTTGTTTTGCACGGTAAAAATTCATTATATAATCTCCCAGAGGTTTTGACCACCGTATTGCGACAATATCCTCTATTCTTGTTTCATGCTATTTCTCTGGCATATCTGAAAGTATGTCGTCACAAGATTCGGATGGAGAGAGCTATGTTGCCCACTATGTTGCAGATCTAAGGATCTTTGGGGATATATATATCCCTATCTATGGTCCACAGATGAGGAGACGGAAGACGCGAACTCAGATGAAGACGATGTCCCTCTACTTTGACCTAGGGATATGCATGTGGAGCTCAAGAAGTCGAACCTTCCAAACACAATAAACAAATCTAAGATCGAATTTATCCCGTTCTGTTTTCTGCAGGAAAGCAAAAAGGCACTATGTAAAAAATATTGAAGCTTGAGCAAGAAAACAATGATTTGAGGGAGGAAACTTTTGTCCTCAAACGTAAGCTAGATAAGCTTACCACCACGTCATCAACTTCATCATCACCAGCTCCGAAGAAGGAGACTTGAGTACACGGGTATGGGCACTCCCCTTGGCTTGTGCCAAGCTTGGGAGAGGTGCCCCAGTATTGTATTACCGTCACATCTTTATCATTACCATCTATTTTAGTTTGATCCTTTTGGTTAAATCGTGATCTAGTAGAATAAAAGATTTAGAATGATCTAGTCTTTAAGTTTTTGCTTCGTGATATATCTATGTAATCGAGTATGAGAGTTATATAATAAAGATTAGTTTTGAGTTGAGTGTTCTACTTTCTTGCTCTGATCTTAGAGATCAAAAAGAACAAAGCTGATAAAAGATTATATAATAAGCTTATGCGGAGTGATGACTTCACATATAAGAAGTATAATGCATGAAACTTGTTGAAGGTTGACAAACATAGTATTGGCCATTGTTGCAATTAAGGAGAAGTAATAAAGAAAGAGAGGTTTCACATATAAATACACTATCTTGGACATCTTTTATGATTGTGATCACTCAATAAAAATATTATATGCTAATAAGTTGATGTTAGACAAGGAAGACAACATAATGAGTTATGTTTTCCTATATCCGAATAGAAGTTATATTGTCATGGATCCTCCAACATGTGGAGCTTGCTTTCCATCCCATGATAGCCAAAAATTCGGACTAAGTGGGGATACTACTTGTGCATCAAAAACCGTTAACCCAGTTTCATGTCATGAGAGTCCACTATACCTACCTATGGATTGAGTAAGATGCTTCACGTAAGTTGTCATCGGTGCACAGCAATAAAAAAATGCTCTCTAAATATGTATGATCTTTTAGTGTGAGGAAAATAAGCTTTGTACGAACTTGTGATGGGGAAGAAATAAAAGCAACGGACTGCATAATAAAGTTCGCTGTCACAAGTGGCAATATAAAGTGACGTTCCTTTGCATTAAGATTTTGTGCATCCAAATAAAAAGCGCATGACAACCTCTGCTTCCCTCTGCGAAGGGCCTATCTTTTACTTTTAAAAATACCTACCTTTATGCAAGAGTCATGGTGATATTCACCATTCCTTTTATTTTTCTCTTTTTGGCAAGCACCATGTGTTGGGGGGGAGATCTAGACACACATATCCCCTCGGATGTAGGTGATCATGAGTTATTATTGTTGATATTACCCTTGAGGTAAATGGTTGGGAGGCAAAATTATAAGTCCCTATCTTTCTATGTGTCTGACTTAAGCTTTGATCACATAAGTATCGTGTGAGTGCTAGCAATTGTGCAAGACTAAATGATGGTTGAGTATGTGAACTTGCTAAATAAAAGCTCTTACATGGACTCTTTCTGACATTATGACAAATTGCAGTTGCATCAATGGCTGAGATCATAGTTTGTTAGTTTTCAATGAAGTTTATGGTTCCTACTTTACCTTGTGAATGAGCTATCACTTTAGCATGAGAAGTTATATGACAATATATTTTTGTTCTATAGATGATCATGATGCCCTCATGTCCGTATTTTGTTTTATCGACACCTCTATCTCTAAACATGTGGTCATGATTATCGATTTCGGCTTTCGCTTGAGGACAAGTGAGGTTTAAGCATGGGGGAGTTGATACGTCCATTTTGCATCATGTTTTTATGTTGATATTTATTGCATTATGGACTGTTATTACACTTTATGATACAATTCTAATGCCTTTTCTCTCTTATTTTTCAAGATTCACATGAAGAGGGAGAATGCCGGCAGTTGGAATTCTGAACTGGAAAGGAGCAAATCTGAGATCCCTATTCTGCACAACTTCAAATGTCCTAAACTTTACGGAGAATTGTTTTGGAATATATAAAAAATATGGGGCGAAGAAATACCAGGAGGAGACCCACCAGGTGGCCACAATCCTTGGGGGCGTGCCCCCGAGCTTGTGGGCCCCCTGGCCAGCCTCCGGTGCCCACATTCTACTATATGAAGGGTTTTGACCTAGAAAAAAAATAAAGAGAAGACTTTCGGGATGAAGCGCCGCCGTCTCGAGGTGTAACCTGGGCAGAAGCAATCTAGGGCTCCGGCGGAGCGATTCCGCCGGGGAAACTTCCCTCTGGGAGGGGGAAATTGAAGCCATCATCATCACAAACCGATCCTCTCATCATGGGAGGACCAATCTTCATCAAAATCTTCACCAACACCATCTCATCTCAAACCCTAGTTCATCTCTTGTATTCAATCTTTGTCTCAAAACCTCAGATTGGTACCTGTGGGTTGCTAGTAGTGTTGATTACTCCTTGTAGTTGATGCTAGTTGGTTTATTTGGTGGAAGATCATATGTTCAGATCCTTAATGATATTTATTACCCCTCTGATCATGAGCATGAACATGCTTTGTGAGTAGTTACTTTTATTCCCGAGGACATGGGAGAAGTCTTATTATAAGTAATCATGTGAATTTGGTATTCGTTCGATATTTTGATGAGATATATGTTGTCTTTCCTCTAGTGGTGTTATGTGAATGTCAACTACATGAAACTTCACCATGATTTGGGCCTAGGGGAAGGCATTGGGAAGTAGCAAGTAGATGATGGGTTGCTAGAATGACATAAGCTTAAACCCTAGTTTATGCGTTGCTTCGTAAGGGGCTGATTTGGATCCACATGTTTAATGCTATGGTTAGATTTATCTTAATTCTTATTTCGTAGTTGCGGATGCTTGTGGGAGGGGTTAATCATAAGTGGGAGGCTTGTCCAAGTAAGGACAGCACCCAAGCACTGGTCCACCCACATATAATTATCAAAGTAACGAACGCGAATCATATGAGCATGATGAAAACTAACTTGATGATCATTCCCATGTGTCCTCGGGAGTGCTTTGCTTTATATTAGAGTTCGTCCAGGCTTGTCCTTTGTTATAAAAAGGATTAGGCCACCTTGTTGCACCTTTGTTACAATTGTTACTTGTTACGCATTATGAATTATCTTGCTACCAAACTATTCGTTACCGATAATTTTAGTGCTTGCAGAAAATACCTTGCTGAAAACCGCTTGTCATTTCCTTCTGCTCCTCGTTGGGTTCGACACTCTTACTTATCGAAAGAACTATGATTGATCCCCTATACTTGTGGGTCATCAGGACTTCAACCCACGAAGGGTAACGGTCGCACGAGTCCACGGAGGGCTCCACCCATGAAGGGTCCACGAAGAAGCAAGCTTGTCTATCCCACTATGGACATCGCCAATGAAGGACTTGCCTCACTCACGTAGATTTTCATGAAGTAGGTGATATCCTTTCCCTTACAAACTTCTTGGTTCAACTCCACATCATGTCGGAGGCTCCCAAGCGACACCTAACCAATCTAGGAGACACCACTCTCCAAAAGGTAATAGACGGTGTGTTAATGATGAACTCCTTGCTCTTGTGCTTCAAATCATAGTCTCCCCATCACTCAACTCTCTCTCACAGATTTGGCTATGGTGGAAGAAGGATTTGAGTGGAAAGCAACTTTGGGAAGGCTAGAAATCAAGGTTCTAATGGTAGGAATGGAAACTCTTGATCTCAGCACATGAGTAGGTGGTTCTCTCTTAGAAAATGAATGGTGGAAGTGTAAGCACATTCTGATGGCTCTCCTCCATGAGGAAGAAGGGCTGGAGCGGTATATATAGCGTCCACACAAAATCCAACCGTTACACACTTTTGACCCAACTCGGTGGCACCGATCAGAAATCTCGATGCACGACAAAAAAAAGACACATCCATGACATTATGGCCCGAACGAATTTTTTTCCTGTCATGGTTATCACACTTCTATGATGATAATTGTGACAAAAACACATATCATATTTGATGTGGTGGGATCCTTCTTCTATGACAGAAAATTGGCTTTTCGTCCTGGGCCGGCTGGTGACGCACATGCATGACATTCTCTGGGCTGTCCATGACGTAAAAAGTCGTGGTAGGAGTGAGGGCGAGAAAAATATCGTAGAGTTCCTGGTTATGGTGGGTGGTCGGGGCTGAGCGATGCAGTGTGGTTTGCACGTTTCTCTCGTAGGTGCGTGTGTGTGAGGCGCTCGCTAACTATACCCTTGCGAGGCGTTCGCTTACTGAACCCGAGCGATTGCATTAGCTAGCTACGCACTGAACACGAGGGATCGATCCCAGTACGTACTGAAGTCGATCGATCCACCCCTTCGCTACTAACTGAACCCAAACAATTCCTTCGCTGCTAACTGAATTCGATCGATCCTTCTCACTGCTCACTGAAGCCGATCGAGCCCCCGTGCGAGATGTAGCCAGCTGATGTCTTGGGTTGCCTCTGGATGAATAGTGCCTATTGCTGCCGCGTGCGTGATACGTTGAAACGAGTCGAGACATGTGGTGAGACCAGCCGGTTGGTTGGATGTGGATGAGCATTTCTCATTGCTGATGCCTGCTCGTACGTACGGATACATCTCACCATAGCTGGTGGGGGTTGGATGTACAGGACCCCATGATAGTAGGCGGTTGCCGCTGGATGAACATGACCCCGAGGAGGCCGCCACTCCCTAGCCAGTTGGGGGTGGATGAACAGGACCCCGTGGAGGCTCTATGAACAGTAGAAGGTGGAGCGTGGAAGACGCTGTGGATGAACAGTAGCCCATGGAGTCCCATTTTTCGGTACGCCAAACCCCTCCCGATGAACAGGACCCCGTTTCGACCGTAGGCACTCCAACAGAAGTCCGTTTCCTCCGTTTTGCGGCATGCTAGACCCCTCCCGATCAACAGGACCCCGTTTCAACCATAGGCGCTCGAACAGAAGTCCGTTTTCTCCGTTTTGCGATACACCAGACCCCTCTTGATGAACAGGATCCCGTTTCGACCATAGGCGGTCGAACAGAAGGCCGTTTCCTTCGTTCTACAGTACTCCAGGACCGTTTCTACTGTTTTGTCCAAGTCGGTTGGCTCCCGATGAATAGAACGCATTCCGTTGCCTCCCGATGAACATGACGCAGTTTCTCTGTTCCAACCCAGCCGGTTGGCTGCCGATGAACAGGATGTCGTTGTTGCCGTCCGTTGCCTCTCCATGTACATGAACCCTGGTCGTACGTATGCGCCAGTAGGCATTCGAGACCCCGCCCGTATGTACGTACATGGCCGTATTTTTTGGCATGTGGCTGTACATACATGTACATAGTTTAGAAGGGATTACCTGAGCTGCTACGTTAGGGGCTCTACTACTACACGTGCCGATGCTTGCTCGGCCACGGTTCATCGTCGCAACAAGATCGATCGACCAGTATGTACGTACACGTTCCGACCAGACAGACAACACAATGTACGCTTCGACCGGGTGGGTCCTAGCTGTCAGGGAGGATAAGGACGCACTTCCTTCCTTGCGAAGATATAGCTGGTGGGTCCCAGCTGTCAGGGAGAGGAATCATTTTTTCTGCGTAATATGGAGGCACTTCCTGGCGTTCGAAGATGTAGCTGGTGGGTCCAGCTGTCAGCATCACCGCGTACAGTCGTCTTCCAACGGCTGTCGTTCATTCACCATGTTGACCACGCCGTGCCGATAGCAGCAAGGAGGTGGACGATGGCGAGGCCTAGGAAGGGAATGACCCGGAGCCGGGGAAGACTCGGTGGTGGTTACCCACACGGTGGGTAGTACGAGGGTTGACTGGTTCGGCTGCGGTGTGAGGCTGTCGTTGCCAGAAAATAACAGGGGGTGTGGATGAGTAAAGGGAAGGCCTGGCCAGTGATGGGAGTAGGGTGGGGCGGTGAGGCCTACGCGGCAGCATAGCCGACCACGGGAGGCAGGAGCAGGTGGTACGGCCGGTGCTGGTTTGGGTGGCTGGAGCAAGAAGATCAGAGGTTGAAGAAGCAGCATGGCCGTTGGATTAACATCCAATGGTCACTCTGCTAGAATCGTTTGTTGACTATGTTGACAAAGCCATTCGTACGAGTCACCTTAGAAGGCCCACAAGTCAGCCACCAAATCTGGTGGGACCCAGGGAGGAATCATTTCTCTTGTGCGTAATAAAGAGGCACTTAATTGCAGGCAAAGATGTAGCTGGTGGGTCTCAGCTGTCAGGTAGAGGAAACTTTTTCCCCGGGTAATAAGGAGGCACTTCCTTGCCTGCGAAGATGTAGCTGGTGGGTTCCAGCTATCAGGAGGAGCAATCATTTTTGTTCACGTAATAAGGAGGCACTTGCTTGCGGTGGACGATGGCGAGGCCCCAGACGGGAACGACCCGGAGATGGGGAAGACGCGGAAGTGGAGTCGCAGATGGAGAGGAGTGCGATACTTTACTGGTTCGGGTGCGGGCTAGGGCTACACTCAGCAGAGAATAACAGGAGGTGCGGAGGAGTGGAGGGATGGCCTAGCCGTCCATGGGGTAGTGTTTTGCTCCGAGGCGCATGATGCAGCGCCGCTGGACACCGGAGGCTAGAGCAGGCGGTCCCGCCAACGCTGGAGGAAGAACATGAGGGATTGAAGAATAATGCCGGCCGTTGGATGTAAATCCAACGCCTTGCTAAGGCTTTGACCTACTGGCCCACATGTCAGCGAGTCCATTTGGTGGGCTTGGAGAAACAATAATGTAGGGTCTATGCAGCCCATTTGTATGTTATGTTAGAATTTACAGCCCATTTGCAAAAAAAATCAAAATACACGGATTTACTGGGCTGGGTTATCATGTTGGGCTGGACGGAGAAATGTTATAAAAACATAAACACGTGGTTGCACGTCTATTACTGCATTGGTCAGTACAATCTTAGCAAGCTTATGTTCACCAGAAATTAACTTCCAAGCTTATTGTTAAACAATTATTATTATTATTATTATTTTGTAAGAAATTATCATTTATGAAATAAAATATCATTTTAATATGATGAGTAAATAAGACGTGGGGTATTATTATCTTTTAGGCTAAACGTGGGACAGTTGAGTTGGTTCTAGGGAAAACTAGTGGGAGAAAAAATCAGATTACCTCAAAAAAGAAAGTGGAAAAATCAGAGAAGGTTGGACGAAGGACGGGTCAAACGGGAACCTTAGGTTGTTTCAAATATATATAGGTAATAAAATAAAATATAAATATAAATATACATACTATTATAGAAGGGAAAACATACAAAAGGGAAAACATACGAAAGGAAAAACAGCAATGAAAAAAATGATACACCTGCTGGATCCCCATAATCATGTTGTGGGATGCGGATGTCCGAAGAAAAGAAACCTGCGCTGGGCGGCCATGGCCCAGTTGATACCTACTGGACCTTAAAAAAAGGAAACACGACAGCCCAGTGAACTAGTTACATATATAAGCAAATAGCCACTCAAAAAATAAATGGCAAACAGATTAATGGGTTCTTAGATGAAATATTTTGGATAAAACAGATAATTACGATACATAGGATAATGCATGAGACACACAGATGATAAAGGTGCTTAAACAGACAAAGAACACCATCTAGATCTTCCTGGCATGCTTGATCATGACGCTGCAGCCATCCGTGTACTCCTCGGTTACGGGAAGCAGACATGCTCTCATGTCCAAGATCCGCCTGTACATGTCGTAGCATACGTATGCGTCCTTGGTCACGTAGGTGATGTAGGCTAGATTCAGTGGTACCTCCCACGTGTTCAGGTCTTTCGTATCCATGTCTTCTTTCATGTTGGCGTAGCAGGGGGCGATGATGGCCGCGGCAAGGTCAACCACGGAGTCCTTCTCCATCCCGTTGCCGATGATCTTGTATTGCTTAAGGATGTCAACGAGCTTTTTGCACCAGATGGCCGAATCGTAAGGCACAGTGGCGTTCTTCCTGCTCTCCACCATAGCGAAGGTGTAGTCGGTGGTGCCGATGAAATGTGCAAATGCTCCAGAACCTCTGATGGCCCTACAGTAATGGTAGACAAGAACCTCGTCCTGCACGCATACCTGGGCAGCGGTGATTGGCTGGTTCTTGCCAGGAGATGGATGGATGGGCACAAAGTCTAGTCCCGCGATCTTGTGCTTCTCCTCCTGTAGGTATTGCTTGAACTTGGCGAGGCAGAGCTTCACCGAGTCCGGATCGTTAGTGTACATCACATTCAACTTGGTGCTGCCATGGGTCTGAACGGCGAACTCAAAGGTGAACTCCTTACTGAAGTCCATATCCAGCAGGCTCACCCCTCGGATCGCCATTGGAGTCTCTTCTCACGCAGAGTTGATGTGGCGGTTCTCGTTTTGTGGGGATTGGGGGCAGGGGGAAGATGAAGATGATGGGGAGATATGGAGAGCGGAGGGCTCCTTATTTACACTAGGGGATCGGTGTGTAGTGGGGTACTGGGGGGCGGCAGCAGCAGTTCATTTTTCCAATCTTGGGGAACTGCAATTGCCATTGAACTTAGTGGGTATGCAGCGGCAGCAATTAGTTTTTCAACTCTTGGGAACTGCAATCGTGAGTAAACATAGTGGGTACAGCCGGCAACAGTTATACTGCCCCTCGCCCGCTATACGCCCGGAAAAACACGCCTCCTCGACGCATTCAAATGCCTCCATTAAACCGGCCAGGAAGCCGAGAAACCTATTTCAGCCACACGTCCGTTCACGAGTGGGTAACTTTACTTAAATTTTGTTCGCTTTACTTAAATTTTATTCTTAAAACAAGTGAAGCATTGGCTCGTTCTATCAATGCAATAGGATCAACACGCAAAACAATTAGAATATTATTCTCAGGACGCACATGATCAGCTCATTTGCCGCACTTTCACAATTACAATACTACCAAGTTTGAACAGCTTGTTATGGTTGTTGTCATGTGCATCATCATGCCTTGTTTCCCAGCTTGCAAGATTCACAACCAACCCATAAGATTCAAATATTAAGTACAACAAATATGCCTACACATCTGAATGATTCATAGATCAGAGCCAATAGTTACTGTACAACTAAAACATTGTGAGAATGTGAACAAATAAATAAAAATCGATCGATTGTTCGTGTAAGCAATTTGATTCAAATATTTGTTGAAACATTGAAACCAGTCCTATTTATGGCATGCAGGTCAATTATTGACAGATAAAATGTTCTGCATCACTGGTAGCATGTCGTGGGAAACCACGGCCACCTATGGGGCAATGAGCCCCTTTTGGTTCGGCGGGGGGATGGGCACGTTGCACAAAGAGCGGAGAAGCGTCGCGCAGCACGACAGAGATCACACGGGCAGTTTTTACCCAGGTTTGGGCCGCCGTGAGGCATAAATCCCTACTCCTGTTTTGGTGAATTGATGGTGGATAATGGTGGTGGACGTAGCACACTTGCCTGGCAGGGTTGCTCTGGGGCGAGAGCGGTTACGCGCGTATGAATATGCCAGCGACTAACCAACCAACCTCTTCTACGGTCGCCATGGGCTTCCTTTTATAGATTAAGGGGTCACCACAGTGGCAAATCAGTCTTTGCGTACTGATTAGATAGCTAACAGTGCTATCATACCTAACTCTGCAGGCTGACAGAGTGCATTAAATGCGCCACTCAGTGTCACATCACGGCTCACCCGGCAGGCCCTGCCGGGCTGTTTTGCCAGCTTCGCGCCTGCTTGTTTGACATGTCTCAGGACGGGTATCATATGGAGGTGTTTGCTGTAGGAAGTGGCTGCCATGTGGCAAAAAGCAGCCACTTATTCACCTTGGAGCTCGACACCGCTCTGATTAGTGACTTGCGTCACTTGTGAGGTGGAGCGGTGGGGTGGCTTGCCTCCGCCAGCCCCGGCAGGCCTGCCGGGACAATCTGGGAGCTTGCTTTCGGGGCAAAACCCAACCTTGCCAGGCTCGCTTGCCCGGCAAGGTAGGTTCTTTCCTTAGTGATGCCTTGCTCCTCAGGCTCACCTTGGCCTTCTCGACCTGCACTTGGATCCTTCAAGGGATTTGATCCTCCTTGCTTGATCTGATCTTGGTCTTGTAATCTTGTCTCTGGGCCTGTGCACAGTTCGGGCAATGGACCCAGGGTCTGTTGCACCGACAGGAGCCCCAGAGCCTGGCACGAACACGCCGCTGGGCGTCGTCGGGGTAGGCCCTAACCAGTGCACAGGCAGAAATGTAAGGGCGGCTCCGCCCTTTGAGATCTTCTTTGCTTCTTCATTAACCCGAGCTTGGGTCAGTTTCCAATTTTCCCGCGCGTCATGCGAAACGTTAGGGAAGAAACCAAACCATGATCTGTGGGTAGCCCACGCCCCACGATCACAGGGTAGAAAACTGCCATCCCACTTGCCTCCTGCCCCGGGGCATTTCCGCCACGTGTACCGCATGCATTGCGTAGGGTGAGTGGCGGACGCGGAGGGCACGGGGACGGGCGCCATGGCATAAAGCCAGGCGTCGCCGATTGGTGTAGAGGGGCGGCTCTGATTCCACAGGCCGTTGGAGGTGTAGGGGAACCGCATTGGAGGAGCAGGGCGGCCGCTGATACGTCTCCAACGTATCTATAATTTTTTATTGTTCCATGCTATTTTATTATCTGTTTTTGATGTTTTATATGCATTAATATGCTATTTTATATTGTTTTTGGGACTAACCTATTAACCTAGAGCCCAGTGCCAGTTCCTGTTTTTTCCCTGTTTTTGAGTTTCGCAGAAAAGGAATACCAAACGGAGTCCAAACGGAATAAAACTTTCGCGATGATCTTTCTTGGACCAAAAGGAAACCAGGAGACTTGGAGATGAAGTCGGAGGAGCCGCGAGGCGGCCACAAGGACGGAGGGGGCGCCCCCCACCCTTGTGGGCCCCTCGTGCACCCCCTGGCCTAATTCTTTCGCCTATTTATACTCTTATATGCCCAAACCACCAGAGGCATCCACGAAAATACTTTTCCACCGCCGCAACCTTCTGTACCCGTGAGATCCCATCTAGGGGCCTTTTCCGGTGTCCTGCCGGAGGGGGATTCGATCATGGAGGGCTTCTACATCAACACCATTGCCCTTCCGATGAAGCGTGAGTAGTTTACCTCAGACCTACGGGTCCATAGCTAGTAGCTAGATGGCTTTTTCACTCTCTTTGATTCTCAATACCAAGTTCTCCTCGATGTTCTTGGAGATCTATTTGATGTAATACTTTTTTGCGATGTGTTTGCCGAGGTCCAATGAATTCTGGATTTATGATCAGCTTATCTATGAATATTATTTGAATCTTCTCTGAATTCTTTTATGCATGATTTGATATCTTTGTAATTCTCTTCGAACTATCAGTTTGGTTTGGCCAACTAGATTGATTTTTCTTGCAATGGGAGAAGTGCTTAGCTTTGGGTTCAATCTTGTGGTGTCCTTTCCTAGTGACAGTAGGGGCAGCAAGGCATGTATTGTATTGTTGCCATCAAGGATAAAAAGATTAGGTTTTTATCATATTGCTTGAGTTAATTCCTCTACATCATGTCATCTTGCTTAATGCGTTACTCCGTTCTTTATGAACTTAATACTCTAGATGCATGCTGGATAGCGGTCGATGTTTGGAGTAATAGTAGTAGATGCAGAATCGTTTCGGTCTACTTGACACAGACGTGATGCCTATATTCATGATCATTGCCATAGATATCGTGATAACTTTGCGCTTTTCTATCAATTGCTCGACAGTAATTTATTCACCCACCATAATATTTTCTATCTTGAGAGAAGCCTCTAGTGAAACCTATGGCCCCCGGGTCTATTTTCCATCATACTATCTTCTACTTTCCAATCTACGAGTTTCCGATCTACTATTTTGCAATCTTTTACTTTCCGATCTATAAACCAAAAATACCAAAAATATTTACTTTACCTTTTATTTATCTCTATCAGATCTCACTTTGCAAATAACCGTGAAGGAATTGACAACCCCTTTATCGTGTTGGGTGCAAGTTTGTTGATTGTTTATGCAGGTATTCGGTGACTTGTTCGTTGTCTCCTACTGGATTGATACCTTGGTTCTCAAACTGAGGGAAATACTTATCTCTACTTTGCTGCATCACCCTTTCCTCTTTAAGGGAAAAACCAACGCAAGCTCAAGAAGTAGCAGGAAGAATTTCTGGCGCCGTTGCCAGGGAGATCTACGCCAAGTCAAGCCATACCAAGTACCCATCATAAACTCTCATATCTTGCCTTACATTATTCGCCATTCGCCTCTCGTTTTCCTCTCCCCCACTTCTAAAACGATTTTCGAAAATATTTGCTTTTTTCTTCGCCCCTCTCTTTGCCTTTTCTTCGCCCCTCTTCCATTCGTCTCCTTCGCTTGCTTTTTGCATGCTCGTGTGTTGGATTGCTTGCTTTGTCATGATGGCTCAAGAGAATACCAAATTATGTGACTTTTCCAACACCAATAACAATGATTTTATTAGTACTCCGATTGCTCCCGCTACTAATGCGGAATCTTGTGAAATTAATGCCGCTTTGCTGAATCTTGTTATGAAAGATCAATTTTCTGGCCTTCCTAGTGAAGATGCCGCATCCCATCTAAACAATTTTGTTGATTTGTGCGATATGCATAAGAAGAAAGATGTGGATAATGATATTGTTAAATTGAAGCTATTTCCGTTCTCACTACGAGATCGTGCTAAAACTTGGTTTTCATCTTTGCCTAAAAATAGTATTGATTCATGGAATAAGTGTAAAGATGCTTTTATTTCCAAGTATTTTCCTCCCGCTAAGATCATCTCTCTTAGGAACGATATTATGAATTTTAAGCAACTTGATCATGAGCATGTTGCACAATCTTGGGAGAGAATGAAATTGATGATACGAAATTGCCCTACTCATGGTTTGAATTTGTAGATGATTATACAAATTTTTTATGCCATATTGAATTTTGCTTCTAGAAATCTTTTAGATTCCGCCGCAGGAGGCACTTTTATGGGAATTACTCTAGGAGAAGCTACTAAACTTCTAGATAATATTATGGTTAATTATTCTCAATGGCATACCGAAAGATCTTCCACTAGTAAAAAAGTGCATGCAATTGAAGAGATTAATGTTTTGAGTGAAAAGATGGATGAACTTATGAAATTATTTGCTAGCAAGAGTGCTTTTTGGATCCTAATGATATGCCTTTGTCCACTTTGATTGAAAATAATAATGAATTTATGGATGTGAATTTTGTTGGTAGGAACAATTTTGGTATTAATGCATATAGAGGTAATTTTAATCCTAGGCCGTTTCCTAGTAATTCCTCTAATAATTATGGTAATTCCTACAACAATTCTTATGGAAATTATAATAATATGCCCTGTGAATTTGAGAATAGTGTTAAAGAATTTATGAGTTCGCAAAAGAATTTCAATGCTTTGATTGAAGAAAAATTGCTTAAGATTGATGATTTGGCTAGGAACGTGGATAGAATTTCTCTCGATATTGATTCTTTGAAACTTAGATCTATTGCACCCAAGCATGATATCAATGAGTCTCTCAAAGCTTTGAGAATTTCCATTGATGTGTGCAAGGAAAGAACCGCTAAGAAGCGTGCAAAAAAAGATTGGTTTGTAAAAACGTGTTCTTCTAGTTTCCGTGAAAATAATGATGAAGATCTTAAAGTGATTAATGTGACTCCTATTGAATCTTTGTTTTCCAATATAAATCTTGATAAATATGGGCCTGGAGATGAGTCAACTTTAGTTAAAAGGCGTCCCAATGATTCGGAGTTTTTAGATCTTGATGCAAAAATTGATAAAAGTGGGATTGGAGAGGTCAAAACTTTAAGTAGCAATGAACCCACTCTTTTGGATTTCAAGGAATTTAATTATGATAATTGTTCTTTAATAGATTGTATTTCCTTGTTGCAATCCGTGTTGAATTCTCCTCATGCTTATAAACAAAACAAAGCTTTTACTAAACATATCGTTGATGCTATGATGCAATCTTTTGAAGAAAATCTTGAATTGGAAGTTTCTATCCCTAGAAAACTTTATGATGAGTGGGAACCTACTATTAAGATTAAGATTAAAGATTATGAATGCCATGCTTTGTGTGATTTGGGTGCTAGTGTTTCCACGATTCCAAAAACTTTATGTGATGTGTTAGGTTTCCGTGAACTTGATGATTGTTCTTTAAATTTGCATCTTGCGGATTCCACCATTAAAAAACCGATGGGAAGGATTAATGATGTTCTTATTGTTGCAAATAGGAATTATGTGCCCGTAGATTTCATTGTTCTTGATATAGATTGCAATCCTACATGTTCTATTATTCTCGGTAGACCTTTCCTTAGAACGATTGGTGCAATTATTGATATGAAAGAAGGAAACATTAGATTTCAATTTCCGTTAAGGAAGGGCATGGAACACTTTCCTAGAAAGAAAATCAAATTGCCTTATGATTCTATTATGAGAGCCACTTATGTATTGCATACCAAAGATGACAATACCTAGATCTATTCGTGTTTTTATGCCTAGCTAAGGGCGTTAAACAATAGCGCTTATTGGGAGGCAACCCAATTTTATTTTTGTTTTTTTGGTTCTGTTTTGCAATAAATAATTCATCTAGCCTCTGGTTAGATGTGGTTTTATGTTTTAATTAGTGTTTGTGCCAAGTAATACCATTGGGGTGGCTTACGGTGATAGTTGATTTGATCCTGTTGAAAAACAGAAACTTTTGCGCCCAGTCGCAGAATTGTTTAGATTCACTAGAGCATGGAAAACCCCTTAATTGTTTACACAAGATTGATTTACGAATTTCCTCTGTTTTCCTAATTTTCAGAATTTTTGGAGTTACAGAAGTATTAGAACAATTCAGATCTTCGCAGACTGTTCAGTTTTTGACAGATTCTGTTTTTTATGTGTTGTTTGCTTATTTTGATGAATCTATGGGCAGTATCGGGGGGTATGAACCATGGAAAACTTAGAATACAGTAGATATTACACCAATATAAATAAAGAATTAGTTCACAACAGTACCAAAGTGGTGATTTTTTTTATACTAACGGACCTTATGAGATTTTCTGTTAAGTTTTGTGTTGTGAAGTTTTCAAGTTTTGGGTAAGGATTTGATGGACTATGGAATAAGGAGTGGCAAGAGCCTAAGCTTGGGGATGCCCAAGGCACCCCAAGGTAATATTCAAGGACAACCAAGAGCCTAAGCTTGGGGATGCCCCGGAAGGAATCCCCTCTTTCGTCTTCGTCTATCAGTAACTTTACTTGAGGCTATATTTTTATTCACCACATGATATGTGTTTTGCTTGGAGCGTCTTGTATGATTTGAGTTTTTGCTTTTTAGTTTGCCACAATCATCCTTTCTGTACACACCTTTTGAGAGAGACACGCATTAATCATGATTTATTAGAATACTCTTTGTGCTAGGCAATTTTGCTCTATTGCTTCACTTATACTCCCTCCGTTCCAAATTACTTGACCTTTATTTGTCTAGATACGAATATATCTATACTTTTTTAGTGTCTAGATACATCCGTATCTAGACAAATGGAGGTCAATTAATTTGGAACGGATGGAGTATCTTTTTAGAGCACGGCGGTGGTTCTATTTTATAGAAATTGATGAACTCTCATGCTTCACTTATATTATTTTGAGAGTCTTTAAATAGCATGGTAATTTGCTTTGGTTATAAATTTAGTCCTAATATGATAGGCATCCAAGAGGGATATAATAAAAACTTTCAGATAAAGTGCATTGAATATTATGAGAAGTTTGATTCCTTATGATTGTTTTGAGATATAAAGATGGTGATATTAAAGTCATGCTAGTAAGTAATTGTGAATTTGAGAGATGCTTGTGTTAAAGTTTGTGATTCCCGTAGCATGCACGTATGGTGAACCGTTATGTGATGAAGTCGGAGCATGATTTATTTATTGATTTTCTTCCTTATGAGTGGCGGTCGGGGACGAGCGATGGTCTTTTCCTACCAATCTATCCCCCTAGGAGCATGCGCGTAGTACTTCGTTTCGATAACTAATAGATTTTTGCAATAAGTATGTGCGTTCTTTATGACTAATGTTGAGTCCATGGATCATGCGCACTCTCACCCTTCCACCATTGCTAGCCTCTCTTGTACCGCGCAACTTTCGCCGGTACCATACACCCACCATATACCTTCCTCAAAACAGCCACCATACCTACCTATTATGTCATTTCCATAGCCATTTCGAGATATATTGCCATGCAACTTTCCACCATTCCGTTTACTATGAAACTTTCCATCATTGTCATATTGCTTTGCATGATCATGTAGTTGACATCGTATTTGTGGCAAAGCCACCGTTCATAATTCTTTCATACATGTCACTCTTGATTCATTGCACATCCCGGTACACCGCCGGAGGCATTCATATAGAGTCATATTTTGTTCTAAGTATTGAGTTGTAATTCTTGAGTTGTAAGTAAATAAAAGTGTGATGATCTTCATTATTAGAGCATTGTCCCATGTGAGGAGAAGGATGATGAAGACTATGATTCCCCCACAAGTCGGGATGAGACTCAGGATGAAAAAAAATTAAAAGAGGCCAAAAAAATAAGAGAAGGCCCAAATAAAAAAATATAAAAAGAGAAAAAAATATGAGAGAAAAGAGAGAAGGGGCAATGTTACTATCCTTTTACCACACTTGTGCTTCAAAGTAGCACCATGATCTTCATGATAGAGAATCTCCTATGTTGTCACTTTCAAATACTAGTGGGAATTTTCATTATAGAACTTGTCTTGTATATTCCAATGATGGGCTTCCTCAAAATTGCCCTAGGTCTTCGTGAGCAAGCTAGTTGGATGCACACCCACTTAGTTTCTTTTTTTGAGCTTTCATAAACTTATAGCTCTAGTGCATCCGTTTCATGGCAATCCCTACTCACTCACATTGATATCTGTTGATGGGCATCTCCATAGCCCGTTGATATGCCTAGTCGATGTGAGACTATCTCCCTCTTTTTGTCTTCTCCACAACCACCTTCTATTCCACCTATAGTGTTATGTCCATGGCTCACGCTCATGTATTGCGTGAAAGTTGAAAAAGTTTGAGAACATCAAAAGTATGAAACAATTGCTTGGCTTGTCATCGGGGTTGTGCATGATTTAAATATTTTGTGTGATGAAGATGGAGCATAGCCAGACTATATGATTTTGTAGGGATAAGCTTTCGTTGGCCATGTTATTTTGAGAAGACATAATTATCTTGTTAGTATGCTTGAAGTATTATTGTTTTTATGTCAATATTAAACTTTTGTTTTGAATCATACGGATCTGAACATTCATGCCACAATAAAGAAATTACATGGATAAATATGTTAGGTAGCATTCCACATCAAAAATTCTGTTTTTATCATTTACCTGCTCGAGGACGAGCAGGAATTAAGCTTGGGGATGCTTGATACGTCTCCAACGTATCTATAATTTTTGATTGTTCCATGCTATTATATTATCTGTTTTGGATGTTTTATATGCATTAATATGCTATTTATATTATTTTTGGGACTAACCTATTAACCTAGAGCCCAGTGCCAGTTCCTGCTTTTCCCTGTTTTTGAGTTTCGCAAAAAAGGAATACCAAACGGAGTCCAAACGGAATAAAACTTTCGCGATGATCTTTCTTGGACCAAAAGGAAACCAGGAGACTTGGAGATGAAGTCGGAGGAGCCGTGAGGCGGCCACAAGGATGGAGGGCGCGCCCAGGGGGGTAGGGCGCGCCCCCACCCTTGTGGGCCCCTCATGCACCCCCTGACCTAATTCTTTCGCCTATATATACTCTTATATGCCCAAACCACCAGAGGCATCCACGAAAATACTTTTCCACTGCCGCAACCTTCTGTACCCAGGAGATACCATCTAGGGGCCTTTTTCGGTGTCCTGTCGGAGGGGGATTCGATCATGGAGGGCTTCTACATCAACACCATTGCCCTTCCGATGAAGCGTGAGTAGTTTACCTCAGACCTACGGGCCATAGCTAGTAGCTAGATGGATTTTTCTCTCTCTTTGATTCTCAATACCAAGTTCTCCTCGATGTTCTTGGAGATCTATTCGATGTAATACTTTTTTGTGGTGTGTTTGCCGAGATCCGATGAATTGTGGATTTATGATCAGCTTATCTATGAATATTATTTGAATCTTCTCTGTATTCTTTTATGCATGATTTGATATCTTTGTAATTCTCTTCGAACTATTGGTTTGGTTTGGCCAACTAGATTGGTTTTTCTTACAATGGGAGAAGTGCTTAGCTTTGGGTTCAATCTTGTGGTGTCCTTTCCCAGTGACAGTAGGGGCAGCAAGGCATGTATTGTATTGTTGCCATCAAGGATAAAAAGATGGGGTTTTTATCATATTGCTTGAGTTAATTCCTCTACATCATGTCATCTTGCTTAATGCGTTACTCCGTTCTTTATGAACTTAATACTCTAGATGCATGCTGGATAGCGGTCGATGTTTGGAGCAATAGTAGTAGATGCAGAATTGTTTTGGTCCACTTGACACGGACGTGATGCCTATATTCATGATCATTGCCTTAGATATCGTGATAACTTTGCGCTTTTCTATCAATTGCTCGGCAGTAATTTATTCACCCACCGTAATATTTTCTATCTTGAGAGAAGCCTCTAGTGAAACTTATGGCCCCTGGGTCTATTTTCCATCATACAATCTTCTACTTTCCAATCTACGAGTTTCCGATCTACTATTTTGCAATCTTTTACTTTCCGATCGATAAACCAAAAATACCAGAAATATTTACTTTACCTTTTATTTATCTCTATCAGATCTCACTTTGCAAATAACTGTGAAGGGATTGACAACCCCTTTATCACGTTGGGTGCAAGTTTGTTGATTGTTTGTGCAGGTATTCGGTGACTTGTTCGTTGTCTCCTACTGGATTGATACCTTGGTTCTCAAACTGAGGGAAATACTTATCTCTACTTTGCTGCATCACCCTTTCCTCTTCAAGGGAAAAATCAACGCAAGCTCAAGAAGTAGCAGCCGCCTTCTGGACAAGAGGCCAGCCCCCTGCCTCATTCTCCTATAAAAGGGGGTAGGAGTAGTGTGTTTGCTCACACGCCTTCCTTCTCCCTTTTATCAAACTTCCTTTGCTTGCCATGATGAGGGGGCGAGGGCGTGGTGGTACTCCAGTGGTGGTGACGAGAACTTCTGCTCGGCAGCGTCTCCCCCCTCGTCTTGATGATGTGGATGCTGAACCGCTGTGAGAGGAGGCGGAAGGGGGCGCGGCCGAGGTCATCGCGGTGCGCGCGGCCGAGGAGGCCGGGGCGATGCTTCAAGTGCGCCCGCACCGGACGCTCTTCCCCCGATGGAAGGCCACGTTGGAGACCAATCCTTAGAGTTCGTCATCAGGCAGTATAAGCCTCCGCGCGGCCACCTCCGCCTCCCTACTCCATTTGCGAGGGTGATGGAGCTCGAATAGCCGCATGCACTGAGGTTGCACATGAGGGGCTGTGGGAATGGTGGTATGTGGGTTGATGTCGACTTCCCTGCTCCTCAATGTTATGTGCCTCCGCCATGGCTGGAAGACCTTTGCTCGAGCCCATAGCTTGTCGGAGGGGCACGTTCTCCAGTTTAAATTAATGGAGAGTGGCCTGCTCTCCGTCATGGTCTTTGGACGCTTGGGAGCTCGCTTAGGGTGCTGCGTGGAGAGCTCGACCGATGACGAAAGCTCCTCCTCGAGCGAAAGTGACGAGGAGGACAGTGATGGCGATGACGACGGCAGCGGCCGGGAGGGCGACGACTCTGACTCCGGCTGAACATCGCCCGCACCATCTTCATCAGGCGACAGCACCGTCATCTGCACATGCGTCTTCTCCCCGGCAAGGTGGTTTGCCGGGGAGTTGGGTGCAGAGGTGGTGACGGTGCCCCTGGCTCCTCCAGCAGTCCTCCAGCTGGACCCCGGCAGGCTTCCTCTCGGACTGCAGCTCCGTTAGCTCTGCCTTGTCCTGCTAGCCTTGGTGGTGGCAGTTGATGGGTCGTCTCCGCGGTCTCTTCATCGTCGCCTTTGTCCACGCCCTCCCGCCCCTGCCGGGCAACCTCTCCTGGAACCCGACAGGGACAGGCTGAGCTTTTGCCCAGGCACTCCTTTTGTCCTCTTCGCCTTCTACCGCCCTATTTGGCTTGCCGGAGACCATAGTGTTGGCTCGTCTTCGCATCCTATTCCTAGGACTAAGTCCACGGCAGGAGCCTGCAGCTTATGCAAATGAAGATGATGCCAGATGCTATCTATCTACATGAATCATGCAATGTTCATGAGATGCTTATGCATGCATGCAACTTGTCGGGGGCCCCTAGGGCTTCATTTATTTCTCTGTTGCTCAGGGTCTACGCCTGGCTTTGTACAAGGGGTTACATGCAGCTGAGGCAAGGCCTGTACAAAAGGGTGGCTGCCGGGCAGGGCCCGACAACCGCACCTTACGGGTGGAACTTGAGGAGATGCTCAATATTCCATGAGTTTTGCATTTGAATGCCATTTCCGGTCTCTAGACGGACTGTGCCAGGTCTGGTGACTCGTACCACCCGGTAAGGGCCTTCCCACTTTGGCGACAACTTGTTTGCACCCTTGGCAGACTGAACGCGCCTAAGGACAAGGTCACCTTCCTCAAAACACCGGGCATGAACCCTGCGGCTATGATAGCGACACAAGGCTTGCTGATAGCGTGCAACACGCGTAGCAGCCCGGAGACGGTTCTCCTCGAGAAGCACAGCGTCGTCACACATGTGATGTTCCTACGCTACTTCATCATAGGCAAGCACTCGAGGTGACCCGTAAATGAGTTCCGTGGGGATAACTGCTTCTGCCCCATAGACTAGGGAGAAGGGAGTCTTCCCGGTAGCTTGGTTTGGTGTCATTCTGAGACCGGCAGCTCATCGATCCATCGCCTGCCGTGCTTTCGCAGCTTATCAAACATTCTTGTCTTGAGCCCTCGCAGCAATTCAGCGTTCGCCCTCTCAGCTTGTCCATTGCTTCTGGGATGCGCCACAGAGGCAAATGAGATCTTGCTTCCGAGGGCATGAACATATTGCATGAAGGCGCGGCTCGTGAACTAGGTGCTGTTCTCGGTGATGATCCGGGCAGGGACCCCGAAGCGGCACACCAATCCTTTCAAGAACTTGATAGCTGACTGAGCAGTCACCTTTCTCACGGCATCTACTTTCGGCCACTTTGTAAACTTGTCGATTGCAATGAACAAGAATTCAAAGCCCCCGGCAGCTCGGGGGAAAGGCCGAGGATATCGAGCCCCCAGACCAAAAACGGCCATGACAAAGGGATTGTCTGGAGTGCTTGGGTAGGCAGATGGATATTTTTGGAATGGAACTGACAGGCTTCACACTTGGTGACGAGCTCAACCGCATCTTGGAGGGCTCTGGGCCAATAGAATCCTTGCCGGAATGCTTTCCCAACCAATGCCCTTGATCCAATGTGGGAGCCGCACATACCTTTGTGTATCTCTGCCAGCAGTTCCTTTCCTCCTTCCCGGCAAATGCACTTCAATTTCACACCGTTGGGCCTTCTTCTGTATAGTGTGTCATCAACAAACTGATACATACTGGCCCTCCGGGCTACTCTTTCAGCTTCTTCTTGCTCTTCAGGAAGTTCTTCAGTTTGGAGGAAATGGACTATGTGCCTTGCCCAAGTTGGAGCCTGAGGCTCGGCAACGAGGACTAGCGGCACCTCCTCATTCATGGGGGCGCATCCCTTGGCCGCGGGGACTGGTGGTCCGGCAGGAGGGTGCAACCCGGCAATCGAAAAGGAGTTTTTTCCGGAGGGTCCCTGCCAGGAGCCCCGAAAGGCACTACCGGGAGAGGCTTACCAGAGTCCAATTTCCTCCTCTTTCGGGCCATTGTTGTCGGGGATACGGAGGGCTGAGTAAGATGGAGAACAAAAGTTCCTGGTTCCATAGGAAGCTTCTGCGCAGCGCACTTTGACAGGTGATCAGCAATGTTGTTTTCCGCACGGGGTACGTGCTCTGTTTGCAACCCGTCAAAGTGCTCCTCCAATCTTCTCACTTCCTCGACGTATGCCTCCATCAATGGGCTTTGGTAATCCTTGTTGACTTGTCTCACCACCAGTTGTGAATCTCCTCGAATAATCAGCTTCTTGATTCCCAATTCTGTGGCAATCCTGAGCCCGGCAAGAAGCCCTTCATACTCTGTTGTATTGTTGGTCGCCTCCTCCCGGGGAAAGTGCATCTGGACGACGTACCTCGGGTGCTCTCCAGTGGGAGCAACGAGAAGCACGCCAGCCCCTGCACATTGTAGGGAGAAGGCACCATCGAAATACATGATCCATTCTTGGGGCACTTCCTTGCCGGGGATAATTGTTTCCAGTACTTCTTCATCAAGGGTTGGCGTCCATTCTGCAATAAACTCTGCCAACGCCCTGCTCTGGATTGTTGATGTGCTTTCAAACTTCAGGCCAAAGCCGGACAACTCCAATGCCCACTCCACTATCCTGCCGGTGGCCTCTGGGTTTCGAAGTATCCTTTGCAACGAAAAGCGGGTGACAACCATGATCTCATGGGCTTGGAAGTAGTGGCACAGTTTCCTTGAGGCCATGACAAGGCCAAAGATCAATTTTTGCACGCCAGAATACCTGGATCTAGCCCCCTGCAACAGGGAGCTGATGAAGTATACTGGGTGCTGCACCACCTTCTTCCTTGTCGTGTCCTTGGGGTTGCCTCTGCTGCCATGCTCCTCTTTGCCCTGATCCGTATTTAGCCTTGCCGGGCCGCTCGCTTCCTCTTCCCCTGGCGGGACACTTGCTGAGGTTGCTGCTTCTTCTACTTCCCGCTGTGCTACTAGGGCCGCACTCACCACTTGATTAGTTGCTGCCAGATATAGCAGCAACGGCTCTTGTGGTTTGGGTGCAACCAAAGTAGGCGCAGAAGACAAGTAGGTCTTCAAATCCTACAGCGCTGCATCTGCTTCTGGGGTCCACTTCATGGGTCCTGCCTTCTTCAAAATCTTGAAGAACGGCAAGGCGCGCTCGGCAGACTTGGAGATGAATCTGCTAACCGCGGCAACGCATCCTGTCAAACGCTTCACATCCTTAACTGTCTTGGGTGCCTGTATCTGCTCAATGGCCTTGATCTTATCGGGGTTGGCCTCTATCCCATGGTGGGACACAAAGAAACCAAGTAGCTTGCCGGAGGGAACACCAAACACGCACTTCTCCGGATTCAGTTTCAAGTTGATCTTGCGCAGATTAGCAAAGGTCTCTTCTAAATCTTGGATGAGGGTTGATCTGCCCTTGGTCTTGACCACAATATCATCCATATAGGCTTCAATGTTCCTGTGCAACTGTAGCTCGAAGCCAATCTGGACTGCTCTTGCAAAAGTGGACCCGGCACTCTTCAACCCGAAAGGCATGCACACAAAGCAGTATGTGCCGCATGAGGTGATGAATGAGGTCTTTTCTTCGTCTTCCTTGGACATAAAAATCTGATGGTATCCGGAGTATGCATCCAGAAAAGAGAGCAACTCACATCCTGAAGTAGATTCCACGATCTGGTCGATGCGCGGCAAGGGAAATGGGTCCTTCGGGCATGCCTTGTTCAGATCCGCAAAATCTATGCAAAGCCTCCATTTTCCATTAGCCTTGCGCACAACCACTAGGTTTGCTAACCATGTTGGATGCAGTACTCCTCTGACCAAACTAGCTGCGTCAAGTTTCTTGATTTCCTCGGCAATGAACTGCTGCCACTCCAAGGCCTGCTTCCGAACCTTCTGCTTGACGGGTCAGGCATGTGGGCAGACAGCAAGGTGGTGCTCGATTACCTCCCTGGGAACACTGGGGATATTAGATGGTTGCCAGGCAAACACATCGATATTCGCCCGCAGGAAGGCAACGAGCATGCTTTCCTATTTGTCATCAAGGGTGGCGCTGATAGTGAAAGTACCATCAATGCCAGCCAGCCCTGCCGCGACCTTTTTCACTTGGGGCGGAGCAGCCTTGGATCTCTTGCTGTTGGAACTCTCTGGCATGTCATCAACGGGCGTGGCACATTCCGCAGAAGTACGCTTTCCGGATTCCTTGCCAGTGCCTCTGCTATGCTTTTCCTTGGCGGGAACTATGGCTTCCGCGACCTCTGCCGCGACCGCGTCCCGGTACATCTTATCCACGCAAATAATTGCGTCTTTCTTGTCTGACGGGACGGAAATGACGCCCATCGGCCCTGGCATCTTCAAGGTGTTGAAGGCATAGTGGGATGCTACCATGAACTTGGCCAGGGCCGGGCGCCCAAGGATCCCGTTGTACGGCAGGGGGAGGTCAACCACATCAAACACAACTTTCTCAGTCCTGTAGTTCAACTCTCCTCCAAATGTCACTGGCAACGTAACCTTTCCCTTAGGACGGCTCCTGCCGGGATTGACTCCTTGAAACGTGCCTGTGGCCTTAAGTTCTTCATCTGCTATCTGGAGTTTGCTGATTACCTTTGGAGAAATCAGATTCAACTCGGCCCCGCCGTCAACCAGCATCTTTGTGACCTTGAGGTTGCGAATTGTTGGTGAGACCAACAACGGCATGCACCCTACCGCAGTAATGCATTCGGGGTGGTCCTCTTCATCAAAGATGATGGGCGTGCGTGACCATTTGAGCGGCTTCCGAGAATCTGCCGCTGGCTCCACGGCATTGACTTCATGCGCCCACTGTTTAAGTTGACGGTGAGAGGAGTGCAGAGATGCATCCCCGTCAATGCACAGGGCGTCAGTGGCCTTCTGGAATTCCTGCTCGCTGGTTTCCTCTTCATTCCCTCCATCACTCTCATTGCTGCAATCCTCCTTCTCTCGGCCTTTGGCGGGTTTTCCTTGGTTCGGAGGAGCCTTGCCGGGGTGATTTGCTTCACCACCCCGGCCCTTCCTACCAGCGCCATTCTAACCTTTTTCCTTATCACGCTTCTCATACTCAGCCTTCTGCCTCTTGACAAGCTGCTCAACCTGATGACACTCCTGGAGATCATGGCCCTTGGTCCGATGAATTTTGCAATACGGCCCATCACTTTTTCCCAGCTTTCTCGGCAGCCACTGCCTCCCGGCAGTCAGCGCATGCGCTAGCCCCCTTGCTGGGGGCTTCAGCCTTAGCCTTCTTGCCGGTAGTAGGTGTGCCTGACCCCTCAACAGTCATCACTGTCTTATCCTTGCGCTTCTTGTTGTCCTTCTTGTTCTTCTTCTCCTTACTGATGGTCTCGTCGTCACCTTCTGAGTCGATGTCGATGCAATCTTCCTCTCCAGGAAGTTTTGTCCCCTCCTCCACCCGAGCATATTTGTCCACCAAAGTGTAGAGCTCCTTCACAATCTTGTGCAACCGAACGTTCATCTTGGCACGTATCTTGTGGTTGCGCACATTGGATTGGAAGGCAGCTATCACGGCAGCTGGGTGAATATCTGGGATATTTCTGTGGACTCGGCTGAATCTCTGCAAGTACTTCCGTAGAGTTTCTCCTTCTTTCTGCTAGAGAAGCTGCAAGTCGCTGGGCTGCCCTGGTTCTTGATGGCCGCCCGTGAAGGCACCAATGAACTCGTGGCACAGGTCAGCCCAGGTCGAAATGGAGTTCTCCGGCAGGTGCATCAGCAAAGACCTCACATTTGACTTGAGGGCCAAAGGGAAGTAGTTGGCGAACACCTTCTCATCTCGCAGCTTGGACAGTGATGGTGTAGATGCTCAAGAACTCTGCCGGGTTTAGTCTCCCATCATACTTCTTGGGTATCTCCGGCTTGAACGTGCGAGTGGACGGCCAACGGACTTGCTGCAGCTCATGGGTGAAGGCAGGGCACCCAACCTCGAAAGGTAGGCACCCGCCATCTCCGAGCGCGGGCTCGTCGACGCCGGGGCCATCACACCCATTGGGCCGGCGGGGGTTGTCGTGGTGCCGCTCATCGATGACATGAGCGCCTTCCCCCCGCCTGCCTTTCGAGGCACACTATCGGCCTTGACGCGCTCGGGGGTCTGACGAGGCCATCGAGACGTCATCGGGTGGTTGGTTTTGCGGCTCCCGGGCGGCTTGCCGTGGTGGGGATTGCACTATGAGGGTGGCCCCACCTGCACGGCCAGCCGCACGAGCTGTCATTGCTGCCTGTGAAGGCCGTTGCGGTCCGACCCGCTGTGATCCTTCCGCCTCGGCAAAACCAATCAGACTTTGGATGGTGGCTCGCCACTCATCCATCTGGTCTGCCGCCGGTGGAAATCTCAACAACAGTTGGGCTTGCACCATGGCCTCGGAGGCAGTGCTTGGCATAGGTGATGACGATGTAGATCGTAGTGTCGCTCGGCTCCAGATGTTGCCGGTGGCGACCGCACCGCGCCCTTGCTATTGCGAACCAGCCGTTTGGATGGCATGGTGACGCGGCGGAGGCGCCTGAGGGCCAGCGGCTTCGTTGGGCACAGCAGCTGGGTCAGCCCATCCTGGGGGTGGCGCGTGCCCTACGGTCGCGCCCGCAACGGGGGCGGCCGGAGGGTTGCGATTCGCCCCAGAACAAGCGTCATCACTGCGGCTGTGCCCGTTGGCGAGGAGAAGGGGTTCAGGTGGAATGATCCCTCCATCCGTACCTCGTGGAGCATGGCCGTTGGGATGTTGCTGGTGCTGTCATTCCTCGGTGCCTCCCGCTCCTGCTTCGGCCATGGGGGAGGTGGCGACAGCGCCGCCCCCGCCGGCCACGTCCCCCGCAGCATCCACACCCTCGCGAGCCCCCGCGTTCCCCGCGATGTCGGTGGTCGCGGGCGGCGGAGCCTTCGAGGTGGACGGGTGATTTGCAGCTCCGGGCTTCTTTTTCGGCGCCATAGTCGATGACGCCGTCGACGTCGAAAATGTCGATGAAGATGACGCGCAGCGTACACTCTCGGGTTCACGCAAGTGATCCCCCTACCTGGCGCGCCAAAGATATCATGGGAAACCACAGCCACCTATGGGGCCATGAGCCCCTTTTGGTTCGGCGGGGGGATGGGCACGTTGCATAAAGAGCGGAGAAGCGTCGCGCAGCACGGCAGAGATCACACGGGCAGTTTTTACCCAGGTTCGGGCCGCCGTGAGGCGTAAAACCCTACTCCTGCTTTGGTGGATTGATGGTGGATAATGGTGGTGGACGTAGCACACTCGCCCGGCAGGGTTGCTCTGGGGGCGAGAGCGGCTACGCGCGTATGAATATGCCAGCGACTAACCAACCAACCTCTTCTACGGTCGCCATGGGCCTCCTTTTATAGATTAAGGGGTCACCACAGTGGCAAATCAGTCTTTGCGTACTGATTAGATAGCTAACAGTGCTATCATACCTAACTCTGCAGGCTGACAGAGCACATTAAATGCGCCGCTCAGTGTCACATCACGGCTCGCCCGGCAGGCCCTGCCGGGCTGTTTTGCCAGCTTCGCGCCTGCTTGTTTGACACGTCTCAGGACGGGTGTCATATGGAGGTGTTTGCTGTAGGAAGTGGCTGCCATGTGGCAAAAAGCAGCCACTTAGTCACCTTGGAGCTCGACACCGCTCTGATTAGTGACTTGCGTCGCTTGTGAGGTGGAGCGGTGGGGTGGCTTGCCTCTGCCAGCCCCGGCAGGCCTGCAGGGACGATCTGGGAGCTTGCTTTTGGGGCAAAACCCAACCTTTCCAGGCTCGCCTGCCCGGCAAGGTAGGTTCTTTCCTTAATGATGCCTTGCTCCTCAGGCTCACCTTGGCCTTCTCAACCTGCACTTGGATCCTTCAAGGGATTTGATCTTCCTTGCTTGATCTGATCTTGGTGTTGTAATCTTGTCTCTAGGCCTGTGCACAGTTCGGGCAATGGACCCAGGGTCTGTTGCACCGACATAGCACTACCACTTCCAACTTCTGCCTTATAGATTTTGAAGTAGTGTGGAGCCTCATCCTTAGTATTTAACAAATACACATAGCACAATCTAGTGGAATCATCAATCAACGTCATGAAATATATCTTTCCACCTTTAGTCAAGGCACCATTCATCTCTCACAGATCTGAATGTATGAGTTGATGAGCTCTAGTGGTGGTAGGTGTCTCTCCTTCGCAGGCTTGTGAGGCTAACGAGGTTGCTTAGCTTGCACATATGCATGGCACTTAGAGCCTTTGGCTAAAGTGAAACTCGGTTTTAAATCCATGTTGGCTAGCCGTGTCATACAACCCAAGACAATCCCAACATATGTTGTTGAGCATTTCTGTTATCACAGATAAAGAAAGAGCATGATTACTGATACGTCTCCGTCGCATCTACTTTTCCTAACGCTTTTGCTCTTGTTTTGGACTTTAATTTGCATGATTTGAATGAAACTAACCCGGCTGACGCTGTTTTTAGTAGAACTACCATGGTGTTGTTTTTTTGTGCAGAAATAAAAGTTCTCGGCATTGGACGAAACTTTTTGGAGAATTATTTTGGAATATATAATAATTTCTGGAACCAAGACCCACTGGAGGGGGGCAGCTGCCCACAAGGCACCAGGGCGCGCCACCCCCCTCTAGCGCGCCCTGGTGGGTAGTGGGGCCCACGAGGCTCCGCTGACCCTAATTCCAACTCTATAAAATCCTTTTTTGGAGAAAAATAGGAGAGGAAGTTTCATCACATTTTACCATACAGAGCCGCCGTCACCTCCAGTTCTTCATCGGGGGGGCAGATCTGGAGCTCGTTCGGGGCTCTAGAGAGGGGGATCTTCGGTCTTCGTCATCACCAACCCTCCTGCATCACCAATTCCATGATGCTCCCCACCGGGAGTGAGTAATTCCTTCATAGGCTTGCTGGACGGTGAGGGGTTGCATGGGATTCATCATGTAATCGAGTTAGTTTTGTTAGGGCTTGATCCCTAGTATCCACTATGTTATGAGATTGATGTTGCTATGACTTTGCTATGCTTAATGCTTGTCACTAGGACCTGAGTGCCATGATTTCAGATCTGAACCATTTATGTTTTCACCATCATATATATGTTCTTGATACGATCTTGCAAGTTATACACACCTATTACATGTTATGATCCGCATACCCCAAGGTGACAATAATTGGGATTCTTTCCGGTGATTATCGTAATTTGAGGAGTTCATGTATTCACTATGTGTTAATGCTTTGTTCCGGTTCTCTACTAAAAGGAGGCCTTAATATCCCTTAGTTTCCTTATGGACCCCGCTGCCATGGGAGGGTAGGACAAAAGATGTCATGCAAGTTATTTTCCATAAGCGCGTATGACTATTTACGGAATACATGCCTACATTATATTTACGAACTGGAGCTAGTTCTGTGTCGCCCTAGGTTATGACTGTTATATGATGAATATCATCCAACAAAATCACCGATCCAATGCCTACGAGTATTTCACATATTGTTCTTGCTAAGTTACTATTGTTGCTGCTACTGTTACAACTGCTACAAATTATTGCTATCACTGTTACCGTTACTATTACTGTTACCACTGCTATTAAAATTATCATACTACTGTGCTACTGATAACTTTGCTGTAGATATTTAATCTCCAGGTGTGTTTGAATTGACAACTCAACTGCTAATACTTACAAATATTCTTTGGCTCCCCTTGTGTCGAATCTATAAATTTGCGTTGTATACTCTATCCTCGAAAACTGTTGCGATCCCCTATACTTGTGGGTTATCAAGACCTTTTTTTGGCGTCGTTGCCGGGGAGCATAGCTATATTTGTTGAGTCACTTGGGATTTATATATATTTATCACTATGAATAATCTGAAAGATACCAGAACCAAGATCGTTCCCTCTAAGACGAGGGGAGGTAAGGAACTGCCATCTAGCTCTGCACTTGATTCACCTTCTGTTTTGAATAAGCTTGCAACACCTCCACGTGCTATTAATCCTGATATGTCACAAGTAATTGATGGTGCTACTTCTGCTATGAATGATGCTTATGATGATGCTAGTACCTTGCTTGATGATAATGTGCCACTAGGTGAATTTCTTGATGAACAAATTGCTAAAGCTAAAGAAAATGAAATCACTGAAACTGATGAAATTACTGAAACTAAGGATGTCTTTGAAACTGAGAATTATGAAACACCTATTAGACCTAGCTCTCCTAGATATGAATTGCCTGAGATACCTAAGGGTTATGTCATGGATGGAGAAGTAGCTAGAGATTTTCTTGCTTGTAAGGATAGGGATGATCTTAAGAAATTACGAGTCAAGCTGAAAGAAAAGTCCTTGAATGCTAGAATGCAATATGATCATAAGTTTGCTACTTCACCTATATATATTACTAATAAGGATTATGAATTCTCTATCGACCCAGAGTTGATTACTCTGGTCGAATCTGATCCTTTCCATGGCTATGAAACTGAAATTGTTGTGGCACATCTCACTAAATTAAATGATATAGCCACCCTATTTGCTCATGAGAAAAAAATTGCTATTACTATATTCTTAAGTTATTTCCTTTTTCATTAAAGGGTGATGCTAAGATATGGTATAATACTCTTGCGCCTGGGTGCCTAGTCCCCAGGATATGATTTATTACTTCTCTGAAATATATTGCGCTGCTCATAAGAAACAAGCTGCCTTACAGGAAATATTTAATTTTGTGCAAATTGCAGAAGAGGGTCTCCCACAAGCTTGGGGGAGGCTTCTCCAATTACTTAATGCCTTGCCTGATCATTCTCTTAAGAAAAATGAAATACTTTATATCTTCTATAATGGACTAGCTGATGCTTCTAGGGACTTCCTAGATAGTTGTGCTAGTTGCGTTTTCAGGGAACGAACTGTTGAACAAGCTGAGGAATTATTGAATAATATATTGAAGAATTATGATGATTGGACACTTCTTGAACCACCTCCTAAACCCACTCCAAAGAAGAGGGGTATATTATTTCTCAGTCCTAAAGAGATGCAAGAAGCAAAGAAATGTATGAAGGAAAAAGGTATTAAAGCTGAAGATGTTAAGAATTTACCACCTATTGAAGAAACTAGCAAATATGCCCATGCGTTGCAACGGGAAAATAATTTATCTTGCCTCTTGCATGATAAGCATAACTCAAAACTCTCAACAGGTCCATGTAATATATTTCAACACGTCACCCCACCTTTAGTGCCTATCCTCCTTGCCACCCTCACCGACGATGATAGCGGTGTTCGCCTGAGCACAACACTCCTGAACATGGTCAATCCCACATCAACGAGCTCGCCACCGCATGTCACACCCTTCATTGCGCCCACACAAGGGAATATTTCAAAATCAAAACTTTAAAACACTTATATGATGGAAATGGACATGATGGCCGCCATCCGAGATTCATGTTGTGCATCTGGTCCATACACCTTCCCGCATATTCCTACCCGTTTTTGCACAGGATTGGTCGGATCGAGGAACTGGGCCGCGGAACATCATCGGGGATGGAAGGCACACCGAGGGTGGAGTTCAAGAGAAGTACGTAGAAGCCGGACGGGACATGGCAGGACTGGGAGTTTGGTCATTCCGTCAGATGTTACAATCGTTATCAATTCTAAAAATTTCGTATACTTGGCAGATGGCGTTCCCTCCTGCAAGCTAGGTATGGCATAGCTTGCAAACCAACACAACACATAGAAGCAATACCATGGCTAAACAAAATCTAATGATTGAAAGTATGTCCACGTGTTTAAATTTCAGACAATCACGTACCAATGACGTGCCCCTCATGCCTCCAGTGGCTCGTTTCCCTCGTGGAGTCTCATAGTCCAGCTCTTAGCCGCTCCTTATCCTATTTCCTGTCATAGTCAACCTGCGCATGCCCATGATGACGTATTGACATACATCTGAGAACAGTGAGAGGCACGGCTAGGTGACGCGAGAAAAACGCAGATGGCGACCACGTCGTCGCTAGGTCGGATCACGCGGTGCATGGTATGGGGCAAGGACAACGGGGGTTTTACAACGGGACAACAGCATGCGCCGTGGTGCGCTGTGGGGAGCACTGGTGCTGGAGTACATGTCTGGCGGCAGCCTGGCTGACCAGCTCCACTCCACCACGCCGCCGCTCACCTGGCGCCACCGCATGCGCGTCCTCCACGACGTGGCCGTTGCGCTGGAGCACCCCCACAACGACATCTCCATGGTGCACGACGATGTCTCATCCTCCAACGTGCTCGTGGACGGTGACGGTCATGGCTCTGCGACCCGGGGTCGGCTGCGAGGGCACCTTCTCGGCAGCCGCCGCGGGCTACGTGGGCCCCTTATTCCTTCGCATGGGCATCGTGTCCAAGAAGTCTGACGTGTATGGCTTTGCGTGCTGCTGCTCGAGGCCATCACTGGCTAGCCGGCTGCCGGAGCGCCAGGCCTGGACAGCAACGACCAGTACCTAGCGGCGAAGGTGCTGCCGCACGTGACGGCAGCCGGCTGCCGGAGCACCAGGCCTGGACGGCAACGACCAGTACCTAGCGGCGAAGGTGCTGACGCGCGTGATGGCCGCCGGGGTGGCGGGGCTCGTGGACGGCAGGCTGGGCGCTGACCACGATGCTGTGGAGGAAGGCGATGGCGCGTAGATCGCCGTTGATCGCGTTGCGACGCAGCTGAGCCTCGGGCCGGTGATGGCGCAGGTGCGGGCGACCATCAAGCAAAAGGTGGCGATGTCCATCCCGTGGATGGAAGACGGCAATACGATGGCGCCGGCGTCGGTGCGGTCGCGTACCAGACGACCAACTTTAGCGCCATTGCGTCCAGACCGCCTTCCGCTAAGGCTGATTACCAGGATATTGTTTTGATTTGGAAGAGGTATTTAAGAGATGTGGAGATGTTGCATACAAACTCCTAGGGACGTGTTGGGATCGGCTTGTCTGGAACCTTATGACGAACAAATGACATGGCCCAAGCCAGCTTAGCGTGCGTGCCAACGAACCCATCGTGTAGGAAACTTTAGCGTAGAAAATTGATTGGTCCCTATTTTGGTCCGAACAGTTATTGTAGATCCATTAAATCTCAACCATCAATGTTCATTATTTACACAAAATCAACGGATATAAATAGGTGACTTATGGAGAACTAGGAAAGGCTTCGTACTTTAATATTAGGTATAGATATAGATACATGGTCTTGACACACCACCATAGGATGTAGAGGTAAATTATTTATTAAAGTTTGATGAAAGTGACATCCCTTATAATAAACACCCTAGTCAATGCCTGCATGAATTTGATAACTACATTAGAAAAGAGGATCACTTCAATGCAAATGTTATGAAACAATTGAAACAAAATTTTGATATGATTGCTCGCTTGAGTGACTTGTTATTTATAATTACCAATGATGTAAGAGGTGTAGGAAAACATGCCTCTATGGTTCGAACTCAGTTAGAACAAGTTGCTAAATCTCAAAGTGACCTGCTCAATGAAATGAACAACAATATGAATGATTATGCTATTAGAGTAGCAACTAGAGGGGGCAAAATGACTCAGGAGCCACTTTAGCCTGAAGGTCACCCTAAAAGAATTGAACAAGACTCCCAAAGAATTATCACTGATGCACCTAGTCCTTCTAAAAAGAAAAAGAAAAAGACAAATGATAGGACTTTGCATATTTCTAGTGAACCTCAGGTAGAAAAACATTATGATGATAATAATAATGTCTCTATTTCCGATGCTGAAACTCAATCTGGTAATGAACATTCATCTAGTGATGATGAAAATGATAATGATGATGTTCATGAAGACACCCGACCAGACAATGATAAAGAACCAGATAATGATGTTGAAATTGAACCTGTTGTTGATCTTGATAACCCACAACCTAAAAATAAACGTTATGATAAAAGAGACTTTGTTGCTAGAAAAAATGGTAAAGAAAGAGAACCATGGGTTCAGAAATCCATGCCCTTTCCACCTAAACCATCTAAGAAAAAGGATGATGAAGAATTTGAACGCTTTGCTGAAATGCTTTGGCCAGTCTTTTGCGTACTCGTTTGACTGATATTTTAAAGATGGCCCTTATGCTAAGTATATGAAAGACATTATCACTAATAAAAGAAAAATACCTGAAGCTAAAATTTCCACCATGCTTGCTAATTATTGTTTTAAGGATGGAGTACCTAAAAAACTAGGAGATCTCGGAATGCCAACTATACCATGCTCTATCAAAAGAAACTATGTCAAAACTGTTTTGTGTGATTTGGGAGTTGGTGTTAGTGTTATGCCTTTTTCTTTATATAAAAGACTTGATTTGAATAAACTCACACCTACTGAAATATCATTGCAAATGGCTGACAAATCAACTGCCATACCTATCGGTGTTTGTGAGGATGTGCCCATTGTGGTTGCAAATGTTACTATCTTAACATACTTTGTTATACTTGATATGCCCGAGGACGACAACATGTCGATTATCCTTGGTAGACCCTTTTTGAATACTGCAAGGGCTGTTATTGATTGCAACAAAAGCAAAGTCACTTTTCATATCAATGGTAATGAGCATACGGTGCACTTTCCAAAGAAACAATTTCAAGTGAATGGCATTAATGTTATTGAAAAATCTCTGATAATCACTATTGGAAGTTTTCAAATTCCCCTTCCTACTTCCAAAAAGAAATACGAAATACTTATTGTTGGGGATATGCATATCCCCGTTGAGGTAACTTAGTGTTTTATGAAAGTTCTTCAGGTTCATGCTAATCGAAAGTGGTTTTTAATAAGACTTGATCAACCTTATTAATGGATTATTTTTTAGAGGCATGAGGTCGATGAATTTAGTAAGCACAACCATCTGTACCCACTTTTTATTTTCTATTATTTTTAGTTTAATACAATAAAATGCCATGTTTATCCTGTTTTCTGAATTTTCCATGCAATAAAAAATGACCCAAAAATAAAAGTGCTCAGAATGCGCTGAAATTTTGACACTTTTTTTTAATATTTCTGAATTTTTGATGTAAATAACACCATAGGGGGGTGCCCCTGGTGCCCAGGGCACCAGGGCGCGCCACACCCTCCAGGCGCGCCCTGGTGGGTAGTGGGCCCCACGGGGCCCCCTCACTTATCCCTTTAGTCCACTTCATCACCTACCTCCAGAAAAAAATCACACTAGCTCTCTCTCTCGTGTTCTTGCTCTCAAACCCGTGGATTTCGATCTCTTTGCTCGAAGCTCCGTTTTCGAAACCATTTTGGGGAATTGCTACTTGGTATGTGACTCCCCCATTGCTCCAATTAGTTTTTCTTTGAGTGGTTTATATTTTAATTAATTAGCTACTCTTGGTGCTGCTGTAAATGAGCTTGCGTGTGAATTCCTTGAGTCCCAAGTAGTTTGAATGCTTGATATAGCCTCTAGACATCCATATGAGTAGTTGCTATCAATTTTGTTAAGTTTTGTTAACATCATTTTCTGTCCCCAATTTTTTTCAGAAATTTGTTCGCAAATAAAATGCACCTCTTTAGGAGTTCTTCGAGGCGGAGGTCCTCGGGAGTATCGTCAAGTGAAAGCTTGATACATCAGTCCTTTGTGGAGCCAAGTGAGAGCTCAATGCGGGATGCCGAGACTAAATCGTGCTTATGGACGTGTGACGAGTTCATGTTAGGAGCAGGTATTAAAGAAGAATTTGAGCAGTATGTTCACAACACCGAGCTCACTCCCTTCATCGCAGATAAGTGCATTCAACATCTCAACTTAACCCAAACGTTCACCAAGAAATTTAAATATCATTCTCGAGAGTCTAGAGTTTCATTTAGCCTTTATCATAGTGCCTTCACCATGCCTCTAGAACAATTCTGTGTTGCCTGCAAAATTCCATACTGGGGTTTGCTGAACGAACCACCAACATCTGAGTATGAAATGTTTTTAACTATTTTATGTTGTGGTGAGGATAGAGGAGTGACACAAGCTATAATAAATAGTATACACTTTCCATCAATTCGTTAGTTTGCGCTCTTTAATGGCAAATGCCTCGTGGGCAAATAAGATTGCAGTACTCTCTATGCCACAGACTTGAGCCTCATACACACTGCTCTGACAGGAATTAAATGTTATAATCTAGGAGCAATAGTTGCATGGAGGTTGCAATGCAATGCTGATAGTGGTTATTTTTATGGAGGATTTATGCTTCCCGTGTAGCTAAGGAACTAGGTGTGTCACCTTGGCCTAATGATCCTATTTTACCTACTTAGTACCTAGACTTTGGAGCCATGCATCGTCATAAGTTCATTAAGTGTAGAACCACTAATTATAATTATAACTTGATGTTTGATAAGAAGCACATTATACCTGTTATTTTCCATGCATCTGCTCTCTTTGATTACCAGGGAAAAGAAAGATATTACATTCTTGAGAGAGAGGCGCGCGAGTACAACGCGGCAGTAGAAGCTGCCCGCCAGGCTGAGAAGGCCGCACCGAGAGCCTCCACGAGTTATCATTCTGATTATTATCCAGGTTACGGGTGGTGATTACCAAGCTAGGCCAAAAGTCTAAGCTTGGGGGAGTACGTATTTCCACCGACATTACATTCATGTTCACACATTTCCGTTGTCGGTGTCCGCACTTTTTCATTGTATTATCCATGCTAGTTTTATTTTCTCACTTTCTTCTTGTGTGTTTGAAAAACTTTGGGAAAATCCAAAAACATTTCTCGCTTCTTTTCGGTTTTTCTTTCTAGTTTAATTTAGTTGTTTTATTAAAAGAAAACCCAAAAAGATTTCTAGATTCTTCTTTTGCTTGTTGGGAGCTTTCCCATGTAAATAGTTTTTCTTGTTTTTGTTTTTCCTTCTTTAATTTGCTTTCATCAAGAAAAATCAAAAACTCCAAAAATATTTCAGTGTGTTTCTCTGAAATTCTTTTCTTTTGTTGAGTCGTACCAAGGAGAAGACCACGATGAAAATATTGAAGGGCTCTCATATGCATTATTGTTGATCTAACAAAGAGCCCATTTACCTTGTCTTCTCCTTTTGAATAAAATGTTTGTAGATTCCAGCTTAGTCCAACTTTCACATCCTTCGGTCATGCAAGTGAAAGGCAATAATGACGATATATGATGAAGTGACTGAGGCAGGAAAAGCGGGTATGAACTCAACTTGTTTTTTTTGTAAATATGTTTAACTCAGTATCCATGATTCGGCATATTATGATTAAACATGTTTTGATGACAATTAGAGATTATAGTTGCTCATGCCATGCTTAAGTAGCTAGGAGTGAATAATGATTTATTTTAGATGTCAACATGCATTAAAATGGTTGTGATGTAGTATGATGATATGGTATCCTCCTCTGAATGTTTCGAGTGGCTTGACTTGGCACATGTTCATACATGTAGTTGAATCAAAGCCAACATAGCCTTCACGATGTTCATGTTCATGGTGTTTATATCCTACTCATGCTAGTATTCGATGTTAATTATTCATAATGCATGGTTATGACCGTTTTCGCTCTCTAGCTGGCTGCTTCTCAACCTATTTGCTAGCATTCACCTGTACTAAGCGGGAATACTGCTTGTGCATCAAAATCCCTAAACCAAAGTTATTCCAGATGAGTCCGCTATATCTTTACCTAATATTAAAGGACGGAGGCTTTCATAGTTCTCCATACGTCACCCTTTTATATCCGTTGATTTCATAGTTAATGATAAAGATTGACGGATGAGATTTAATAGTAGATCTATCTTTCCTATATCTCAAAAAAAGTGGCGAGGGAAACCTAGCGATCAGATCATCATGAGCGATCATATCTTTTTTGAGGTAATCCCGAGCGATCAAGCGATCTGATCTGGCTTGCCCAACTCGATCGACAAATCAAAGCCCAGCCAACGGCATGGAGTCGGTATCCAGCCCATGTTCATCCGTTCGTAATCAATACTCGGCTATCCGTGCCATGTCTATGTCTAATCCAAATCCCATATCTTACACATCTAGGAAACCAAAAGGAAAGTTTTAGAAATAAATGGAAACCACAAGGAGTACCAGACGCTATAAAACTAAACTAATTTCCATGATTTCCTCCTGATCCCCATAATTTCCTGCTGAAATTACATGACGAGTTAAGGATCTCCTCGTCACTATTAGTCGTGGAGAGGAGCCTCGGACGAAGCACGGGGTAACCTCGTCGTTGACCATGGCAACGGGTGGAGGACCCCGACACCTAGCCCGATGGAGGAGGACCTGCAACTGCCAACGAGCGGGGGAACACATAGGCCAAATCCAGCAAAACCACACGACCATGCTCCTCTCCACACGGTGAGTACCGTTGACCCTACGGCCCGATGCACCACCGATCTCCGCCATCGTGAGGTCCTCGCGAATTCCGATGACCTTCTGATCTCAATGTTGCCCGGATCTCCGCTGCTGTGCGGTGTCCTCCTTGATCCCGAGTTGCATCTCCCAGCATCGATCTTCGACGATGAGGACTACATCAGTGTTGAGCACAAGCCGGTTGTATGACTAAATGGTGGTGTGGCGTGGCTGCTGAGCAAGTGGTCGCTGGAGCTGGATCCAGGAGGAGGCGGTAGTCGTATCCGTCGATCTAGGTGCACGGCGGAGACGACAGTCCCTGTTCCGTCCAGATAAATAGGTTGCACGTCCGAGGTGGAGGAGTAGTCACATCTTCGGAACAAGAGGACGACCCTGGGCCAATCCAAACCATGTTCAATTTGCAGGACATCACCACGGTAACTTCCTCTCTCCTGTGGCATCCTCCATGGCCATGGCGACCAAGAGTTAATGGATGTTCAGTTTTTCATAATTTAATCGAGTTAGGTTCCCCTATGGTGTGACAGAGATTAGAATTGAGTAGAATTGATCTCCCTAGCCCTTGGCGCTAGCTCACCATGGCCCCCTAGCGAGCTACCCGTCCACCTATGTAAGGAGGTTGAGTGAAGCCTAAGGGAAAAGAGGCCAACGCTGCTCTGTCGTGGTCACGATTCATGACGGCAATCTGACGATATGCTGGTTTAAAGTTGACCATGCTGCTGCGTAATTGATACACTACCCATTGGATAACCTACAGAGGACAAAAAGCACATTGATTTGTCATCGGTTCTCAAACTACACAGGCAAGTAACCTATTCTTAAATTATTTGAATGTGCTGCTTGATTTTCGCATGTTACATTCATGACGAACTTAAAAAATTATCTTCATGACGAGTGTCAGATCAACAATTTGGTTATATTATATCATGGACTCGAAAAATGGATCTGAATTTGACTGAAATGCATGATCTTCACAGGTATCACTTTTCACGATACCTAAAAGGTGGAATAGCGATTTTTGAACCATTTCCTATTAGAGAATGGTTTCCATTACTTTGAGAAATGGATTCTTATATCAAACTATAGCTATTGCATTAAAGAAGAAAAGAAACTAATAGAAGTCGAAGACGCGGAATGATAGTGAATAGAGAGAAAGATTCTTCTGATTTTCTTGTTTCTATCTACTAGACGCCATAGAGAATTGAGAATTTTCATGTCTTTCAATTCTCGTACTCGTAATTGGAAAGTTATGGAAGGAGACCCATCATTTTGCAATGAAAACAACATATAAAACTCAAAATTGCTACGTAGATGCCTATCCTTCTCTAAATCTGAATATGTTGTAGAGAAACAAAGTAGATTTAGCTGGTGTGGTTTGGATCATATCTAGCAACTGCACATAATCCTTGATGTAGGTTAAAGAAAGGAATAAGGGGCATACGTGGCATCCCAGGACGTTGGCTGGGCATTTTGCTGATGACTTGCATCCACGAGAAACCTGCGCGCACATGGCCTGAAGCTAAGAGATGTTCTTTGCCTAGAATTGTCAAGGAATTAATTGATGTCTTCCTATCTAGAGGACGTGGTTGCTATATAGTTCTTTCAGTAGTTGAAAAAACTCTAATTATATGCATTGTACTATATACCAGATTATTCTGCATTTTATTGTCAAAGAAAGGTATACAATGCCTAGGCTCTGAATAGTCCTGCAAAATTTAGTTAAATGAAAGGAGTACTTGAATTGTAAAGTGTTCTCTTTACATGGTTCTTTTATTGTTCGGTGAATGTGAACCATCTCCAGGCAAAGAAGCTAAGGTGGTTATCATGCGGATAGAGCCGCCATGATCATACCTCTCCAAGCTACTACACTTCCTTTCCTAATTGGATATTTTTCAGATGTGCAATTAACATTACTCCCTCCATTCCTAAATATAAGAACTTTTAGATATTCCAATAAAGACTACATACGGAGCAAAATCTGTGAGTCTACACTCTAAAATGCGTCTATATACATCCGTATGTAGTCCGTATTGAAATCTCTAAAAGGTCTTATATTTATAAACATAGAGAGTATGTAGACTTAGTGAGGCATTTATTTAACAATCATGTGTTATTTTATTGGTGGTTATATCAGTTTTTCCTGAACTGGCTTTTGGGTAATGCATTTGTGACCTCTACATCAGATAAACATGTTTTTTTGCCGGTCATTACATACCCTTGACTGTTTAATGTGGGAGCTCATGTACAAAGTTTTCTTTACCAGTTACTACACCCATGGTGGCAGGACACGTTTTCTATCTGCAACACTCCAACTAAAAGTCATCTTAGGTCAGAAAAGAATTTGTTTACTTTCGCAGCTGAACTCGCGAACTATAATTTACCTGGAAAAAAATCATGCAATCAACAGTGCAACCACAAAGTATGGAGTCTTTTGTTTGTACTATCAAATATAAAAAAAATTCTATGTTTATTATAATCCTCGATAAAAAAAGAAGTTACTGGCCAAGTGAACGTCTCTGCTACTGATTGGAGTTTATTTTCTTGAAGTTCTATTAGTGTAAGTCTACATTTTTTTGACCAACTTTTGTCACCCACTAAAATTTTAGTTCATATTAAATATATGCAATCTTTGTTCCCACAATACTATCTTGGTAAAGATTAAATTGTGCATGACTGCAAATGCGTTTTGCACATACAATCGGTCCTCCCGTTGCAACGCACGGGCTTTTTTGCTAGTATCTACCTATATACGGTATTACCCTACCGTCCTAAGTAAATTTGCATGTGCCACCTCTAAATATTCAAATGAGCATCTGTTTTATGTGCCTAGACCGCTCATGGAGCGACAGGGGGTGGTCAGTATCTTCCATGCTAAGCGGGTTATTCTTATGATGAGTGTTTATTCACTTGTCATTTCACGAGAGGGGCTGGTAATCGGGAAGCCCAGTCCCATAATTTTTTTTGCAAATAATTAAACCAAACTCCCCCGGACTATTGTTGGTATGGACAACACCCAAAGATTTGGCTAGCCATGGCTTGTGTTTGATGGTGGAGGGGGAGTAAACTTTACTTTTACCGCTTGGGAACCGCCGCTAATGTGTTTAGCATGGAAGATATTGAAAACTCTTGGTCGTAATGTTGACAGGAAGGGTATACCTCCCAAAATTATATTTATCTCTGATTTAAGCTTTGAGCTCTGGCACCTCTGCAAATCCCTGCTTCCCACTGCGAAGGGCCTATCTATTTACTTTTATGTTATTTTAGTTTTATGTTGAGTCATCACCTTCTCAAACAAGCACCAGTCCTGAGAGCACTATTGTCATTCTCATGCATTGTGTATAGTTAATGTTGGATGCATCATGACTGGATCTCTTCTACCATGAATTATAATGTCTAGTCGCCGCTTGAACTTTGGGGGTGCTCTGCATTTATGTTTTGCAGTCTCATAAAGGGCTAGCGAGATACCATCATTGTCATATTATATCATGATTGTTTTGACAAGACGTTGGAATTTGAAATAATTTATTATTGCTCGCTAGTTGATTATGCCATTGATATGACTGAATATAATTTTTAAGATTTATCATCTACATGGTTAGTTATGATCTTTGCTGAAAACTTGGGTATTATTTAAGCATATGTATAAACACAAGAACAAAAGAGTTCGGAAAAGTTTTTCTTCGTCATTTTCAGTTTGTCAACTGAATTGCTTGAGGACAAGCAATGGGTTAAGCTTGGGGGACTTGATACGTCTCCATCGTATCTACTTTTCCTAACGCTTTTGCTCTTGTTTTGGACTGTAATTTGCATGATTTGAATGAAACTAACCCGGACTGGCGCTGTTTTAAGCAGAACTATCATGGTGTTGTTTTTCGTGCAGAAACGGAAGTTCTCGGAATTGGATGAAACTTTTTGGAGAATTATTTTGAAATATATAATAATTACTGGAACCAAGACCCACTAAAGGGGGGGGGGGGGCAGCTGCCCACAAGGCACGAGGGCGCGCCACCCCCCTCTAGCGCGCCCTGGTGGGTAGTGGAGCCCACGAGGCTCCGCTGACCCTAATTCCAACTCTATAAAATCCTATTTTTGGAGAGAGAAAAGGAGAGGAAGTTTCATCGTGCTTTATGATACGGAGCCACCTTCACCTCCTATTCTTCACCGGGAGGCCAGATCTGGAGCCCGTTCGGGGCTCCGGAGAGGAGGATCTTCGGTCTTCGTCATCACCAACCCTCCTTCATCACCAATTCCATGATGCTCCCCACCGGGAGTGAGTAATTCCTTCGTAGGCTTGCTGGACGGTAAGGGGTTGGATGGGATTCATCATGTAATCGAGTTAGTTTTGTTAGGGCTTGATCCCTAGTATCCACTATGTTCTGAGATTGATGTTGCTATGACTTTGCTATGCTTAATGCTTGTCACTAGGGCCAGAGTGCCATGATTTTAGATCTGGACCATTTATGTTCTCACCATCATATATATGTTCTTGATCCGATATTGCAAGTTATACGCACCTATTACGTGTTATGAGCCGCATACCCCAAGGTGACAATAACTGGGATTCTTTTCAGTGATTACCGTAATTTGAGGAGTTCATGTATTTACTATGTGTTAATGCTTTGTTCCGGTTCTCAATTAAAAGGAGGCCCTAATATCCCTTAGTTTCCCTATGGACCCCTCTACCACAGGAGGGTAGGACAAAAGATGCCATGCAAGTTCTTTTCCATAAGCACGTATGACTATTTACGGAATACATGCCTACATTATATTTATGAAGTGGAGCTAGTTCTGTGTCCCCCTAGGTTATGACTATTATATGATGAATGTCATCCAATGAAATCACCGATCAAATGCCTACGAGTTTTTCACATATGGTTCTTGCTAAGTTACTATTGTTGCTACTACTGTTACAACTGCTACAAATTATTGCTATCACTGTCGCCGTTACTATTACTGTTACCACTGCTATCAAAATTATCATACTATTGTGCTACTGCTCACTTTGCTATAGATAATTAATCTCCAGGTGTTATTGAATTGACAACTCAGTTGCTAATACTCGCAAATATTCTTTGGCTTCCCTTGTGTCGAATCTATAAATTTGGGTTGAATACTCAACCCTCGAAAACTGTTGCGATCTCCTATATTTGTGGGTAATCAATTACTATAATAGTGGCACTAGTTGAAGCAACTTTATTTTCAAAACGAGAAAATATTGTGATAGAATAGCTTTATTAAAAAAATACAACGTTAGCACAGTATGACAAAGCACGATCATGTGGATAAAGGACAGTACTGACCTTTGTGAGATGACATTGGGAGATCAAGTTATTCTTCAGGTCCCGTATCTTGCCATGGAGGCGATTCGGTGACATGTATCAACAACCTCAGTGTGGCAGTAGAAGGAGGAGCGTCGACTCATTCCAATCTCTTTTTTTGTGCAGTTCAACAAAAAATATGCACCCGCCATGCCGCGTGGGAGAGGGGGCCTACGCACCCTCGACGGTAGGCCTGATGGACTCAACTAGTCAGTGGACATTCTATGTGATTGATGCAGTGCACATGGACTTGATTCTGTCGGATACGCCTTCTGCAAGTTATCAACATTAGAAATGAAATGGTAGCTAAGACAGTAGCTCTATTTTAAATGTATTATTACTTCATTTTATCAATGGCAGTAGCGGTGCCAAAACATTTCCTCAAATTATTAGTGGCATTAAATGAAGATGCAAAAACACTATCATTCTTGGTTTCTCATGGCAGTGGCAAAACAGTAGCACAAGATCACTAGCTGGATGCAGAGTCAAAAACAACAAAAAAGGAACATACCTGGTCATGGGAAACATAACTAAGACAGGGGCCCTACGCCGCCATGATGGTAGGCCTGATGGACTCAGCCAGTTCAGGACTCGATTCTCCCAGATATGCCTTATTCAAGTGGTGAACCTGCAGCTCCACTTGGATGATTCAATTCATGCCACCTTTTTGTGCAGTTCATCTAAAATGAAGCAATGTTTGCATCCTGCAGCTAGCAAGAAGTACTTGGTCTCATGAGCTGGCAGGTTCTTCATTATTAGTTGCACTAAAATTGAGCAACATTACGGTTGGCTGTCATGTTCATGCAATGTGCAACTATAATGGGCTTATCCTTTTGTGCAGTTCCACTAAAATCAAGTGCCATTGTGGTGATGGTTGCGGTTAATCTTGCAAAGGCAAATAAACTATTGCACGAGATTACCCACAGAGTTAGCCGAAGAGGTTAGGAAATCCAATCACCCTTTGTGTAGTTCCATTAAAATTGAGAGGCATTTCCCATGTGACATTTTAGTTGGGCTGCACAAGACACTCTTTAAAAAAAGTGTTTTGTGCAGTTCACCAAAATGTCAGAATAGCAACAAGGTGAAATAGATATCCCTATCTACAAAAAAAAGATAGAAAGAAAATAGTTACTGGTCAATAACCGGATATTAAACATACACGAAATGAAAAGAAGCATCTTCATTATCTTCATGACAATCATGCAAATACGGTAGAAATTTTAAAACGGCAGCATTGCTTCATATTACCGGAAGCATTACGATCAACAATGACATTAGTCAAATATGGCATTACTTTAATGGTGTCTTTGCTTGTTTTACCGGATACATTAGATTAACAGCAGCTAAAGAGTTGGTACAAGGGCATGAGATAGTGGGGACACCAGGACATTCACCAGCGTAAACAAGCAACTTACAATAATGGGAAAAATAGCAGGAGAGTACTATTTGTAAAACAGTTTAATTGCATCATATTACTGGAGGCATTAGATTAACAATAACATTGGTTAGACATGTCCTTACTGTAACAGTGGGATTGCTTTGTTTTACAAGCACCCTTACATTAACAACAGCAAAAAGTTGGTATAAGGGCATGTGACAGTGCATGCATCAGTACCATGTACCTATAGGGAGGCATAAAGTGGTGATGCCAACATCTAATCAAGATCTGGGCTGGTCCAAAATTTTGTTCTCTTTACCCACCTTTTACTATGTGAGGGCAGCAAATCTAATCCTAGACATACTCTGTTGACTTGTCCCCCAGCCGTCACTTTCTTTCCTTTTTTAACCAATAATAGATCTGTTCCTTATCCTATTTGTACTATGTTTTCCCTTTATTTCCCTCTTCAACCAAGAGACCGGTTGGGTATCCAGTCTATACTACTTTCCCCTTGTTATTTCCTCTTTGAATCAAGTCTTAGATTCATGCTACGACTTTCCCCCCCTTTCTTCCTTGTTTGAACCAAGTCCTAGATTCGACTGCATGAAGTATCTTTACCACTAATAATACTAAAAATTTAGGTGGCTTTGGAAGAGCTGATGGAAGTAGAAAAAGATCCACATGCAGCCACGTGGGGAGCTGGGGCAGTAGAGCAAGGCCGTTTTCGAAGGAAGTTATACCTGAGGGTCATCGGGATGTGGCTAGGAGGGTGGCGGGAGGGCAGATCTGGCCACAATATGGCAAGGAGGAAGATGGGGTCGGAGGACCTCCCAAGCCGGTGCTATGTCGAAGAGAATGACACGGGTAGCCGGCCGGATCTGTGACCAGCGGTGGGCAGAGAGAGGATGTGGCCACCGCTGTCTTGTTTAGATATGGAGAGGGTAAGAGAGTGAAGAGAGCAACCCTAGTAAAGCAAGCGCTCAGGCTCTTGCCTATATATATAGTGGAGTGATTTTTCTTTTTCTCCTAACAACAATCGTTTCAATTTGGGTATGTGACATTAAAGAAAAGAAACTCTCTATTTAATGTGGCTAACTGCACGCCGCACTTTTTACCCCACTTTATAGGTTTGATAACTAACCTATATGTATAAACACATGCTAGGTTTACATTCCGAATCTCTAGCTAGAGCTTGAACTGTATTTGTTTACATGTACCACCTTTTTCTTTTGGTTTTTTGCCCCATGGCGCAATTCATCGATACAAAATGAGAAAAGTACTCCCTTCATCCCAAAATAAGTGTCTCAATCTCTTGAGACACTTATTTTGGGATGGAGGGAGTATAAAAAAACCTTAAACTTGTACTCCGGGTCTAAAATGAACCCTAACCTTCAAATCCCCGAAATTGGCACGCCATCCTTACTTATCCTGGTCGATGCCGGCCATTTTTAGCTGAAAGCTCATTTGGTTTTCTGGGATTGGTTATGTGGCAAGGGGAAATCCAGTGTGCTGGCTGTACTCACCATTGCCTTGTCAATGATAAACTCTGGCAGTGAGCTGAGCTCGACGTTGCAGGCCTTCATGTAGCAGGTCATGGCGGACGACAGCCAGTTCTTGTCGGTGCTCAGCATTCTTGTACTATTGTTGGTGAGCACCTCTGCGCAAGTTGCCAAATGCCGAGGTAGACTAGGAGTGCATGGAATAGGGTGGACGGGCACTTGGGCATTGGCGCAGAGCACCCGCAACACCGTGCGTCCTGCTAGAACACGGTCATTGTGCTCCCGCCATAGTGCATGCTGAGCTCCACCTCAACCAAGTTCGAATTTAAGGTTTTATTTCAACTTTTTTCATACAAAATTGTAGGAGTATTTAAAAGTCAATGGTGGGGCTTTTCCCGGGCGGTACGCGTGGCAGTTTCGCCTAGCCGGTTTGACAGAGAGGCGAGGAGGGTGAGGGAGTAGCGGATTCAACTTACTGCTGGAAAGGTAGGGCTGTGTGATTTCATGGCTCGTTACTGCTGGAAAGGTGGGGGTCTTGTGATTTGACTGCTCATTATAGTCATTATTACTGTGGTGCTACGACCGGGGTGAGGCTCCCCTTCCATTCCCCAATCTAATCTGGTGCATGACACGTCAACGCAGATGCTGGCTGTCCCACATATCGGCGATGTAAGAAGGAGCAAAGAATCATGAGGTATGTATATACTAGTACTATGTTGGAGGAGTGCAAAACATGGTAGCCCAGTGAACCAGCAGGTGATACGGCTAGTGAACCAGCCGGCATGGTTTGCTGGCCCGCTCCCGCATCACTCTCCGTGGACTCGTCCATACGGTTGGCGCTCAGCGTTGGAGATGATCCGAGTCATTCATGCACTTTGAACCAGATGCTCTATGTCCCACATGTCGGTGAAAGGAAGCACGTAGAAATAGCCGAGGAGTACATATAGGAGGAAAAATGCGTGAAAAATTATGTACTATGAAGCGTAGATGCGGTTCGAACAGGAGACCTAAAGTGATGACAGGTATAGGTCGCACGCACCCAACTAGTGGCAGTAGAGTACTCAGTACTCCTATTCTATGAACACGAGTCCCATCTGGTCCTAAAAAAAGACAAGTCCCATCTGACAACGGCGTCCGTGCTATAGCTAGCTCTTCTCACTCCTAGTTTCTCTCTTCCAATTCTAACTCAGCTGACGTGCGATGGGCGAGGTGGGGATTTGCCAATAGTCGGTTTGCTCAACTGCGGCCCCACCAGACAGTGAAAATGCTAAGACAACAAGCATTCCCTAGCTTGAGCGGCGTGTCGAACCGACCATGGAGTACTCCCGACCGTGTGGGGGCGCGACATGAACGCGACAATATTTACCTTTTTAACTTGTAGATAGAAAATGCCAAGCCAATGCGTGCTCAGCGGCGGGCCGGAACGACAGTGTGGGGTGCGACACAAATGGGACAAGCATGTTGTACTTGTTCCACTTTCTCATTTTGAACTCGTGACATGTACGTAACGCTTAGTTTTGAATTTGTAAGTTTGGTTGTCACGCCAATATATATAGTATAGTTTGGTAGGTTGGGTCTCGTATGTAATTCTTAAGTCAAAATTTGGGACAAAACACGATGGTGACCAGTAAATCAGGACGAAGACACTGATACTACATATAATTAACGCCAAATAGGAGCAAGGGATCACACATGTCATTTACGATTCGAATAAAAATGTCATACACTTACACACATTAAGGCCACCAGGCGATGCAGTGTTGGTTACAGGAGGCAAGAAGAAAGATGCATCCACCGACAACCTCCTCCTCCCCGACTCAGGGCACCGGCCCACCGAACGGCGGCTGAGGAGTAGCGGCTTTTGTGGCGAGGTCAATGTGCTTCTGAACAATGGCGTCCAAAGATTCCAGCCGATCGAAGAAGGCCAATGTCTTTGGGTCGTCCCTGGCCCTGTAGTGTCCTATGTAGACGATTTCCTCGTTGACATGGATGTGTAGGTCGACGGTTTCTTGCATGGAGAGGAGCTGCGCGGTGAGCGCAGCCTCGGGGTGGACATTTTTCGTCGTGACGTTCAGGAGCTGCAGGGCCACCAGTGCTTGAAAGAGGTCAGCACCATGGAGGTCGATGAGGGTGGCAGGCAACAAGGAGCCTGGGCATGTGGGCTGGAGGAGTACGGCAAGGTCGTCCGTGTGCTTCCTGACGGTGGTGAACTTGCGGCTGGAGCGGACTATCATCTCGTCAATGTGACAGTCGAAGCCGGCATCGACGAGGGCTATGACGCCGGCGATCACCAGCACCGTCGAGAAAAACTGCGCGGTGCGGGGCCGCAGGCCTGCGTCTTGGATGATCTGGCACAGCTGACACCCGCTCGCGTGCATCGACTCCATTGGTGCCTGTGGCTTCTGGTCACTTGGTCTTGGTCTCTGTAGGATCAAAAGTATGTCTAGAGGGGGTGATTAGACTACTTGACCAAATAAAAATCTTTCCTTTCCCAATTTTAGTTGTGGATAGATTTTAGCAATTATGACAAGTCAAGCAATCAACCTACACATGCAATTCTAAGAGTATAGCAGCGGAAAGTAAAACATTGCATATGAAGGTAAAGGGAAGGGTTTGGAGAAGGCAAAGCAATGGAGACACGAAGATTTGTGGCGTGGTTTTGATAGGTGGTGCTATCGTACATCCACGTTGATGGAGAATTCAACCCACGAAGGGTAACAGCTGCGCGAGTCCACGGAGGGCTCCACCCACGAAGGGTCCACGAGGAAGCAACCTTGTCTATCCCACCATGGCCATCGCCCATGAAGGACTTGCCTCACTCGGGTAGATCTTCACGAAGTAGGCGATCTCCTTGCCCTTACAAACTTCTTGGTTCAACTCCACATCATGTCAGAGGCTCCCAAGTCACCTAACCAATCTAGGAGACACCACTCTCCAAAAGGTAATAGATGGTGTGTTGATGATGAACTCCTTGCTCTTGTGCTTCGAATTATAGTCTCCCCAACACTCAATTCTCTCTCGCAGATTTGGCTATGGTGGAAGAAGGATTTGAGTGGAAAGCAACTTGGGGAAGGCTAGAAATCAAGGTTCAAATGGTTGGAATGGAATCTCTTGATCTCAACACATGAGTAGGTGGTTCTCTCTCAGAAAATGAATGGTGGAAGTGTAGGCACGTTCTGATGGCTTTCTCTTACGAGAAGAAGGGGTGGAGGGGTATATATAGCCTCCACACAAAATCTAACCGTTACACACTTTTGGTCCATCTCGGTGGCACCGATTAGTAAACTCGGTAGCACTGATCTGTACAAAAGTATGAACGTTAGGAATCTCGGTGGGACCGACGGGAACAACTTGGTGGGACCGATGTGTGAGGGCTTAGGGCAAACTTCATCTCGGTGCCACCGATTGCATCATCTCGGTGGGACCGAAGTGAATGCAATGAGCAATAGAGAATCGGTTAAGCCAACTCGGTGGGACCAATTGCAACATCTCGGTGGGACCGAAGTGAATGCAACAAGTCACAGAGAGCTGGCAAGGCCATCTCGGTGAGACCAAGATCCGTATCGGTGTGACCGAATCATTAGGGTTTTGGCAGTGGCTATGTCAAGATGAACTCGGTGGCTCCGGATGGGAAATATCGGTGGGGCCGAGTTTGGGAATTAGGGTTTGGACGTATTTGGATAGAGAAAGTGGCTAAGGGTTTTGGAGCAACTAAGCACTTTGAGCAACAAGACCATTAAGCAACACCTCATCCCCTTTTAATAGTATTGGCTTTCCTATGGACTCAATGTGATCTTGGATCACTTAAACAAAGATGTAGAGTGTTGAGCTTTTGCCAATCCTTGTCCTTAGCATTTTGAGGGGTCCACATCTCTATGTCATGCCATGCCAAACATTGAACATCCTGAAATATTTATCTTGAATGGATATTAGTTCAATGAGATATATGTTGTTATGAATTACCAAAACCACCCGAGGATTAGTTGCACTTTCAGTCTTCGATTGGAGTGAGCAGTGGTGCGTACGATTTGTTAGATGGATTGGAGTGGTGGGGCGGCTTCATATAAGAGAGCAAACTACATTGCATTCACATCATGCTGGCTCCATTCTGCTTCTCCAATTAATTCCCTCTGCATGCTAGTAATTGAGGATGCATCATTGAACGTTCAATGTTTCGATAACCGCTACCCTCTCCCTCATTGGCATTCAAGCCGTATCAATGTAAATGCGTGTTCAAAAGAGACTAGTCATTACTACATTGTGCACCGCGACCAAGGCGGAGGGGAAAATGAGAGAATTTAATATTTACTGCCATTGCATGCAATGAACTGACCGCTGCATGCCGTGCTAGGTAGTCTCAAGGCATTAAAAACATACATGCCGAGGGAGACCTAGTTTAGGGGGTTCTCAGGCCGCTGACTTATCTCTCATGGGCCGGACAGGTGGGCCGCACTACAATTGCTGGAAGGGTGGACTATTGGGTGGCATCGTATCCACACAGGAGATCTTTGATGCCTTGGTGTGTACTCCAAGTCAAGACAAAAAAATTGGCATGTTTATCCCATTGTTGTAACCGACCATATGTAACCCTAGTACCCCTGGTATCTATATAAACCAGAGGGTTTAGTCCGTAGAGGCTAGAACAACAACCATCATCCTACTCACCTAGGGTTTAGTTCATCTGATCTTGTGGTAGATCGACTCTATAATCATCCCATACACTTCAATATAATCAAGCAGGACATAGGGTTTCACCTCTTAGAGAGGGCCCGAACCTGGGTAAACATTGTGTCCTTCGTCCCTTGTTCCCCATTGATCCAAGATCCACAGCTCGGGACCCCCTACCCGAGATCCACCGGTTTTGACACCGACATTGGTGCTTTCATTGAGAGTTCCGCTGTTGGATCACCGAAGGATCGATGGCTCGCCTGATCATTGGAGACGGCGCCAACACCGGGGGCACCTTCGTCCTCGGCCAGCGTTTTGCGTTCGGCAGCATCATTCCGCATGCCAACCCGGTCGGTCATCTCGACCGGGTTGACAACTTCGCCGCTGAGCACCAGATCAGGTTCGGCAGCCTAGAGTACGTCGCAGATGCTCGGGGCGATTTGATCTTCACCGGCTTCTCTGCTTTGCCTGATACGTTTGAAGTCCTGGAAGCATCGAATTTGGGACCGCTTTCCGATCCGATCTCTGGATCGGCTTTACCTCGCGCTCGGCTTCGAGCCTAGATGCGACTGCTGTGTCTGAAGACTGGAAGTCAACCTTGGCCGGCCTCCCCCTTTCTCTCGTGGATCTGGCCTTGAGCCTCAACGCTACTTCAGCACCCGAAGACGAGGAACCAAACCTAGCCGAACTTGCCCTCTCAACTGAACTAGCTTCGGCCGAATGCCGCCAGGAGGCAGCCTCGAATGTCCCTGGAACGGCTATACTGTGGGTCAGCACCGAGTACTCGGAGAGCATGGACCCAACAGACCTTTCCTCATTGAATGATCTACTAGACCGGATTCGCGCCATGGGAATCTCCAACAGCCAATCCTTGGTCTACGATCAGATCGGTCTTAAGCCCGATGACCAGGAAATTCACACCCCACCTGTCACACACCTTGTCGCCATTGTCGAGGACCTGGCCGAAGGCTCGCAGTCACCAAAGCTAAAAATGAACTATGTCCGGGTTTGCGATCATCCCACCCAGGCTTCTAGCCCGAAGTCTGACGTTCGACCCGAGGAGAGCCCGGAACCAAGCCTCGACTCGAAACATGACCTCGAGTCGGCACAACGGCATCCGGTCAGCAGTCCGGATTCCGTATATGGTGTGCCGGACATCGCGATAGTACGGGACACCATCGCCAAACCTCCAGATATGCGGCCTATTGGGACGCAAAGTTTTTTCCCACCCACCCCCACATCGAGTACTCTCCAAGTAACTCAGGAAATCCTAACATATGGGATCTGATGTACGTAAAGCAGCAGCCCAGAGAAATAGTACATCACTTCCGGGCCAGATTCCTCCTGGTAAAAAATAGATGACGAATTGCTGCGACCAAGAAATAATAGCGACCTTTCGGTTTAATTGCCGAGACGAAGGAATCTTGAATGCCCTCGCCCGTCGCCACATGCAAAGCTTCACCGAGTTATCGGACCTGGTACGCAAATATTGCACCATGGAAAGCACCTAGAAAGCACAACAAATGCACAGGGAGTCAACCCATCCCGAGCAACCGAGAAAAGCTCAGGCAAAGCGCGCATACCCACGGCGGTCGCCCGAATACGAGCCCGCCGAAAAGAAGAACAAATCACTCACCGAACCCAGAACAGTCCTGGATGAGCTACTGGACAAACCATGCCCCATACACTCGGCCCTGCAAAACACAAATCTAGCCCACAGGCTTCGAGCTTGTTGGGTAGTCAGGCAGGTGGCCGAGAGTGGCAAAGCTATACTCGGACTCACACCCCCCAGTAGAAGATTAGCAACACCCCCATACAACGACAATGATGTTCTGACGATCTATGAGACCTTCTCCTCGAACAATCAGAGGAAAAGAGCCCTTCGAGAGCTCGGCCAAGTCCACCTGGTCACAGCAGCAAACTCCTGGACGAACACACCAATCACCTTTGATGAAGAGGACGAACCAAGGGCCCGCCTCGTCCGAGCACCCGCCGCATTAGTCCTCGGCCATATAGTGGACGGTTACAAACTAACCAAGGTGCTCATGGACGGAGGTAACGGTCTAAACCTCATTTACGAGGATACCCTTGATAAAATGCAGTTCGACAAATCTCGCGTCGAACAGAGCTATACTACCTTTTGAGGAATTATCCCCGGCAGAGAGGCGCGTTGCTCCGGACGAGTCACTCTGGACATAGTATTCGGTACTCCCGACAACTACAGATCAGAAGAACTACTCTTCCACAGTGTGCCCTTCCATAGCGAGTACCACGCCCTACTGGGTATATGAAACTCAAAATGCCAGGGCCCAATGGCGTAATCACAATTGCAAGCGACCCAGATAGAGCCCTTCGAGCCGAAAACAAAACAACATCACTTGCCCTCGAAGCCTTGTCCGAGGCTCTCGTAGCCGAAGAGTTAACTACACTCCACGCAATAGTGGACAGGGACGACGTGGTCCTTAGTAAAAGGTGCAAATCCACATCGTTCAAACCAACTGACGAAATAATCAAATTCCAAGTGTATCCAATGGATCCCAGTAAAACAGCGTCCATTGGAGCTCAGTTGGACCCCATAGTCAATGAAGCATTACGCACATTCTTGCGTGAGAATTGGGACATATTTGTCTGGCACCCCTCGAACATGCCAGGAATCCCACGAAAGCTAGCGGAGCATAGCCTGAACATAATCAAAGGCTTCAAGCCAGTGAAACAGGACCTTCGCCAATTTTCTGAACCCAAGCATCAAGCCATGGGGGAAGAACTAGTAAAATTACTTGAAGCCGGATTCATCCGAGAAATAAAACACCCCGAGTGGTTGGCAAATCTGGTCATGGTGCCCAAAAAGGACAAATCCTGGCGGCTATCCGTCGACTTCAAAGACTTAAATAAAGCCTGCCCTAAGGGTCCCTTCCCCTTACCCCGAATAGACCAGATCATTGATGCCACTGTCGGACATGACTCGCTCTACTTTCTTGACACCTACTCCGAATACCATCAAATCAGGATGAAGGAGTCCGACCAAGCCGCCACCGCCTTCATCACCCCCTATGGGCCATTCTTCTTCAACACCATGCCCTTCGGGCTGAAGAACGCAGGTGCCACATATCAGTGCATGATTCAAACATGCCTGGAGAACCAAATCGGCAAAACAATCGAGGCATATGTAGATGACGTGGTCATTAAAACCAAACACGTCAGCCAGTTGGTGGACGACCTCCGCCAGGCCTTCGAAAATTTGCAGGCTTACGATATACGGCTCAACCCGGACAAACGTGTCTTCGGAGTTCCTACCGGAAAACTACTCAGATTTATTGTTTCCCACAGGGGAATAGAAGCCAATCCGGCCAAAATCCGAGCTTTATCCCAGCTAGCAATACCGACAGAGCTAAAAACATGTCTAGAAGTTGGCAGGCCGTGTGGCAGCCTTAAGCCGATTTATCTCCCGCCTACGTGAAAATGCACTACCAATTGACAGATTGCTCAAGAAAACCAAAAGTTTCAAGTGGACTGATGAAGCGACTATTGCACTAGAGGAAATGAAAACACTACTAGCAAGCAACCCTATACTAGCAGCACCCGGCATAGGTGAACCCATGTTATTATACATCTCATCCACAAACCAAGTGGTGAGCGCGGTACTCATGGTAGAACGAGAAGCGGAGGGCCACAAGTTCCAGGTGCAAAAGCCAGTCTACTATGTATTAGAGGTGCTCACCCCATGCAAATCTCGGTATCCACATTATCAGAAGATAGCTTATATAGTTTTCATGGCATCCCGAAAGCTCTGACACCACTTTCAAGAGTGTTCGGTCACTATGGCATCCGAGGTACCCTTGAATGACATTATCAACAATAGGGTCGCCACAGGTCACATTGCCAAATGGGCCATAGAGCTCCTTCCCTTCGAAATTTTGTACAAGCCACGACGAGCTATTAAATCTCAGGTATTGGCCGATTTTCTGGCCGAATGTACAGAAGCCAAACTCCCCCGGGAATATAGTACATACTCACATTGGATAATGTACTTCGACGGCTCCAAGACGTTAGCCGGACTGGGGGCTGGGGTGATCCTTACATTCCCCACGGGCGACAATATCCGGTACATACTACAGATTATTTACACGGATTCCAACAACACAACCGAATATGAGGCCCTACTGCATGGTCTTCAGATGGCAGCGTCAATGGGCGTACGATGGCTAGAAGTGCGAGGAGACTCTAACCTCACTATCTCCCAAGTCAACGATGATTTCGATGCCAAAGACCCAAAAATGGCGGCATATTGGAATGGCATACTTAAAATATCAGCCCGGTTTGAAGGGTTAGAATTTCACCATGTCGCTAGAGACAGCAATCAAGCGGTGGATGTCCTCACTCGTATGGGCACTAAACGTGACCCAGTCCCCAAGAACACCTTCTTAGAGTGGATTTTCAAGCCATCCATGGTGTGGCATGACGGGGACAGGGACGCGGCAGCCAATGGCCCCGAACAGATCATCCCTCCAGACATTGAACCAGACGATGACATCATTGGCGGCTCGGCACTCAAAGAAACACCTATGGCTCATGAAGTTATGGTCGTAATCGCACCATGGACCGAGCCTTTCCTTGCTTACCTTCTACGACAGGAGCTCCCCGATGACCAAACCGAGGCACGACGCATAGTCCGGCGTTCTAAAGCCTACAAGGTCCACGAGGGTGAACTATACAAGAAAAGCACCACCTGAGTCCTCCAGAGATGCATATCTGAAGAGGAGGGGCATCAACTTTTAGCTGAGATACACGCGGCATGGGTGGCCATCACGCCGCTGCTCGGGCCCTGGTAAGCAAGGCCTTTTAGGCAGGGTTTTCTAGCACACCCCTCGTGCGGACGCGCACACTCTAGTCCAACACTGCGTGGGATGCCAGCTTTTCGCAAATCAACGCCATATGCCCCCCACGGCTCTCCGGACAAGACCGATTACCTGGCCTTTTGCGGTCTGGGGGCTGGACATGTTCGGACCACTTAGAGGGGGGACCAGGAAAAAGAAATACTTACTGGTTTTGGTCGAAAAATTCACCAAATGGATCGAGGCAAAACCAGTAACCTCAACAAAGTCCGGACCAGTCATCGACTTTATATCCGGCGTGGTGCACCGTTACAGTGTTCCCCACAGCATAATAATGGACAACGGGTCCAATTTTACAGCCCAGGAAGTCAAAGACTGGTGCGCTAACATGGGCATCAAGCTCGACTATGCTTCAGTATACCACCCGCAAACCAATGGACAAGTCGAACAGGCCAATGGACTAATCATGAGTGGCATAAAGCCTCGTCTGGTTCGTTTCCTGAAGGAATCTGATTGTCACTGGGTGGAGGAGCATGACTCTGTATTATGGAGATTGCGCACCACACCCAACTGGTCAACGGGATACACACCTTTTTTTCATGGTGTACGGCGCAAAAGCAGTCCTCCCATGTGACATCATTCATGACGCTCCTAGAGTGCGCATCTACGAAGAAAAGGAAGCCGAGTTGGATTGGCAGGACGACCTGGATGCCTTCGAAGAAGAGCGTGATGTAGCTTGGGCTCTCTCTACATTTTATCAATGGCAGGCCCGGCGCTACTAGAGTAGGGAAGTTCGGGCGAAGGCATACAACATAGGCGAAACCGTCCTTCGTCTCCCTGAGAAGCAGAAGAACAAGCTCTCGCCAGAATGGGAGGGCCCTTTCATAATCTATGAAGTGCTAGCAGGAGGAGCATATCGTCTTCGCAACCCAGCCGACAATCATCTCGAACCAAACCCCTAGAACGCAGCCCGGCTTCGACGGTTCTACGGGTAGTCTGGTTCCATCAGTTTAACTAGACTTTTCTTTGTTATATTTTTTCTTTTTCTCCTTTTAGGGGAGTTGGCAACTTTCAGATTATGTTCGGATTAACCGAACTTCGAGAGGCTCTTTAAGTATACATCTTTAAAATGTACTACTCGGACCTACCCGGGGGCTACTTTAAAGAAGCCAATTAATATACTTTTCGGGCACATATTCGCCTCTGTCGCTTTTGCACCCTTCCCGTACCATTTCAAGCCATCATATGCACCATTTTGACTTATGTTTTTGCCATGCTGGGTTGCCTGGCTCCTGTGCTTACCCCCTACATTCCTGATTGTTCGGCTAGGGGGTAAAGGGAGCACCTCTGCGATTGCTACGACCGGGTCAGCCGCGTACGTGGCTCAGACGGGTGAATCCGAAAGCTAGCGTTCTTAAGAAAACAATGGGTCGGCCACAAGGGAAGTGACAATAATTGGGTGTTTGCCACCATAATTTGGGGGTTCAGTTCCCGAACTAATCAATATCCGCATACTGTAGGTATCCAGATACAACGTCTATGTTTGACATGACAAACCTGAAGAAAGGAACCCATGGAGGAACTAATTTCATCGGAAGATGTTTCTTACGTTAAAAAGTAATATAACATAACTCTCCACACGCGCTTTTAGTCTATTTGCACCAAATGGCCGGATTGCCTGGTTACCTGAAGTAATTTCCTGTTACCTCAGGTCACATAGTACGGAACACTCCCTGGCCACTGGCCGGGGAGGCAGAAGCCGATGGCCGGGTAAGACAGTGTTTACAGTACGAATAGAGAATGTTTGATGTAAAGCACCTAGATAAATAGAATCAAATGCCTTGCTATTTGTCAATATTGTATATTAAGCAATCTAGGGCACGGTCCTCTTGGGAGTACCGAGCCGCAGGCACCACTTGGTCATATAACAAATGAAGAGGTATTTCTTGCCCATCCGGTCCTGTCGGTCCAACACGGGCCATATGCTCTGGCTCAAGTTTGGTAAAACGGGTCTTCACCATAGCCCATGCCTCTCGCGCTCCCTCCCAACAGGCCGATATCTTCCATAACTCGAAGCGTCACCGAGCTCCTTTAAAACGATTAGCCAGTTCGGCCATCCCATCTGGAGGCGTCTTGGTCGGCTACAATGCCTTGACCATGCTCTTCATAGCTTTCCGAGCTCTCTCGTGGACGATGGACATCTCCATTAAAAGATTTCCCCCAAACGTGTCAACTTCTTCCTCGGGGTGCCCGGTCAGGTGACCTAAACACCGGGCAAGGCATGTTCTTTACGTTCATGCCTTACAAATATATATGTAATCATAAGTTGAAATATCACTTACCAAACATGTCACCTTTCAATCTCTGGTTCTCCTCAAGAGCTTGCACCAACTGAGTTTTCAAACTCTCGAGTTCCTTGACCTGTTGTTGGTTTTCCGCCTTCAGCTTGTTGTTCTCCTCATGGCTTAGTTTCAGCACTCGAAGGTCGGCTTCATGTTGTGACTCGGTGTTCCTTTGAGATTCTTTTGCAGCTTCCAGGTCCTTTTTTAGTTGACCTATGGATTCAGCTGCTATAAGGAAAGCCTGTGTTAAACAAGGCACCTTGACATAATTCATGCGTTTTTAAAGCTTTTCCCTCACCATGGACTTCGCTGGTGAACTTCTTGACCGCTTCCAGTTCGGCTTCTGCAGCAGCCAACTTGGTTCGGTTCGACTCAAGGTCCTCGGACAATCTCCTATTTTGTTCCCTCAAGGCCTACAAAATATCGCAATTATATATACTCACAGATCCTTAACTTGGCCATCCTGCCCGAGTCAAGGCTCGAGGGCTACTGTATTAGGATTTGTGTTTGGTTTTCAAAATCAATCTCATACCTGCATGTTGGTGGACAGGAGGGTGGCAATCCCTTCTCGACCTGTTCGGGCTGCTCCAAGGTATGCGTCTACCGAATTAAACACATTGAATTCCTGATCGGAAAATGCGGCATGGCATAAGGATTCCTTCCACCGTCGATGATTCATCACACTTTCAACTTCGGAATTGTTGGCCGAGTCATCCCTAGGATCCTCTAAAGGCTGGTGTGTGGCAAAATCTCCCGCATTGACCCCGGCCTGCGCCGAGGGTCTCAGTCCGAGATTACGCCCTGACATCTCCTGGACGTCTTCGTATGGTGGTGGCGGTGCCCTTCTTCTGTAGGTCCCATTAAATGTCATGGCAGCACGTAGCGGCGAGGTCAATAATGATCTGATTGCAGTCTCAATTATAACACCTTTTGCCTGAAGGTACGATCGATGTGGCCCCCATGACTGCCTTGCGCTTGGAAGATCCATTGTTGGCTGATGACGGAGTATTCGGCACCGTTCCCGTCCGTGTTCTGCGCGTGTGATACGTCTCCAATGTATCTATAATTTTTTATTGTTCCATGCTGTTATACTATCATTCTTGGATGTTTTACAATCATTTTATAGTAACTTTATATCATTTTTTGGGACTAACCTATTGACATAGTGCCCAGTGCCAGTTACTGTTCTTTTCTTGTTTTTTACTTCGCAGAATATCCCTATCAAACAGAGTCCAAACGTAGCAAAACTTTTTGGAGATTTTTTTTTGACCATAAGACAACTTGGGAGCCAAGGAATCACCTAGGGCAGGCCTGTGGGGCCCACAAGACACCAGGGCATGCTAGAGGCCCCTGGCGTGCCCTGATGGGTTGTGGGGCCCATGGGGGTCTCCTCCACCGCCTCTCAGCTCTATAAATACCCAAATATTCCAGAAACCCTGGGGGAGTCGACGAAACACAATTCTAGCCGCCGCAAGTTCCAGAACCATGAGATCCAATCTAGAGCCCTATTCCAGCACTCTATCGGAGGGGAACATGATCATGGAGGGGTTCATCATCCTCATTGGTGCTCCTCCGATGATGCGTGAGTAGTTCACCATAGACCTACGGGTCCGTAAGCAGTAGCTAGATGGCTTATTTTCTCTTTTTGATTATCAATACAATGGTCTCTTGGAGATCCATTTATGTAATGACTTTTTGCGGTGTGTTTGTTGGGATCCGATGAAGTTCGAGTTTATGATTAGATCTATGTCCATGAAAATTATTTGAGTCTTCTTTGATCTCTTTTATGCATGATTATTTATAGCCTCGTATTTCTTCTCTGAATCTTTGGTTTAGTTAGGCCAACTAGATTGATTTTTCTTGCAATGGGAAGAGGTGCTTTGTGATGGGTTCAATCTTGTGGTGTCCTCACCCAGTGACAGAAGGGGTAGCAAGGCACGTATGTATCGTTGCTATTAAGGATAACAAGATGGGGTCTATTCCTACATGAATAGATCTTGTCTTCATCATGTCATTGTTCTTATTGCATTACTCCGTTTCTCCATGAACTTAATACACTAGATGCATGCTGGATAGCGGTCGATGTGTGGAGTAATAGTAGTAGATGCAGAATCATTTCGGTCTACTAATCTTGGACGTGATGCATATATTCATGATCATTGCCTGGATATCGTCATAATTATTTGTTCTTATATCAATTGCCCAACAGTAATTTGTTTACCCACCGTATGCTATTTTCTCGAGAGAAACCACTAGTGAAATCTACGGCCCCCGGGTCTATCTTTTATCATATTGCTTTCAGATCTATCTTTTATCATATTTCTTTCAGATCTATCTTTTATCATATTTGTTTTCAGATCTATTATTCCAAAAACCCAAAAATATCTTGCTGCACTTTTTCTTTACTTATTTTATTTCATGTTTTATTCAGATCTATTTATCCAATATCATACAAACCAATCTATCTTTTTACCGTGGAGGGATTGACAACCCCTCTTACGTGTCGGGTTGCAAGTATTTGTTCTTTGTGTGCAGGTACCGTTTACATAGTGTTGCTTGGTTCTCCTACTGGATTGATACCTTGGTTTCATAACTGAGGGAAATACTTACCGTAGCTGTGCTGCATCATCCATTCCTCTTTGGGGAAATACCGACGCGGTCTAAGCCACGTCAAAGGAATTTCTGGTGCCGTTGCCGGGGAGACATCATCAACATCTATCAGGTTCCTAATCACAAATCTCATCTCCTTGCAATTTACATTATTTGCCATTTGCCTCTCATTTTCATCTCCCCCACTTCACAAAAGTTTACCTTTTTATTCGCCTTCTTTTTCGTTCGCCTTTTTCTCGTCAAATCTCTTGTTCCTGTGTTGTCTTGCTTGTCTACTTTGTCGTTATGGCTAGTTCTTCCTGTATTGCGTGTACCCCCGAGAATGAGGTTCTTAACTTTAAACAAAGGGGAGGGGAGAATCTAAACGATGCTTGGTATAGGGTTTGCAATGCTCATAATAGATCTATTCATAAGCAATCTACTGTTGTTCTTCTTCGCAGTTTTTATGTGGGCATCACCACTTGGTATAGATTCGTCCTTGATACGATTACCAGTGGAAATTTCTTGATGTGTCCATCTTTGGATGCTTTTAATGCTATGGGAGATCTAGTGGGTGCACCACATATCATTATTAATGAAATAGTCTTAACTCTTGAGCATGTTATGCAAAGATTAGATGCTATTTAAAAGAAGATGATCATCGAAGAACAAATTGAAAATTTGGATAAAAGGATGCATAATCTTGCTAATAAAATTGTGTCAAAAGCGGGAGATGTTTTTAAAATACTAAGTGAAAACAAAACAGTAGCTAACGAAAGAATAGAAGAGAGCCCCTCTCGGATTGATAAGTTGAAAGAAATTTTTAGTAACTTAAGTTCGGCTTTTTCTTCTATTAAGACTATTGAAAAAACTCCCGTAAAAATTTGAAAGTCTACACAAATTACTAAAAACAAGGGTGTCACTTCAAATAGCAACAAGGAAGATCTTAAAATTATTAGTATTCATCCCAATTTTATTGAAGTGATAAAATACCCTACTTGCAAGAATGAATTCTTCAATCTTATTCCTAGGAGTATTGTTATTGAAAATATGTATGCTAAGCCTTGAAGAATTCTAGTTGTTTGATTGAGGAGTTGAAAACTAAAGATGACAATACTTGAATCAATGCATTATGCCTAGCAAGGGGCATAAAACAATAGCGCTTGTTGGGAGGCAACCCAATGAATAAAATTTATTTTTGCCTTTTTATTTCTGTTCTTGAGTGTTTGCAAAATTATACCTCTGTTATGATTGTGTTTTTTATGTTTTAATTAGTGTTTGTGCCAAGTAAAGCCTTTGGATAGCTTGGGTGATAGTTGACTTGATCCTCTTGAAAAATAGAAACTTTTGCGTCCAGTAACAGAATTGTTTGACTTCACAGAAGTGACGAAAAATTCTGAATTTTTTACACAGGATTGATATACAAATTGCATATGTTTTCCTAATTTTGCAAAAAAATTGGAGTTATATAAGTATCAGTAAAATTCGTGTCTTTACATACTATTCTGTTTTGACAAATTCTGCTTTTGTTGCATTGTGTGCTTATTTTGATGAATCTATGGATTGTATCGGAGGTTATAAGCCATGGTAAAGTTAGAATACAGTAGGTGTAACGCAATAACAAAATATGAATGGGTATGCAATAGTACTTAAATTGAAGATTGGTCTTCTTATACTAACGGAACTCACGAAGGTTTTGTTAAGTTTTGTGTGATTGAAGTTTTCAGGTTTTGGGTGAGATCATGACGGATGAAGGAATAAGGAGTGAAAAGAGCCTAAGCTTGGGGATGACCATGGCACCCCAAGTTAATATTCAAGGAGAACCAAGCAACTAAGCTTGGGGATGCCCCGGAGGGCATCCCCTCTTTCTTCTAACAACCATCGGTAATTTTACTTGGAGCTATATTTTTATTCGTCACATATCATGAGTTTTGCTTGGAGCGTCTTGTATAATATGAGTCTTTGCTTGTTTTGCTTTTTAGTTTGTAATGTTTATCCTTGCTGGACACACCCATTTTAGAGAGCCAAAATTATGCTATGATTTGTTAGAATTGCTCTATGTGCTTCACTTAATTTTTTTGAGCTATGGAATTGCTCTAGTGCTTCACTTATATCTTTTTGAGCAGGGTGTGCTTTAATATTTGAATAAATATGCTCTCATGCTTCACTTAGATCTATTTGAGAGTTAGTAAAAAAATTGAAGAAATTCTCTCATGCTTCACTTATATTATTTTGTGAGAAGAAAAATTTTATGCTCATGTTCTTCACTTAAATTTGTTTGAGCTTATCAAAAGCAATTGCAATATATGAAACTAGTCTCAGAGTGATAGATGTTCTAGAGGGATATAATAAAAACTTTCATGAAGATCATTGGACAAAATAAACTTGATTCTTTGTAATAGTTTTGAGACATGATGATAGTAATATGTGAGTCATGTTGGTGAGTAATTATGCTTTAGTAAGAATATTGGTGTTAAGGTTTGTGATTCCCTATGCAAGCATGAAAGTCAACAGTTATGCAATGAAATTACATCCTACTTGTGGTGCATTATTCGGTGTTAGTTATGCTTAATGCTCGTTTATGAGAATTTTTGTTTCTTGGTTGGTTGCTTCTCAATCTTTTTACTAGCCTCCACTTGTACTAAGTAGAAATACTATTTGTGCATCCAAAATCCTTAAACCAAGTTTTGCCATATGAGTCCACCATACCTACCTATATGCGGTATTTTCGTGCCATTCTAAGTAAATTTGTATGTGCCAACTCTAATTTTCGAAATGAATTTCCTTTTTGTGTGCCCGTACCGCTCATGAAGCGACAGGGGGTGGCCAATATTTTCCATGCTAGATGTGTTATTCTCAAGATGAGTGTTTATTCACTTGTCATTGCACGAGAGTATGGCGGTAATAGGGATGGCCAGTCTCGAAATGAAAAAGAAATTTACTTTATGTTGTCAAATAATAAATTCCTTGGAAAGTGTTGGTATGGATGGTACCCGTGGACACGGCTAGCCGTGGAGTGTGAAAGTATGGTGGAAAAAGGAATAAACTTTATATTATGTTTGGGAACCGCCTATGATATATCTAGCATGGAAAGTGTTGGGAATTACTCAGTCATTTTCATTGACGGGAAAAGGATGCCTCCCAAAATATTTATCTCTCAATTTAAGGTCTGAGCTCTGCCACCTCTACAAATCTCTACTTCCCTCTGCGAAGGGCCTATCTATTTACTTTTATGCAATTTTTTGAGTCTCCATCTTCTCTTATAAAGCACCAACTAGGGAGCACTATGATCGTACTTGAGCATTCAATGTAGCTAATATTCAAGTGTGTTTCGTGAATGGATCAATGATTGAGCATGATGGGCTAGGGATAACTCTCTTTAGTGTTGATATTTTGAAAGACATGGTTGCTTGTTGATATGCTTGAGTATTGAAGTCTTCATGTCAAATATAGACTATTGCTTTGAACCATCTAAAAAGTCCAAATGTCCATGCTACAAAAGGAAAGAATATGTGATGAACATGTTAGGCAGCATTCCACATCAAAAATTCTGTTTTTATCATTTACCTACTCGAGGACGAGCAGGAATTAAGCTTGGGGATGCTGATACGTCTCCAACGTATCTATAATTTTTTATTGTTCCATGCTGTTATATTATCATTCTTGGATGTTTTACAATCATTTTATAGCAACTTTATATCATTTTTTTGGGACTAACCTATTGACATAGTGCCTAGTGCCAGTTGCTATTTTTTTGCTTGTTTTATACTTCGTAGAATATCCCTATCAAACGGAGTCCAAACGCAGTGAAACTTTTTGGAGATTTTTTTGGACCAGAAGACAACTTGGGAGCCAAGGAAGCACCTGGGGGGAGGCCCGTGGGGCCCACAAGACACCAGGCCACGCCAGAGGCCCTTGGCGGGCCCTGATGGGTTGTGGGGCCCACAGGGGTCTCCTCCATCGCCTCTTAGCTCTATAAATACCCAAATATTCCAGAAACCCTAGGGGAGTCGACAAAACACAATTCCAGCCACCGCAAGTTCCAGAACCACGAGATCCAATCTAGAGCCCTATTCCGGCACTCTGCCAGAGGGGAACACGATCACGGAGGGGTTCATCATCCTCATTGGTGCTCCTCCGATGACGCGTGAGTAGTTCACCATAGACCTATGGGTCCGTAGGCAGTAGCTAGATGGCTTCTTTTCCCTTTTTTATTCTCAATACAATGGTCTCTTGGAGATCTATTTGATGTAATGACTTTTTGCGGTGTGTTTGTTGGGATCCGATGAAGTTCGAGTTTATGATCAGATCTATATCCATGAAAATTATTTGAGTCTTTTTTGATCTCTTTTATGCATGATTATTTATAGCCTCGTATTTCTTCTTCGAATCTTTGGTTTAGTTAGGCTAACTAGATTGATTTTTCTTGCAATGGGAATAGGTGCTTTGTGATGGGTTCGATCTTGCGGTGTCCTCACCCAGTGACAGAAGGGATAGCGAGGCACATATATATCGTTGCTATTAAGGATAACAAGATGGGGTCTATTCCTACATGAATAGATCTTGTCTACATCATGTCATCGTTCTTATTGCATTACTCCGTTTCTCCATGAACTTAATACACTAGTTGCATGCTGGATAGCGGTCGATGTGTGGAGTAATAGTAGTAGATGCAGAATCGTTTTGGTCTACTAATCTTGGACATGATGCTTATATTCATGATCATTGCTTGGATATCGTCATAATTATCTGTTCTTCTATCAATTTCCCAACAGTAATTTGTTTACCCACCGTATGCTATTTCCTTGAGAGAAGCCACTAGTGAAATCTTCGCCCCCCGGGTCTATCTTTTATCATATTGCTTTCAGATCTATCTTTTATCATATTGCTTTCAGATCTATCTTTTATCATATTGCTTTTAGATCTATCTTTTATCATATTTGTTTTCAGATCTATTATTCCAAAAACCTAAAAATACCTTGCTGCACTTTTTCTTTACTTATTTTATTTCGTGTTTTATTCAGATCTATTTATCCAATATCATACAAACTAATCTATCTTTTTACCGTGGAGGGATTAACAACCCCTCTTACGCGTCGGGTTACAAGTATTTGTTCTTTGTGTGCAAGTACCGTTTACATAGTGTTGCTTGGTTCTCCTACTGGATTGATACCTTGGTTTCATAACTGAGGGAAATACTTACCGTAGTTGTGCTGCATCATCCCTTCCTCTTTGGGGAAATACCAGCGGAGTGTAAGCCACGTCAGCGTGGTACAACGACCCTTGGGGGTAGAAGTCAGCATACTCGGAGTGGCACGAGACAAACACCCTGTTTGAGAAGAGGCCTTCTTGCTACTTACGGCGGAAGAGGGGAGGGGCCCAGGGAGATCTGCTATAAGGGTAACCTTGGAACCATCAAGGCTTTCCTGGAAGAGGACCCCGTCTTCAAAATCAATGGACGTCTCCGGGTCCTCGTGAAATCCCGGGTCATTGTCGCGGGAATGGTCCTCCAGTTGCGAAGACGGGCAGGTGATGGTCTCGACCTGGCGCCTCCAATTTTGTTCAGAAATACATTAAGTCCGATTAGTATACGGATGTAATGACCGGACTGGAAACAAAGGATGAACTTACCCGTTCAATGGGATAGTAGCTCGCATAGCCGTTCCTGTTCCTCGGACGGACGAACTCTTCTTCCTCTCCTTTGAAGAGATCAGCTAATATGGCAGCAATCGTTGCTTGGTTATCCAGCCCCTGCCGCTTGTAACGGGTCGCGTCATTTTTTCCATTATAGCACCATAGGGGGTGCATCGTTTGTTGAAGAGGTTGCACACATCGGGCAATGGCGGCGGCCATCACGTCGACAATAGTTAATTTGCTGTAGGTCAGCAGCCGCACCTTGGCGGCCAAGCACCGCAATTCGGCAGTTTCTCCTTGAGAGGGGCTTTTTGGCTGCTAGTTGAACCGCTTCTTTAGCGGAACGTCCGAATATTCGGGCAGACCCCTCCGAACTGGTTCGAATAAGGGAACATCTTCAATATAAAACCATTCTGAGGTCCACTCTTCGGAATCCTTCTTCGGGGACCCGATGGGGTACCCTGTCCCAGCTATTCGCCATACTTCGGCTCCGCCTACTTCAAAAATCGACCAGCCACGGGTGCGGGGGGCGAGGCAAAAATATTTCCTTCATAACTCGAAATGAGCCTCACAGCCCAGGAACATCTTGCAAAGGGCGACAAAGCCAGAGATGTGCAATATGGATCCGGGGGTGAGGTGATGGAGTTGGATCCCGTAAAACTCCAGCAAACCCCTCAAGAAGGGATGAATGGGGGAAGCCTAGACCTCGTAGAAGGGCAGGCACAAAACATACCCTCTTGTCCTTGCTTGGGGCAGGGAAGTTCTCCGCGAAGGCCTCGCCGTTCGTAGAAGTCAATCCGACGCGGACAGATATGAGATATGCGGCAGAAAGATATCCTTGCCTTTGGAGATCGCTTAGCTAGAGGTGTGAAACCGAGCAGTTGGACCAGTCGCCCGGGAGATGGCCATGAGGGTGTGAGGATGAACCTAGGGCGCTAGCCATTTGTCCTGAGATTTCTTTGGTCTGGTCTTGGCTTCTTGTGTTGGGGCGGATTAACCAACCGACGCGCCCCTGGCCTATTAATTAGGTACCTTTTCTGGTCCTGGGGGGACGCTTATGTAAAAGAACGCTAGACTGTTCACCTCTTGACTGACACACGGAAGTCGAGGGTCGTCCTTAACCTTTGATGGGAATTGATGATGGGGTCCCACAGCGACTTTATAGGATTAAGAGGTCCTCAGCGGCCGAACTGTCAAAGCAGCCGAGCAAGGAGGAAATGAAGAACTCGCCTCACAAGCCGAAGACTTTGGGACGCACGGGCGGCTGGCATCATGAGCCCTGGCATTGGAGGCTAGTTCGGGGGCCACTGAGGGAGACCTGGTTTAGGGGGTTCTCAAGCCGCTGACTTATCTCTCATGGGCCGGACAGGTGGGCCGCACTACAACTGCCGGAAGGCCGGACTATTGGGTGGCATCGTATCCGGACAGGAGATCTTTGATGCCTTGGTGTGTACTCCAAGTCAAGACAGAAGATTTGGCATGTTTATCCCCTTGTTGTAACTGACCATATGTAACCCTAGTACCCCTTGTGTCTATATAAACCAAAGGATTTAGTCCGTAGAGGCTAGAACAACAACTATCATCCTACTCACCTAGGGTTAAGTTCATCTAATCTCATGGTAGATCGACCCTGTAATCATCCCATACACTTCAATATAATCAAGCAGGACGTAGGGTTTTACCTCTTAGAGAGGGCCCGAACCTGGGTAAACATTGTGTCATTTGTCCCTTGTTCCCCATTGATCCAAGATCCACAGCTCAGGACCCCCTACCCAAGATCTGTCGGTTTTGACACCGACACATGCCCACGTCTCTTATTGGTGGATTCCTTTATTCTTGTTGTTAAGTTTGATTTGGGAATCAAGACTAGAAGGTATGAGAACGGAACCAATACCTTCAGCTTGTTTAGCATATTGGATTATTTTCAAAGATCGAGAGAGTGACTCCTTCGCTAGAAGACCCGATGAGACAACAGTGTACAAGAACAAGTCCATCCTTAATCTAAGCATTGTGTGATATGTGCATGTGCACGTGCTTCATTAGGTTTAGTAGTATATGATGCAAGACTAGCCTAGCATGAAGAAATATGTAATAATGTGTCTTGTAACACTTTGTGTGAGTATGAATGGTAGCATTAATATTGTTTATTTGTCATTTCAAAAAAAAGAAACAAGAAACAAGGTCGAGTTAATCCACCGCGCATAAGTGTTTTGGGATTATTTGGTTTTCGTAAGCGATCGCCACAATAACCGTAAGATCTGCATCCGACGGTGGCACCTATTGGACGCAAACAACAATAGAAAAGAAATGCCACAAAACTACCACACCACGCCCCTCCCCTACACATAATACTGCCACACGAGCGTTTGCAACTCCCACGTTTGGGTTGCGCTTGGCTCTTCGCCTCTTCGAGAAGTCAAACAATGATGTAAATACTACATTACCGAATCAACTGCTGCATGTCCATCGCGTGGGGAGGGAGGAGCTTGTTGTAAGCAAAAGCTTCTCCTCATCCTGCGAGCCATCGCGCACATGGGCAACAGAGAGGGCGTAGTACACTGCTTCTCCTTGTTGTACGAGTTGACACGACACATGAAAGCAGTACACTCGATTTTCTCAAAAAGTTGTGTTTACCTATGCATTAATTACAATGCATGCATGCCGTGAGTTTCTTGTTGATCCTTGCATGTGTTGATTTAATGCACCTTGAAGTATGAACATGTGATGGTAAACCTGTCACAGTGGAGAGCACCTCTAGTGTTTGGAGGCAGCACTGCCTCTAACATGGGCCCCACATGCTCGCCTCTAAACATGGCTAAAGACCCGCAGTGTGTAATATTTGCTGTAGCCTCTAACATTGACCCCACCACAAGTTAAAATATATGTTCATCTCTTGACTAGATCAGCGTGCAAAATTCATTCACCAGGATGACAGGTAGGGCCAGAAGATTATTTTAATCAAAAAAAGTGCTTGGAGACGGCCTCTTAGAATGGAGGCGACTCCAACGATTTTAAGCTTAGAGGCATGGTCTGCAGTGTATGGCATTGGCTTCTAACGCTTTAGAGGCAGCCTCCCTAACATACACGGTACCTAGGCTATGTTACTACTCCTCCATACTGGTTACTAGTATAACCGGCCCTAAAAATGGAGAGTAACTTTACACTAGTAACATAGTACTACATGCTATCATAGACTATGTTACTACCTCCCGTACACATGAAACTGCCACGCGAGCATTCGGGTTGTGCTTGACTCTTTGTCTCTTTGGGAAGTCGAACAATGATGGTACTACTACAGTATGCTTCTGGCCATCTGACACTGATTGAACTGCTGCATGTCCACCGCGTGCGGGAGGGAGAGCGTGTAGCAAAAGCTTCTCCTCGTCCTGCGAGCAACCACGCTCATGGGCGAGGTAGAGGATAATCAAGCTTGTCCTTGTTGTACGAGTTGACGCGACACATCAAAGTAGTGCAATCGAGTATTTCAAAATTTTGTGTTTACCGATGCATTAGTTACATGTGTTGATTTAATGCACCTTGAAGTATATCTTATGTTGCCTTATTAATTGTCATGCATGACACAAAGTAGTACAACATTTAATGTGATATGGTATCATGATATGATACCACACCCTCTCTTTTCTTGTTTAATTGTATGACACATCATCAAAAAAGTCTAGTTGGCATGCATGATAGTGACATTACGACCAGCCTAAGTAACATCACACATGCCAAGACAGGATGAGTCTACAACCTAATAAATGAAGTGTTGCATGACACCACACATATGTTACTCCCTACTATATGCATGTTACTAGTCTAAGTTACTCCCCATTGTGGCTATTCTAATGCCCCGGCCCTAAAGCGAGAGATGGTGGTGCACGAGGAGGGCAAGATCATGCCGACGGAACATGACCCGGCGATGGAGGTCTTTATGGACCTCACCTTGCTCCACTGCCCCTTGTGCCTCTGCCCCTTGAAGCCTCCAGTGTATGAGGTTCGAATACATCTTGTCCGTTCGGCTGATCTAGCAAGGTGCAGGTTTCTTGATTAATGTGGTGTTCGATTGATTTGTGCAGTGCAAGGGAGGGCACTTGGCCTGCACGGACTGCCGCGGTGAGCGCCCTGGGAACCAGCGGCATTGCCAAAAGTGCGAGCGCGGCGACGGCTTCGACGTGCGCAACACGGCGATGGACGTCGTCCTTTCCTCGGCTAGGGTCGAGTGCCCACACAAAGGTTGTGGGCTCTACATCACTTACCACAAGCTCGCCGATCACCAGAGCGTGTGTCTGCTCGTGCCCTGCAAATGCCCCGTGCCCGGCTACGGCTATGAAGGCCCGCCACCGGCGCTCCTCCACCACATAAACACCATGCACCCCATGCCCGTGCATATGATCTAGTACGGCAAGGTGCTCCAGCTGCAGCGGTCGGTGTCAGAGCCGCGGCGCTTGCTGTTCGTAGAGGAGGACGGCCGCGCGTTTTTTGTGGTCGGCGGGGCGCTCGACATCGGCGCACCTATCGTTGTGTTGGTCGTCTGCATCAGAGCGGGGGCATCCCCACCGCCGCACTACGCAGCCAAGGTGTGGGCGAACGGGCCGCCGGGGGCGCCCAAAGACAGGACCGACGCCGTCAAGGTGGAAATATAGGTGACAAACAGCAACGAGCCCGGCGCAGTCGCCGTGGAGGAGCTCACCTTCTTCACAGTGACGCCCAAGCTGCTGGTTGGGGCTGGGTATTCGAGGACGGTGTCCCTCCACATTCAAATTGACAAGCTCACCTCCTAAATGATTCCACAGTGCCTTCTATTTATCTTAGTAGTATCCTAATATACTCCAACATCAGATCAGCAGTTGAAGTAGGGTTTAGTATGGTCTACTTTAGCTTAAGAGATGGTGGATTTTGATGGCGATGCAGTAATTACTTCAACATCAGATCAGCATTTGAAGTAATTTCCAACAATCAAAGGGATATTTTGTGTCCGTTGGATATAAGATCCTTTGGGTAAGAAGTAAACCTAAATATAAGCTGCTTATATGCTTGTTTGTTGAGGAAGTGTTGCATACTTCTGCGAGTTGACGCGACACATCAAAATATACTACTAGTAGTACTCACCCGACTGCACACCAGGCAAACCAAGCTCGTGTCGTGTTGGTGCCTTGTGCGGCACGCACATTAACCAAAACCTCGCGCCTCCAGCTGAGCCTCCGTGTTTTGAACTTTTCAATCTCAAGGACAAGGAGCAATGTTAAGCTTTGATAGAGGATGTGTGCGAGAGAGGACGAGTGCATGTGTGCACCTCTACTCTTCATGTACACCATACTAAACATAGAGTACAAGTGTATGTGGGTGGCATCGACCAGAGAGCTAGAGATGGTGTGTGCGAGAAGTCCCGAGAGACTCGTGAGCATAGGTGTGTGCGCGGGAAAGAGGGAGAGAGGTGATGCGTGTGAAAAAAAGACTAGTCAATAGCTCACCACGAGGCTATTTCTGGCGAATGCCCCAATAATCGTAAGATCTGTATCCAACGGTGCCATTTATTTGATGAAAACAGCGGTAGAAAAAGAAGTGCCATGGCATTTTACAAAACTGCCACACCACGCCCTCCCCTACCTATGAAACTGCCACACGAGCGTTCACAACTGCCATGGTCTGCTCCTTGGTGAGATCTTCATTTTTTTAAAGGGGTCTACAATAAAAGGCTAGGCTTTTGGTGCGCAGTAGGCAAGGGAGCTTGGCCTGTGCGGTCGAACATAAGTGATGTACCAGGCCGATGTGCATCGCTTTGGTGAGCGGCAGGCCGGACATACCATTTGTTCATGCTACTACTAACATGCAGTCGCACATGTAAGTCATGTTCCAAGCCGATGCATGTCCCTTCGGTAAATGGCGGTCCGGACTGACCGTGTGTTTGTGCTACTGCTTCGGTGAGCGGCGGGCCGGACCGACCGTGTGTTGGGGCGACACGAGCGCGACAGGCTGTAAGTTTACCACCTAACTTAATTTATAAAGGGTAACACTTGCTTTGGCTCCTTAACGAGACCAATCGCTAGAAATCCTCAATACATACGTTTCTCAAACGCGTATGTGGGCCCGCCTTCTCAGAGGCCATCGTGGCGGAGCCAAACGCCCGCAACCTCTTAGAGCAAAAAATGAGTAGCCCGATGCTGGCTATTTCTATAATCAGTTTAGAAATTCTTAATTTCACGTGTGACGTGATATTAGCCATTCATTGATGTTGATCCACTGGTCTAAGTGCCTTGGAATGGCTAGGATTCGCGTCTACAGTAACTCATTGTACCCAGCAGTGTCTACGTTCTTCTGGACGCATCAGGCAAACAACACCTCCACATGTGCCACATGGCTTCATTGATGCCCCCCTCCCCCATCATTTTATTTAAAAATATATTGACTGGAAAAGAGAGACATCTCCCGAAACAAAAACTTGCTCGTATTTTGTTTCCTACTTTGCTTTGCACGTATCGGAGCAAGTATAATAAGGTACAGTCAGCAGGCTATAATGATTAAACAACTATATTTGTGTTGAGTTGGATGATAGAGAAGAGGAGAGAGAAGGGAAGCGGACTGTAGATTAATAGCCGGCTGCAGCACGGACTCCAAGAAACATTGTGAGAGTGTATAGTGGGCTAACTCTCCTTAGAGAAATGTTGGCTATTAGGTTGACTATATATGACATGGCAACTCCATATAGCCGGTTGTTGGCTATACTATTAATCATGCTCGAAGTACTAGTGCCACATCATCTAACAAGTTTCAACATGAATCAAATTATCACGAGGGCTAACTCTCCTTAGAGAAATGTGCTCCACCGTGTCCCCGCGCGTGTGCGTGAGGGAGGCAGTGCGTGCATGCGTGCACCTCTTCTCTTCATACATGGCCTCCATGGCTCCACCTAGTGGGTGTGTTAGAGAGAGAGAGAGAGAGAGAGAGGGAGATGATGTGTCCGACATGCCTCTGTACATATATTTGTGTCAAAGAGAGGCATGAATACATAGTATATGTATGTGTAGGGGGCGATATACGAGAAGAGAGGGGGAGGGATCATTTGCGCGACATATCGATAGACACGGATAGAGGGAAGAACTTTATGAGCGTACAAGTGCTTGAAAAGAGGGGGGTGCATGTTGGAAGATGATGCGAGAGGCCAACTAGGCGAAGACAAGGAAGGAGTACAAGTGCAAGATCGATAATTAAAGAAAGGGGATGATAATGTGGGTGGGCGCGCTTGTCTGGTCGATAGACAAATCGGAAGGCATGGATGATGAGACGGCGAGGGACAATTAATGTGTGTGTGGTAGGCGGTCCTATCACTACTGCAGGTTGGTCCAAACGCGACTGTCCAATCAGAGACCCTTCGACCAAACTATGTGCGATGCATTAATCACAAATGGTGATGTAATAAAACCGTCAAAAAAGATACAAAACATTTGCGATGGCGGTGACATCAAACACGATTCAGATCAGAGTTGCGTGTGCAATGCGTGCCAAACGGTTAATCCAGCGGAACCATTTGCGATGAGGCAGAACAACAGAAACGGGCAGCCAGATGAGGGTGTGTGCGATATATGGCATACAGTTCACTAGGATGAACTGTGTGTGATTAGACAACACAATAGAAACGGTCAGGCAGATCAAGGTGTGTGCGATGAAGGGCATACAGTTCACTCTGATGAACTGTTTGCGATGAGCCAAGACAACAGAAACAATTCAACTGAACAAGATGTGTGTGATACGCGGCAAACATGTCCGTAATCAGAAATGTGTGCGAAGACCAATAATAACACAGACGATTGTTGCTAATAAGTCGTGTGATTTTCTCTGTCTACAGAAGAATAACATATATATATAACTCAAATAAACATCTAATTACATAAGTGACTATACAGATCATTCGCACACACCTCAATAAATAATTGCATGCATTCTAAACTAGGAGAAACGATCATCTAGTCATCTACTTCTTGTGACGCTCCTGCCACTGCTCTGTGGCTCGATCCCTCATCTGGGCAGGAAGAAGACACTTCCTCATGTCAACGATCCGCCTGTACATCTCGTAGCTTGTGTACACTTCCTTGGCCGCGTACTTGATATTTTCTTCATCCAGTCTCTGATGCCAGGTGTTCTTGTCCTTCTTGATCTCATCCTTCATCTTCATGTAGTAGGGGTCGATGATGGCCGAGGCGAGGTCAACCAGGGAGTTCTATTTGTTGTTGTCGCTGCCCCAGACCTTGTAGTGGTCACGGATGTTGACAAGATTCTGGCAGGTCAAGCCCGAAACCTTGAGCGGTTTTAGATCGTTGGTGGTGTCCACCGTAGCGAAACTGTAGTCGGAGCTATTGATAAACCTAGAGAAACGCTCGCAAGGCCTTGTGGCCAGGTGGTAGTGGTAGACGAGGACGTCATGTCGCACGCATAACTGGGCGACGACAACCTTCTGATCGTGCCCGGCACGACCACTGGTGAATTCGAGGTCGAAGCCGACCACTTGGTACTTGTCCTCAGCAAGCAACTGCTCCATAGTTTGGATGGAGCTCTCCATCGAGACCGTCCCGTTCGTGTACACCACTGAGAGGGCCTTCCCCCTCACGTGGGTGTCCACAACATGATGCATGGTGAACTGCCCCCCCCCCCCCCCCCCCCCGTTGTCGTCGTTGGCCGCTGGGAGCACCATTGGAGCCACGGGGACGCCATTGGAACCGCTGGATGTCCTCTCTGTATGAGTCGTCGTGGGTGTGCTTATTGTGTCGTGTGGCGCGAGAGATGAAGGTAAATGGCCGCAGGAATAAATGGGGGCCGGGCAGCCTGGATTCTCGGCGCGTTCGCATGGCAATTTTTGCAGCGGGTAACTGCATCATGGCGCCGCGCCCAGCGCAACCGCGTGCATAAAATGGCAGCACGAACATACGTGATCGTGCGCCGGCCCCAAACACTGGCAGCGCGCGTGGAGGGACGAGGGCAGAGTGCCTGGAGGGACGCGAGAGCAGAGCGCGCGCGGCGGGACACGAGCAGAGCGCGCCGCGGCCGCCTCAACCGCGAGCAACCACACGCATAGAGCAGTTGAACATGCAGGGAATGGTCGTCTACAAGCCGGCCGGCAGTTGCATCGCTGCATAGAGAGCGGCCGTGTGCTACTACCTCCGTCTTGGTCTATTAGTCCCCTTTATATTCTGTGCCATATTTTGACCTTAAATTTAACCAACAAAATGTTAATGCATGTTATAAAAATTATATAATTGGAAACTATGTTCAAATACAAATCCAATGATATAATCTTTGGCGACATGCATCGTATTTTATTAGTTAAATCTCTAGTCAATATTTGGCACAAAAATACATAGACAACTTATACACCAGGACCGGGGTAGTAGGTAATTAAATCGCAAACGCTTTTTTTTATGTGTACGTGTCCCTTCGTCCTCCTCTCGCACGTCTTGTCACTCCGCTGCCGCACACGACTTCGAGCGCAAGCTTGAACAGAGCGCAGGGGCGTTCTTTTGGCCAAACGGTGGAGAGCCCGTTCCCGCGCAACCGTGCAGGTTCCCGCGCAAGCTTCCCGCTCGACTCGGTGAAATGCTCCAAAATCCCAATGCTATATAAACCCTCACGGCCGGCGAGTTGATACGTCTCCAACGTATCTATAATTTATGAAGTATTCATGCCATGTTTACAACAATTTTATATGGTTTTGGCATGATTTTATTAGAACTAACCCGGACTGACGTTGTTTTTAGCAGAACTTCCATGGTGTCGTTTTTTGTGCAGAAATAAAAGTTCTTGGAATGGGCTGAAATTTTACGGTGATTTTTTATGGACCAGAAGAAGCCCCCGAAGCACAAGAGTTCGACCAGAAGAGTCCCGAGGCAACGACAAGGGTGGAGGGTGCGCCCCCCTAGGGCGCGCCCCCTACCTTGCCGCCGCCTCGTGGACCCCCTTGGCGTGAGACCGACGCCAAAAATTCCTATAAATCACAAAACCCCCAGAAATAAACCTAGATCAGGAGTTCCGCTGCCGCAAGCCTCTGTAGCCACGAAAAACAAATCGGGAGCCCGTTCCGGCACCCTGCCGGAGGGGGAAATCATCACCGGTGGCCATCTTCATCATCCCGGCGGTCTCCATGACGAGGAGGGAGTAGTTCACCCTCAGGGCTGAGGGTATGTACCAGTAGCTATGTGTTTGATCTCTCTCTCTCTCTCATGTTCTTGATTTGGCACGATCTTGATGTACCGCGAGCTTTGTTATTATAGTTGGATCATATGGTGTTTCTCCCCTCTCTATCTCTTGTTGTGATGAATTGAGTCTTGCTCTTTGAGGTTTCGTTATGTTGGATTGACTATTGGATTTGAGAACACTTGATGTATGTCTTGCGATGGGATATCTGTGGTGACAATGGGATGTTCTGTTGATTCACTTGATGTATGTTTTGGCACTCTACTCACGGATTCCCGAGGTGACATTGGGGTAATCTATGCATAGGGGTTGATGCACATTTTCGTCCTACATTCTCCGATAGAAACTTTGGAGTGATTCTTTGTTGCACATTGAGGGATTGTTATGTGATCCAATTATGTTATCATTGTTGAGAGAATTTGCACTAGTGAAAGTATGAACCCTAGGCCTTGTTTCCAAGCATTGCAATACCATTTTCGCTCACTTTTACCACTTGCTACCTTGCTGTTTTTATATTTTCAGATTACAAAAACCTATATCTACTATCCATATTACACGTATATCACCATCTCTTCACCGAACTAGTGCACCTATACAATTTACCATTGTATTGGGTGTGTTGGGGACACAAGAGACTCTTTGTTATTTGGTTGCAGGGTTGTTTGAGAGAGACCATCTTCATCCTACGCATCCCACGGATTGATAAACCTTAGGTCATCCACTTGAGGGAAATTTGCTACTGTCCTACAAAACTCTGCACTTGGAGGCCCAACAAGAGTCTACAAGAAGAAGGTTGCATAGTAGACATCAAGCTCTTTTCTGGCGCCGTTGCCGGGGAGGTGAGTGCTTGAAGGTATATCTTTAGATCTTGCAATCGAATCTTTTAGTTTCTTGTTTTATCACTAGTTTAGTTTATAAAATAAAACTACAAAAAAATGGAATTGAGGTTGCCCCATATTATTCATCTCTATAATGTCTTTCTTGAAAATGATGGATCGGGAAATTGTGCCAAAGTGTTAGAAGAAGAATGCAATAAAATGTTTGGCATGAAATCTTTGTATGATGAGCATGATTGCAATGATGTTAGTATGAATTCCTTGAATATCCATGATGCTAATGATATGCAAAGCTACAAGCTTGGGGATGCTATGTTTGATGAAGATGATACTTTTAGTCCCCCAAGTTTTGATGAGAATATTTATTATGATGATAGCATGCCTCCTATTTATGATGACTATCTTGATGAAATTGGGTTTGTAGGAGTGTCAACTCTAGGTAGTAATGATCCCACTATTTTGGAGAGTGTTCAATCTTTTCACAATATTGATAAAAGTGGATTTGGTGAGGTCATGACTTTATTTAGTGATGATTCCACTATTTTGGAAGAGGTTCCAATTGATTATGATGACAAAGTTGCTATTTATGATGATTATTGTGATGACATGTATTCTATAAAGAATAATGATAACCATGAAACTTGTCATCATGATTTTAATTTTCAATTGGATTATGCCTCACATGACAGTTATTTTATTGAGTTTGCTCCCACTACTATTCATGAGAATACATTTGCTTACGTGGAGAGTAATAAAATTTCTATGCTTGTGCATCGTGAAAATAATGATTTATGTGATAGCTATATTGTTGAATTCATTCATGATGCTACTGAAAATTACTATGAGAGAGGAGCATATGCTTTTACATATTGCAGTAATATCAAGTTTCCTCTCTATGTGCTTAAAGATTTGAAGTTATGCTTGCTTTGCCTTCCTATGCTAGTTGATTCTTGTTCCCATAAATTGTTTGCTCACAAAATCCCTATGCATAGGAAGTGGGTTAGACTTAAATGTGCTTGCCATGTGTTTCATGATGCTCTTGTTATGTTTCAATTCTTATCCTTTATGTGAGCATCATTGAAATCATCATGCCTAGCTAAAAAGGCATTAAAGAAAAGCGCTTGTTGGGAGACAACCCAATATTTACCCCTACTGTTTTTGTGTGTTAACATAATTAAGCTACTGTATAAATCATGTTTTATAGCTTTTGTTTGAATAAAGTGCCAAGTAAAGCCTTTGGGATAGTGTGGTTGATAGTTGATTTGATTCTGTGCAAAAACAGAAACTTTTGCGTAGAGTACAGTAATTCCTATATTTTTCTGCAACGTGGAAAAACTCTGAATATTTTTACAGAGGATTGATATGCAAATTTTCTACGTTTTCATAATTTTTTAGAATTTTTAGAGTAACAGAAGTATGACCTTAATTCAGATCTTTACATACTGTTCTGTTTTTGACAGATTCTGTTTTCGATGCATAGTTTCCTTGTTTTCTAGTTTCTATGGCTTATATTGCTTGATATAAATTGTAGAAATGATAGGGTACAGTAGGAATCATGTGAGAAAAAAATTTGAATCTTGTCTTGACAGTACCAAAGTGAATGATTTGTTTTATCATACTAACCCATCTCACGAAGTTCCGTTAAGTTTTGTGTGATTGAAGTTTTCAAGTTTTGGGTGAGATATCAATATGAGGAGAATAAGGAGTGACAAGAACCTAAGCTTGGGGATTCCCAAGGCACCCCAATGTAATATTCAAGGAATATCTAAGCAACTAAGCTTGGGGATGCCCCGGAAGGCATCCCCTCTTTCGTCTCCAACATTATCGGTAACCTTACTTGGAGCTATATTTTTATTCGTCACATGATATGAGTTTTGCTTGGAGCGTCATTTTCTTTTATTAGGATTTGCTTGCTGTTATTTAGAGTAATGTTTTGCATCTTTTATTTCAATAAAAGTGTCAAGTTTAGCCTTTACCATGCTTATTTTGCAAGTCTATATGTTGCTGTTTTGAAAACAAAAAGTTTTCTATCGTTGTCTGAATTCTTCTAGAAAGTCAGAACATGATAAAATCTTGAAATTTTTACACAATGAGCAACAACAAATTTTCTGCAGTGTGGCTATTTTTAAGAATTTTTGGAGTTAGGTAAGTATGAGTACAATTGCACTCTTTACAGATTGTCCTGTTTAGATAAATTACTGTTATGTTTGCATATGTTTGCTTGTTTGATGATTCTATTTGAGGATAAGAGTATTAAATTGAAGAGGCATTTAGTATGCAATGTCAAATTATAATTTTAGTGATTTGCTACAGTAGATAATGATAAGGTTTTGCATTTTATTTATACTAACTTTTCTCACGAGTTCTTGTTGAGTTTTGTGTGCATGAAGTTTTTAAGATTTAGGGAAACCGTGATATAAAAGGAATTAAGGAGACACAAAAGTTCAAGCTTGGGGATGCCCAAGGCATCCCTAGTTAATATTTCAAGAAGTCTCAAGCATTTGAGTTTGGGGATGCCCCGGTTGGCATCCCACCTTTCTTCTTCAACAACGATCAGTCAGTTTTGGTTGAGCCTAAGTTTTTGCTTCTTCACATGATATGTGCTATCCTTAGAATGTAATTTTATTTTGTTTTGCTTGTTGTTTGAATAAAATACTTAAGATCTGAAATTTTATTTATGAGAGAGAGTCTTCATATAGCTGCATAATTATTCAACTACTCATTGATCTTCACTTATATCATTTTGGGAGTAGTTTGTCATTTACTCGTGTGCTTCACTTATATCCTATGAGTAAATGGTTGAATGAATTGAATATCATAAATCTGAAATTATATATGTTTCATATGCTTATCCCATGGGGAGTAATGACTTCACATATAAGGAGCAGAGGTGGTAAATTTATTGAAAGTTAGCAAACATAGTATTGGTCACTTGAACAATTCATGAAAGAATATTGAAGGAAGAGAGATCTCACATATAAATATACTATCTTGGACATCTTCTATGATTGTGAGCCCCATTAATTATTTTAAAACTTGATCAAATTAGTTGAAGTTGGACAAGGAAGACAACATAATGAGTTATGCTTGGGTATATTTGTATAGAAGTTATATTGTTATGGATCCTCCAACATGTGGTGCCTGCTATTTAGAATCTTTTGCTAGCCAAAATTTCTGTACTAAGCGGGAATACTGCTTGTGCATCCAAAATCCTTGAACCAAGTTTCTTCCATGAGTGTCCACCATATCTATCTGTATGCGGTATTTACCTGCCGTTCCAAGTAAATTTGCATGTGCCAAACTCTAAACCTTCAAATAATAATCTGTTTTGTATGACCGAATCGCTCATGTAGCGACTAGGGGATGTCAGTATCTTCCATGCTAGGTGGGCTATTCTCACAATGAGTGTAGATTCACTTGTCATTCACGAGAAAGTGGCTGGTAATTGGGATGCCCAGTCCTATGATCAAAAGATCAAAAACAAAATTTCAAATAATTAAACAAAACTCCCCCAGGACTATTGTTGGTATGGACGGTACCCGTTGTTTCGGATCAGCCGTGGAACGTGATTGCTGGTGGAGGGGGAATAAAAACTTTACCATTCTGTTTGGGAACCGCCTATAATGTGTCTAGCATGGAAGATAGTGAGAACTCTTGGTTGTTATGTTGACAATGAAAGCATACCTCTCAAAATTATGTTCATCTCTGTTCTAAAAGCTTCGAGCTCTGGCACCTCTGCAAATCCCTGCTTCCCTCTACGAAGGGCCTATCTTTTACTTTTATTTTTGTTGAGTCAATTTCTTATTCCAACCTATTATTTAGTTGGCAAGCATCATGTGGTGGGGAAGGATCTAAGCATATATGGCCATTCAAATATATTTGATCATGAATTATTATTGTTGACAATTATCTATATGATAAATAAGTTGGGATGCGAAACACTAAGCCCCTATCTTTCTCTGTGTTCAATGGATGCTATTTGTTCTAAAAATATGCTTTGAGTGGTAGCAATCATGGAAGACTATATGATAGTTAAGTATGTGGGATTTGCTAAATCAAAGCTCTTACATAGAGCCTTCCTGAAAATAAGATGAATGGCAATTGTTTGATGACTGAGAACCTAGTTTGTTAGTTTTCAAGAAAGTATATGATCTATGCTTTAACATGTGAATAGCTTGCTACTTGATCATGAGAAGTTTTATGAGATGAGCTACTGTTATGATACATAATGATGCTAGAAAAGGTGATTGAAATTATTACTGATCAAACTTCTGCACTTGCTAGCATTCACACTTCATAAATTATTTCTTTTATCATTTACCTACTCGAGGACGAGCAGGAATTAAGCTTGGGGGTGCTGATACATCTCCAATGTATCTATAATTTATGAAGTATTCATGCCATGTTTACAACAATTTTATATGGTTTTGGTATGATTTTATTAGAACTAACCCGGCCTGACGCTGTTTTTACCAAAACTACCATGGTGTCGTTTTTTGTGCAGAAATAAAAGTTCTCGGAATGGGCTAAAAATTTACGGTGACTTTTTATGGACCAGAAGAAGCCCCCGAAGCACAAGAGTTGGGCCAGAAGAGTCCCGAGGCAATGACAAGGGTGGAGGGTGCCCCCCTACCTTGCCGCCGCCTTGTGGACCCCCTTGACGTGAGACCGACGCCAAAAATTCCTATAAATCATGAAACCCCCAGAAATAAACCTAGATCGGGAGTTCCGCCGCCGCAAGCCTCTGTAGCCACAAAAAACCAATCGGGAGCCCATTCCGGCACCCTGCCGGAGGGGGAAATCATCACCGGTGGCCATCTTCATCATCCCGGCTGTCTCCATGACGAGGAGGGAGTAGTTCCCCCTCGGGGCTGAGGGTATGTACCAGTAGCTATGTGTTTGATCTCTCTCTC